>CATNEM010000106.1:0-144846 GCA_950096795.1 Macrostomum cliftonense | reverse complement strand
GGGATAATTGAGAATAGGATGCTCAGAAATGGGAGATAATTGATCACATGGATGTTCGGAGATGGTTAACTGAGGCTAGGGTGTTTAGAGATGGGATAATTGATAATAGGATGCTTAAAGGTGAATAAATAAGGTTTAGTGTGTGGGTGATGTGATAATTGAGGATTGGTGTGTTTGGAGATGGGATAATTGATCACAGGGATGTTTAGGAGATGGGATAATTGATTATAGAGATGCTTAGAGATAGAATAAAATAACGATCGGTGTGTTGGGAGATGGGATAATTGAGAATCTGTGTGTTTAGAGATGGGATAATTGAGCTCGATGTATGTTGGGATATGGGATAATTGAGGATCGGTGTGTTTGCAGATGGGATAATTGATCACAGGGATGTTTAGAGATGAGATAATTGATTATAGAGATGCTTAGAGATGGAATAAATAAGGATCGGTGTGTTGGGAGATGGGATAATTAAGGATTGGGATAAAAATGGGATGGGTTTGTGCTGTTATTTAGTTTATAGAGGGCAGATATTCTTTTAATATGAAAATGAGGATTGGAATTCCTTGTCTGTGACTATTTTAGAGTGAGGATGCTTGAACATTTGGATTTTCTAGGTTGAAGATTGGATAGTTAAGATAGCTGTCAGGACATGATGAAATATGCGTGAAATGTTTCGTGTTAGAACATTCAGAATCCTTAATTGATTCATTGAATTAAAATAAAGATACTTGGATTTCGTACGTGTAATGCAGTTATTAGCTAATAGGATTACTTGGAGTGAGTTGTTTGCTCCAACCAGGACATCCAAACCATATTAATTTCTTATCATAAAACTTACCCGATTTTTTCTATAATAGGATGAGACGTCCCGAACTCGAATCTCCGGCCACTCGGCGGTAACGTCGCCAGTAGCCGCTTGCGGCGCTGCCGCCATATCGCCGGAAGGCAGGAAGCAGCAGGCTAGAAAGTCGTCGCCTCCGCCGCCGCCTCCGCCGTTGGACGCGCCGCTCCCGTCGAACCGCAGCAGCAGCAGCAGCAGCAGCGACACGTGACCTCCGCCGCCAAAACCAACGCCGATCCCAGCCACCAGGATCACCAGCTTCCTCCAACGCCGGAGACCCAGCCAGCAGTCGGCTCCTCCGACGTCGGCTTGCTCAGCGGTTCGCGCGGTGAGATAGCCGCTCGACGGCGACTCCTAGATCGACGCCGACAACAACGCCACAGTCTGGCGCTTCTGCCCGACCAGGCGTAGTCCCTTGTCAGCGGCGGGCCGCCGGTGATGGACGGTGTCGGATTTCCGTTTCATCGCCGTACTCGGACGGGGACATTTCGGCAAAGTGTTGCTAGGCCAGTACAAACGCGGTACCGAGTATTACGCTATTAAAACGTTAAAGAAAGCGGAAATCATTGCCAGAGAAGAGGTCGAATCCTTGCTATCGGAGAAGCGCATATTTGAAACAAATCAACTCGGTTAAGCATCCATTCTTAGTGAATTTGGTTTGCCTGCTTTCAAAACTAAAGACAACGTCGCTTTTGTGATGGAATACGCCCAAGGCGGCGAACCTGATGCTGCACATTCATCAGAGCGTGTTTGACGAGCCGCGCTCCGTGTTTTACGCCGGCTGCGTAGTTTTAGGCTTGCAATTTTTGCACGATAATCGGATTGTTTATCGCGATTTGAAGCTGGACAATCTGCTGCTAGACACGCAAGGTTATTGTAAGATGGCCGATTTCGGTTTGTGCAAGGAGAACATGGGCTACGGCGATCGGACGTCGACATTTTGCGGCACGCCGGAATTCCTCGCCCCGGAGGTGCTGACAGAGCCGTCCTACACTCGCGCCGTCGATTGGTGGGGCCTTGGCGTGTTAATCTTCGAAATGTTGCTAGGGCGAATCGCCTTTTCCCCGGCGACGACGAGGAGGAAGTATTTGACAGTATTGTGAACGCCGAGATTCACTATCCTAGGCATCTGTCCACAGAAGCTGTCACTATTATGCGCCGATTGTTGCGTCGGAATCCCGAGCGTCGCCTAGGCGCGTCCGAGGCCGACGCTCTGGACGTCAGAAAGCAGGCATTCTTTAGAAGTTTAAATTGGGACGATCTGCTCGCTAGAAAACTGCCACCTCCGTTTGTGCCCACTGTGTGAGTGACTTTTGTCGTTTTGTCAGATCAGCTGCGTTAAATAAATTTATTTAACTTAGTCTAACAAACTTATTACGGGACAAGTAGTAAAATTACTTATTGCGTAATTAGTACCAAAGTACTTTTAATGCTCGTTGCATAATAAGTACTGTCATTGCTTATTACGTAATAATGCCCCGTAATAAACACTAAAAGTACTGTGCGTAATAACTATTATCAATATTATTACGTAACAAGTTAAGTACTGTTAGTTTTTGCTACGTAATAAAAAATAAGTACCATAGCTACCTATTACCAAATTAGTACTATTCTTAGTAGTATTAATGTTTTACCCTTGAATTTTTACAACCATCGCATAAAAAACGATGTTAACTTTCATTGCAGATTATTAAGTTACTAATTATGTGGCCTAGTTTTTCGCTCTAAATTTGTTAAAGTTGTGTGTTTTTTTAAGTTATAATCTTACCATTAAACTTGTTTTTTTGTAGTTAAAAATTATTTTTTAATGTGCAACATTCAAAATCTACTGCTAGTAAAGGAATCATTTTTTATATAATATTTTTTTTCAGAAACACATGGAAGACGTCAGCAATTTTGACTCGGAATTTACTGACGAAAAGCCGATTCTAACCCCGGCTAAAGATCGGCCCCCGTTGACCGACAAAGACCAGGAGTACTTTGCGGACTTTGACTACACAGCCAGTTGGTGCTGAACTAAATTAACTTGCCTATTTTTTAAATGATTGATAAACTCCTGCGGCCTATCAAACTTAGTGCTGGTAAAGCACTGTTTGTTGTAACGCTCGCTCGCTTTTCTATTTTTGCGAAAGCAATAGAACCGTTTGCTTAGCTTAACACACTTGATCAAATCTATTGTGTGTGTAGTGTGCCTAATTATTGTGTAATAATAATTCGCATAAAAACAATTCGACTATATCTTCCTGCCTTCGTGCATATCAGCAACTGATTTTGCGCTATTGCGAAGTACATTACAAAGTACATTATTAGAATACACTATTGTAATCTGCCGAGTTTTAAGTTGCTTGCTTGTCAAATTTGTTATACTAGCTAGCAACTTAAAATCAAGCGCAATTTTGTTTTATTTTTAAACTTACCAATGCTTAAAATAGGATGCAAATTTATCTATAAAGAATGAACTAAAGTTATTGAAAGGCTGTGCCATTATAAAATTCTCTAATTTGCAATTTGTTAAAATATACCTTAAACTATGGTATACTTTGTTGCGTAACATAAATGCACCGCTATTTCTACAATTATTATTTTGTGTTTAAACGGTGATAATTACATGTCCGTATCTTTTGGTGCAGCCTAGCTTATTATTACTATTGTTTATTATTATTATTATCAAATATTTTGTTGCCAGTAAAGTTGTAGTAATACAGTATAAAATTAATCTTTTCTGCCTGTTTATTTACTATATTTTATGCTTGAATAAAATTTGGTTTATTTTTTTATTTTCGTTATTTAAAAATTAAAATTGTAATTAATCTAACTTAATAAGCAATTTTAGCCGCTGATTTTCATTTGTAATGATATTTCTTTGTTATTTTATCTAATTTTACTAATCTGTTATTGATTATCATCAAACAAAAATGTTATTATTATTATTTTATTGCTAATTAAGAAATTTGTTAAAATGCATAAGTTTATTTCTATTTTAATAATCATTCCTTCTTACGTTTGTCTATTCAATCAGGTTTTAGCTCTACTTTTCTAACGGTCATTACTAATTGTTGATTTATTGTCTATATTTTTAATATCAGTTTACTTCCAGTAGTATAAACACTAATTAGTAAGTAAAACTCGAGAGTAAAACTTGCTTTCTATTGCTTCCATTTTAGATTTTCATGTAATAATAAAAAATAATTGAAAATTGCACTAAATCTGTTTAAACAAAGCGATTCTGTTTTAATAAAATTGATTTTTGTATAAATAATCACGTCTATAAGAGTTGCCAAGCTCTGTTTTAATGTTCATGATGCTGTATTAGTAGCATGCTTGGTATTTTAATGACAATTTTTGTGCTTAATTATATTTATTTATAAATGATTTCAAAATTTGCACCTGTGATATCAAATATCTATGCAGGCCTTAAATATTATAAAAGTTGCCAACTGTTGTTATTGTTATTATGTTTACTTAGTAAAATGCACACACTAAAACCCACATTTAGTTTTAGTTATATCAAGCCCTCACATATCTTGTTGCTCCATGTTATATATCAGATATATATATATACATGAAAAGTGCGTGTACTTTAACAAAAAACTATAGTTAAATTTCTGTTGCTGTTATTAATTTGGCAAGATTTCCCCCGAAAACTTTGTTTTGTTGCGCTTTCTATTTATTATTGATGTAAAAAAAACACAAGTAACACGCGTCAACTATATAAAGTTATGAACGCAAGAATTTTAAATAAAATAATAAATTATTAATAACAATAAAAGTGACGTGCGTTCTCATCAAAAATAATTTGTTTGCCGCCTATGAGGACGCGCCTTTTTAATTGCCAAATTTTAATTTTAAATTTATTTTTAAAAAGTTCATTTTTTGGTTCTATTTAAAAATTGATGTTGTAGAAATAGTATCATGTTGAAAAAGATAGTAATTTAGACACCCAACCTTTTGACAAGATGTACAGCCGCCCAAAGTTTTCTTAAATCTCCCCGAGCAAGTAGAATTGGTATCCGATTTAAGTGGCTTGCTATAGAGTACAAATTTTTCTCCTAGAGCCGGGGCTCGAACCCACGACCTTCGGTTATAAGTTAGACGCTTTCGTCACTAAGCTATAAGTCAACTCCACCTTATAAGTACCTTGAATAGAAAATTACTTTTCTTGATTTGTTTTACTTTTCAGCAAAAAGTTCAAACCGCCAACTATAACTATCGATAATGAAAGTGTCCCGCAGCGCTAGAAAAACTCTGCGCACAGGCGTTCGCTGGAAGAAGGTCAGAGCAGTTCCCTCAAATCCGAGGTGTCAAAGATTCCGCGAAGCCGCGTCATTGCCAATCGAGCTCGAGTTGTTCGTTTTGCCTCGGGTACAGAAAGCAATGCCGAGCCTACTACTACTGGCAGTAGTAGCGGCTTCACTAAAGCGGCTCTGGAACGGCATAACAAACGTCTAGACAATGCTAGTGTAGTTAGCGAATTGAACAATCAAATTCAAGACGATATTATTAGCGCCGAAGATAATAATTATGATGATGAAGATGCTGGTTCCGTAGCCGAGTCGGTTGAAACTTGGGCCACCAATTTTACTGGCTGCACCAATCAGTGCTTTGAGAAGGTGCTCACCCATTGGGCTGACAAGCAGAACTTGGAGGCTAGGCGTAGCGCCCTAGCTGTACTGGCTGCAGTGGCTCAGTTGATTAGAGATCGAGGTGGTCAAGAGACTAATGAAGAGTACTTTCAGGTAAGCGGCTTAGGTTTACTTGATGGATCTTCAGGACCCTTCAGGTGGCCGCAGACAGACATTTTTTATCAATAATGTATAGAACATAGGGAAATCTCCCCGAGCAGGTAGAGAATCTTCCAGAACAGGTAGAAAATCTCCCTGAAATTGTTAGAAAATCCCCCGAGCAGGTAGAGAGTCTCCCTGAGCAGGTAGAGAATCTCCCAGAGCAGGTAGAGAATCTCTCCCAGTGCAGGCAGAGAATCTCCCCCAGAGCAGGCAGAGAATCTCCCCCAGAGCAGGTAGAGAATCTCGCCCTGAGCAGGTAGAAAACTCCCCAGCGCTAGTAGAGAATCTCCCAGAGCAGTTAGAAAATTCCCCCGAGGTGAAAAATCTCTGCATCCTCTATTCAATCATAACTTCAGGCGCTCCTCACCGCTCTGGTGTCTGTCGACTCCGACATTCGTCCAGCCGCTGCTCACCTGCTGAGCGTTCTGACACGTCGGATGGAGCCGGCAGCTCTGGCACCGTCGTTTGCCACCCTGACCAAGGCCTGCCTGCAGTTGCTGCACTCGCCGGCCGCTGCTGCTGAGGCTGCTGGAGGAGGATCGGCTGACGAGTCGCAGTCGGGCAGCGGGGCCGGACTGCCTCGAAGCCTGCTGATCTGCTTGGGCAGCGCGCTAGCCTCCCTGCCCAAGACTGAGTGGCACGCGGCCGCCACTAGGCAGGTGCTGCAGGCGGTGAGTTGTACTATTGTTAATAATGGTTGTAGTAGCATTAATGGCATCGTAGTAACTAGTAATTATATTAGTAGTCGAAGTAGTAGTATTAATAGTAATAATAGTAGTAATTGTATTGTTAGTATTAGTGTAGTACTACTACTAGTAGTAGTAATTGTAGTAGTAGTAATAGTATGAGTGGCTTTAGTTGTAGTAGTTTTAGTAGCAATAGTAATAGTAGTAGTAGTTGTATTGATAGTACTAGTAGTAATGGTAGTAGTGATATTAGTAGTAGTAGTATGAGTGGCTTTAGTTGTAATATTTTTAGTAGCAATAGTAATAGTAGTAGTACGATCTCCCAGATCGTAATAGTAGTGGTGATATTAGCAATAGTAGAAGTAGTAGTAATAGTCGTAGTAGTAGTAGTATTATAGTAGTGATATAAGTAGTAGTAATAGTAATAGTGACTTACCTTGACTTAGCTGCAGGGACGGTCCCAGAGGGGACGCAGCGGGGAAGGCGCAACCGCCCATTCCGCTAACCCCTGGACGACCGACGCGCCGTTATGGACGAATGGTTGGCGTCGCCCAGGGGGGTCCCTCGGTGTCGCCGGCAAGCTATGCTGCTCCCTGGAATTGGGAGTTCAGCCCTGCGGGTTGCCCGGAGGAAACGCATGAGCTGGTTAAAATTTCGGTTTGCACGCATCATAGATAGAAGTGTGTGGCCCGAGGAATTTAAGCCTGGCCCGCGTGAAGTCGGGGCAGATGCTCACGAAGTGTTCAGCTGACTCGTCACCCGAGTTGTAGAAGCTGCAGGTGGCGCTAGGGAATGCTGCCCTGCAGGTATTGGTGCCTGGAGAAAGCAACCATGGCCTGAGAGGGTCATAGTGGCAGCCCGGATTGTCCCTCCGCGAAAGCCGGAGAAGGTTCCGGAGCTGGCGAGAGGGCTGTGGAACAGCACCTCTAGATTGCCTGCAAGTGATGCAGTTCGCCCAGAGCGAAGTAGTGCTGGGTCCTGACCCACGTTTTTGATCCGTGAGTTGATGACACAGGAGGGGGTCGGGACGAGGGGCTCAGGCCCAATGCAGGATCCAGATGAGCCGGCTTTTGCAAGCGCATCAGCGAGCTCATTTCCCCGGAAACCTTCGTGTCCCGGCACCCACTTAAGAGTGATTTTGTTGTATGAGCCCAACATGTTGAGATGCTTGACACAAGTCCAGGACTGTTGCTGAGCTGACACTGCAGCTGCAGATCGCGTGCAGTGCAGCTTGGCTGTCAGAGTGGAAAATGATGTCCTTGCCAGCAACACCAGAGGCGAGAAGTTCTGCTGAGCACGAGCTGATAGCTAGGACTTCATTTTGAAAGACACTGGAGCTGGTTCCAGTGTACTGGGCGTGGGTGCCGATGACCCGCCCATTGAGAATAATGCAGACACCGAAACCGGTGTTAGCTGACTGCTTGGAACCGTCAGTATAACAGTGGATCTCTCCAGGTTCCAATTGTCACTAATGGAGTCACGCGAGTTGATGGCTACCGAGTAGCGTTGTCTCACGTTTGAGCGTTGAAGCGATGCTGTCCGTGAGGACTTGGTAAGCTTCGCATTCACTGAGGATGTTGAGGCACATATCGCTGTGTGGGACCAGGTTCCACTTAGCTGGTGCTCTCATATAGCGGAAGTTAATACCGGCGTCAAGGAGCCGCCGGGTTGCTCTAGCCGCCTCCCCTTTAATAAAAGGTCGAGGGGGGGCAGGTCGAGAAATGCTCCCATACCAGCAAAAGGTGTGGATCTGGTAGCATTGCAGATCAGCCGACACGCTCGTCCTTGGATTGTGTTGAGCCTATCTGCATGGCTTTTAATCTGGGTAGCGCTTACCCAGGACTAAGGAGGCGTAGGTAATGGCGGGTCTGACCACAGAGGTATAGATCCACCACAAACGCTTTGGGGACAGTCCCCAGGTGGTGCCAAGCGCCCGGCGAAGCTGGGCTAGAATTGCAGAGGCGCGTTTGGCTTTAGCCTTCACATGGCTAGACCAGTTAAGCCTATGGTCGAGAGTTACCCGAGGCACCGGGTCTGCTTTGCGAAGGCAATGTCTCTGCCGTAGAGCTGCAGAGGCTTAATGTCCCAGCGGGTTTTGCTGGTAAACATGATAGCGACAGTCTTTGGCTCAGAGAGCTTAAGAGTAATAGTACTTAATAGTAATAGTAGTAGTATTAGTTCCAATACTGCCACTCGGGCGCTTTCACAAACTTAAAGTTTGTGTTAATGGCATTCTAGAATATTAGGCCTTGTGAAGTTTAGCATTTCCCCCTACCACTAATTCTAGCTTCTACTTCCTATTGCTACTACAGGCAACAGTGCTAGTACTAAATATGTTACCCAACACTACCTTCATCAATTCAGGTGCTCCAATTCACTCAATCCAATCGGCCCAGAATACGCAAAGCCGCTATGCAGGCCGTATCAGACACACTGGCCTCTACTAAAGCATCCGTTCCCGTCACTTTGGTAACCGCATTCGCTTTAAACCGGCTGAACTCGGCGTCTAGGGTCACAAATAGCCTTCGTCTATTGCGAACGGCCGCCAGCTATCAAACTGAACGACAGGCCAAGTCCACAGTTGAAGCGGTCCTTGCTCTGGCCCCAACTGCCGACGCCAGAAATTTCTCCGAAGCCATGCTAACCATCCGGGCGTTGTTCTGGCGTCGCCTCCTAGACAGCCGTCTGCCAGCCCGTCTGATTGGCCAGATCGTCAACGCCCTGTACGACGCCCGGCCGCCGCTGGAGGACGCGCCGAGCACGCGGATCTGGCTGGATACTGCTCGAGCCGGTGTGGGAGCTCTGGCTCCCACTGACGACGCCGATCAACAGGAAGAAGAAACCAACAGCGTCGAGCAATCCCAAATCATGGAGGCTCATCTAACTAAACTATTCAGCGTCGCGTTGCGCGCTCTCGGCCAATCGGGTATCGATGAATCAACTCGACGAGCTTGTCTAGACACTTGTCATCATTTGTTGATTGAACTGGCGCCTAGGCTGCGACGTGTCGACGCTTTGGCTAGTTTAAGATCGACAGCTCTAGCCGCTCTAACCAGTGCGCTATCGTCCTATCAATACTACACAGCTTGGCCGCATGTTGCTCGATTATTGTCAGCTTTTATCCGTTGTCATGGCAACGATTGTCGAGGCCAAGCCGATCTCAATGTCAGTCTGACCAGTTTGGCTAATCTGCGGGATTCAGCTGATGAGAAAGATGCTAATCTGTGCGCCTGTCTAGAGTCCGCTCTGGCCGCCGCTTTGGAGACTCTCGGTCCTACCGATTTTTTGGCGGCCGTTTCGTTGGATAATCTAGATCCCACCGCGGCGTCCGACACTTGGCGCCGATCTTGGCTGCTGCCGATGCTTCCCAGGCATATCCGACGGGGAGCCGAACTGGCCGCCTTCTCCCGTCACCTCCTGCCGTTGGCTAAACGGTGCCAGGAGGTCGCGGCTGCCGCCGGACCAGCTCCTCCAGCTGGTGTCAAATTTCTTGAACTGCAAGTCTGGCAAGCTCTGCCCGCTTTCTGCTACGGGCCGACTGATTCGGCTAAAAGTCTGCCAGGCATGGCTAGAAAATTAGGCGAATTGTTGATGTCTAGGCCGGATATTCGATTGTATTTGTTGGCCGCTCTAAGGCGCCTAGTGACAGCTTCGATTGATGCTAAAGATGACGATTTAAGGAATTTGATGACTAGCTACGCTAAAAACTACATGCCTAGATTGTTTGCCTTGCATTCGGATGGTACTTTGACTAGATCGACTCGTTTAGCCGCCTTGGAGACAATTCGTTGCTATGCTCGAATTAGTCCTACCGAATTATTGTCAAATTGGTTTGACAAGGCTGCTAAGAAAATCAAAGAGGCCAGTGGAAAAGACAAACCCGATGCTGAGGCTTGCAGAGATTCCGCCGATCTGTTGATTGCCATCTCGCCTAGTCTGACGGATTTAGGTCCCGCCGTGGATCTGTGCGTTCAATGGTGCAATATTCGACAAGTTGATGCCGGCCAACCTGAGAAAATTAACGTTGCAATTGAGAAGAAGGGCTACAGACTTGCTGAGACGCTTTTGACAGCTGCTAGGAAAGGTGGAGATAAGGTTCGAATGGAATTTCGGTATTTTTAAGTACTTTATAATTGGTCAGCGAGTGGCTGAATCAAGTTTCAATTTAGTGAGTCGGTTAATAGCTTGAGTGATAGGTCAGCTAGTAGGTCAGGTGAGTTATAGGTCAGCTAGTATGTCAGGTAATTATTAGGTCAGCTAGTGGGTTAGTTAAGTATTAGGTCAGCTAGTGGGTCAGTTGATTAATAGGTCAGTTGATGGGTCAAGTGAGTAATAGTTCATCTAGTGGGTCAGGTGAGTAATATTTCATCTAGTGGGTCAGGTGAGTAATAGGTCAGCTATTGGGTCAGGTGAGTAATAGGTCAGCTAGTGAGTCAGGTAAGTAATAGGTCAGCTAGTGGGTCAAGTGAGTAATAATAGGTCAGGTGAGTAATAGGTCAGCTAGTGGGTCAGGTGAGTAATAGGTCAGCTAGTAGGTCAGGTGAGTAATAGGTCAGCTAGTAGGTCAGGTGAGTAATAGGTCAGCTAGTGGGTCAAGTGAGTAATAATAGGTCAGGTGAGTAATAGGTCAGCTAGTGGGTCAGGTGAGTAACAGGTCAGCTAGTAGGTCAGGTGAGTAATAGGTCAGCTAGTGGGTCAAGTGAGTAATAATAGGTCAGGTGAGTAATAGGTCAGCTAGTGGGTCAGGTGAGTAATAGGTCAGCTAGTAGGTCAGGTGAGTAATAGTTCATCTAGTGGGTCAGGTGAGTAATATTTCATCTAGTGGGTCAGGTGAGTAATAGGTCAGCTATTGGGTCAGGTGACTAATAGGTCAGCTAGTAGGTCAGGTGAGTAATAGGTCAGCTAGTAGGTCAATTTTCTTCAACCAGATTAATCTAAAATGTTCCTCACCTTCCACAGGCGTCCTCTAGCGCCAACGCTGTGAATTCCGACTCAAACCTGTCCCAAATCAGCCGCTTAGCCAACTCGCTAGTCGAATTAGCTGCCTCAGGCGGACAAGCTTCCCCAAGCAGTCGCAAATCAAGGATGCGTTGCTTAGCTTTGTGCGTCTCCAACGGAGCCGAATGGTTGCTAAGCGACGAGCGCCGACGCCAGCTAGCCGAACTGGCTCTGCCCGAAGCTGTACTGGGCAGTCGGGAACAAAATCGACAGGCTAGGGAAGCGGCCGACTCTCTCCTGTTGGAGGTATTTCGTTACTACGCGGAACAGGTTGGCGATGAAGCAGCCACTGACAGCGGCAACGTTGCTATCGGCTTTCTATCTGCAGTGTTTGCCGCGGCTGGCAACGACGCCGAGACTCTCCAGGCGGCTCTGTACTCAGTTACCGGCTTGCTCACCCATCTGCGCCACTGTATGAACCGGTCACTGTTGACTTCGCTGATTCGTCGGCTATCGGATACAATGTCCAATTCTAATAGTCCGAGAACGTTGGTTAAAGCCGCTATTCGTTGTCTGGCTTCTATTGTGCGGAAGTTTGGTCACGCCTACACGTTAGAACAGGTGGCCGAGTGTCTGGAGGCGCTGCCTTTGAGCTTAAGACCCGTTTTTAGGTTTGTTTTGTTATATTGGGAAATAGCGATTTGCCTTCGAAATCCCCTATTTAGTCAGATTAGCCTTCGAAATCCTATTTAGTCGGATTATCTTCTAAAATCCCTATTTAGTCAGATTATCTTTCAAAATCCCCTATTTAGTCAGATTATCTTTCAAAATCCCCTATTTAGTCAGATTATCTTTCAAAATCCCCTATTTAGTCAGATTATCTTTCAAAATCCCCTATTTAGTCAGATTATCTTTCAAAATCCCCTATTTAATCAGATTAGCCTTCAAAATCCTATTTAGTCAGATTATCTTTTAAAATCCCCTATTTAGTCAGATTATCTTTCAAAATCCCCTATTTAGTCAGATTATCTTTCAAAATCCCCTATTTAGTCAGATTATCTTTCAAAATCCCCTATTTAGTCGGATTATCTTTCAAAATCCCCTATTTAGTCAGATTATCTTTCAAAATCCCCTATTAAGTCGGATTATCTTTCAAAATCCTATTTAGTCAGATTATCTTTTGAAATCCCCTATTTAGTCGGATTATCTTTCAAAATCCCATATTTAGTCAGATTATCTTTCAAAATCCCCTATTTAGTCGGATTATCTTTCAAAATCCCCTATTTAGCCAGATTATCTTTTAAAATCCCCTATTTAGTCAGATTATCTTTCAAAATCCCCTATTTAGTCAGATTATCTTTCAAAATCCCCTATTTAGTCAGATTATCTTTCAAAATCCCCTATTAAGTCGGATTATCTTTCAAAATCCTATTTAGTCAGATTATCTTTTGAAATCCCCTATTTAGTCGGATTATCTTTCAAAATCCCATATTTAGTCAGATTATCTTTCAAAATCCCCTATTTAGTCGGATTATCTTTCAAAATCCCCTATTTAGCCAGATTATCTTCTAAAATCCCCTATTTAGTCAGATTATCTTTCAAAATCCCCTATTTAGTCAGATTATCTTTCAAAATCCCCTATTTAGTCAGATTATCTTTCAAAATCCCCTATTTAGTCAGATTATCTTTCAAAATCCCCTATTTAGTCAGATTATCTTTCAAAATCCCCTATTTAATCAGATTAGCCTTCAAAATCCTATTTAGTCAGATTATCTTTTAAAATCCCCTATTTAGTCAGATTATCTTTCAAAATCCCCTATTTAGTCAGATTATCTTTCAAAATCCCCTATTTAGTCAGATTATCTTTCAAAATCCCCTATTTAGTCGGATTATCTTTCAAAATCCCCTATTTAGTCAGATTATCTTTCAAAATCCCCTATTAAGTCAGATTATCTTTCAAAATCCCTATTTAGTCAGATTATCTTTTGAAATCCCCTATTTAGTCAGGATTATCTTTCAAAATCCCCTATTTAGTCAGATTATCTTTCAAAATCCCCTATTTAGTCAGATTATCCTTTCAAAATCCCTATTTAGTCAGATTATCTTTTAAAATCCCCTATTTAGTCAGATTATCTTTCAAAATCCCCTATTTAGTCAGATTATCTTTCAAAATCCCCTATTTAGTCAGATTATCTTTCAAAATCCCCTATTTAGTCGGATTATCTTTCAAAATCCCCTATTTAGTCAGATTATCTTTCAAAATCCCCTATTAAGTCGGATTATCTTTCAAAATCCTATTTAGTCAGATTATCTTTTGAAATCCCCTATTTAGTCGGATTATCTTTCAAAATCCCATATTTAGTCAGATTATCTTTCAAAATCCCCTATTTAGTCGGATTATCTTTCAAAATCCCCTATTTAGCCAGATTATCTTTTAAAATCCCCTATTTAGTCGGATTATCTTTCAAAATCCCCTATTTAGTCAGATTATCCTTCAAAATCCCCATTTAATCAGATTAGCCTTCGAGATCCTCATTTAGTCAGATTATCCTTTTAATATCCCCATTTAATCACATTAGCCTTAAATATCCCCTATTTAGTCAGATTATCTTTCAAAATCCCCTATTTAGTCAGATTATCTTTCAAAATCCCCTATTTAATCAGATTAGCCTTCAAAATCCTATTTAGTCAGATTATCTTTTAAAATCCCCTATTTAGTCAGATTATCTTTCAAAATCCCCTATTTAGTCAGATTATCTTTCAAAATCCCCTATTTAGTCAGATTATCTTTCAAAATCCCCTATTTAGTCAGATTATCTTTCAAAATCCCCTATTTAGTCAGATTATCTTTCAAAATCCCCTATTTAGTCAGATTATCTTTCAAAATCCCCTTTTAGTCAGATTGTGCTTTATAATCCCCATTTAATCAGATCAGCCTTGAAAATCCCAAATTTAGTCAAAATTCTCCTTCCAAATCCCCATATTTTCAGATCAGCCTTCAAAATCCCCTATTTAGTCAGATTATCCTTCAAATTCCTAAATTTAGTCAAATTTTTCCTTTAAAATCCCCATTTGTTCAGATCAGCCTTCAAAACCCCAAGTTTAGTCAGATTATCCTTCAAAATCTCCATTTAATCAAATCAGCCTTCAAAATCCCATACGAGTATTTAGTCATATTATCCTTCGAAATCCTCATTTAGTCAGATTATCCTTCAAAATCCCCTTTTTAGTCAGATTAGCCTTCGAGATCCTCATTTAGTCAGATTATCCTTTTAATATCCCCATTTAATCACATTAGCCTTAAATATCCCCTATTTAGTCAGATTATCCTTCAAAATCCCCATTTAATCAGATTAACCTTCGAAATCCCAAATTTAGTCATTTAAGCCTTCAAAATCCCCTGATTAGTCAGATTATCCTAAAAAATCCCTATTTAATCAGAAATTTTGTGACCAATATATCAATGAGTATTATTGATACCGAAATAATGGGATAAAAATCCCCTCTCCCTAAAAAAACTAACCTCATTCCAGAGCCACAGTGCGTCGCATCCTCACCGACCTGCTCGCGTCGTTCCCCTACGAAACTTTGCGCTCTAGCCTGCCCGTTTTCTATCACAAACAGTTGACTAACGTACGCAAACGTGCCGAGCACAAGGAGCGTTTGAAACAGCAAAACCGTCGGCAGCATCAACAGGGCGTCGGTCAAGACGACCAGGATTTAGACAGCGTCAGCCGCGGCTCCGACATCACTAGAATCGTTCGCGGTATCGACGAACTATTGAACATGTCGTCGGATTCGTCTACAGACGCCGATTCTTCTAAGCATTCCAACGCCGCCAGTAAAAGTCGCCAGAGCAGGAAGAGTCGCGCTGGCAAGCGTTCCGCTGCAGCAGCGTCCGGCGGCGCCGACTCGAACACCTGGCTAGAGGAGGACGCCGACGAGATTTTGGATCTGCGCGATCCGCTAGCGGCGGCCAGAATTTATCGCAGCCAGCCGCCGTCGACAAAAAAATCCTCCAACAACGAATCGTCTGGTAAACGACGTCGTATAGGCGACGATTTCAAATTATCGTCGGATGGTCGGTTGATCATCGAGGAGAGCGACAATGAGCAAGACGACGGCGAAGATGTCGACCGACGTCGTCACGACGACGATGACGCCGAAAGCAGCATCTCTGGCGGGGCGTCCTTGTCGGACAGTGACGAGGACAAAACAAAGTCCAGCCTGCCGAAGTACAAACCCGGCGGTCGAGGTATTCACCGCGATTTGACTAAGAAACAGCCGACTGAGACTACTACTGCTGCTACAAAGACTGCTACTAAGACTAAGAAGAAGAAGAAGAAGCAACCGTCCGATGGTCTTGATCCCTATTCCTATCTGACTTTGGACAGGCGTTTGTTGAATCGGAAAAATGTAGCCGGCAAGTTGGCCCGTCTTGGAAAGTACAAAAATCTAGTTAAAGCGCCTCGAAGTGGCGGCGGCGGCGGCGGCGCTGGAACTGGCAGGGTCGGCAAGGCCAAGGGCAAGAAGCTACGCAAATAATAAAATGATTGACTTCACTAACGTTTCATTGGGATTAATGGTGGGAATTTGAACAATTTATGTAATACTTTGCGAAATAATCTGCCCTTTTAGTTTTTTTATGATTTCCCTCCCAGATTACTGGTATCTTCATCCTCCCAGATCCTCACATGGGATCTTCATCCTCTCTAGATCCTCACATGGGATCTTCATCCTCTCCAGATCCTCATATGGGATCTTCATCCTCCCCAGATCGTCATATGGGGTCTTTATCCTCCCCAGATCCTCACATAAGATCTTCATCCTATCCAGATCCTCGCATAGGATCCTTATCCTCCCCAGATCCTCACATGGGATCTTCATGCTCCCAGATCCTCACATGGGATCTTCATGCTCCCAGATCCTCACATGGGATCTTTATGCTCCCAGATCCTCATATGAGATCTTAATGCTCCCAGATCCTCGCATAGGATCCTTATCCTCCCCAGATCCTCACATGGGATCTTCATGCTCCCAGATCCTCACATGGGATCTTCATGCTCCCAGATCCTCACATGGGATCTTTATGCTCCCAGATCCTCATATGAGATCTTAATGCTCCCAGATCCTCGCATAGGATCCTTATCCTCCCCAGATCCTCACATGGGATCTTCATGCTCCCAGATCCTCGCATGGGATCTTCATGCTCCCCAGATCCTTATATGGGATTTTCATCCTTCCTAGATCCTCATATGGGATCCTCATCCTCCCCAGATTCGCCAACCCTTAATAAAAAACAATCTAAGCAACTTTCTAAACGTTGTTTTGTTCTCTGTGCATTTGGATTGCATTAAATTTAACGTTATTTTGAAAATGTTACGTCGTAATTATTGCTTTCAAAGTTTCAAACAAGTTTTTTTTGTATTTGCTTTCTTGCAATCTGAGTTCAGTAAGAAAGTTTAGTGACTAATTTGAAGCCAGTATTTTAACTATGTTGGTCTCCATTGGCTTTAAAGCTCTCTGTTTTAGTAGAGTTGCGTCTAACCACGTGTCAAAATGATAGCACTGTGACAATAAATTGCTCTGCAATGTCAAATAAACTGTTGGTAATTATTTTGGACTGAAAATTGTTGCTAGTCTTGACTTTGAACATTTTTTATTACTATATTGTCTCGAATTAGCACTATTGATTACTGTCAGTAGGCTAATGAGTTGACTAAATTTTGTAAAAGAAAAGTTGGCCACTTTGATGGTGGACTGAAGCAATGCGGAATTAAGCGTCTTGCCTTGCATTAGAGCGCAAAATTTCTCATAGATCTGGGACACGAACCCAGGACCTTTCGACCCCCAACCAATAAGCTATAACTTCTCAACTAAGTGTCACTTTTTGCCCTCTAGTTTCGCTACTTAAGAATAATAATAATAAGAATAATAATACGCGTTGCTATGACGATTCCAGAATCATGGACGAATCCGACTTGAACGAACTATGCCAACAATTCTTCAATTCTGATCTGCATTTGCGCCTGTTGGAAAGCGTTGAAAAAGATTTGTTGTCGGGATCGGCTAATAGTCCTGTCACCGCTAGTGGTGGCTTCACAGCAACCAAAGATGCTTTGCTAGATAAATTAAATACACCAGAGACTCGTCGTAGTGTTATTAACTGGTTATTCGCCGCTTCAGCTAAGCTGCCTAAGCCTCAGTATCAACAGCAGCCTCAGCAACATCACGTAGGCGAAGCTGCTCACATTAGCAGAGCTCAAGCCAATTGGGAGAAACGAATCTGTAAGAGTCTCAACACAATGTGCTCAGATCTCGGCCTGCCGTTAGCTCGTCGACGAACTGAGAAAGATTTTAACGCTTTAGTGTCGAAATGGAATGAATTGAGCGTTCTAGAGAAGGACGTGTCTTCCATTCGACCAGTGTACGCGTCTAAAGATTTTCTCGAAGTCTTAGTAGCTGTTCGTTGTCCGAACGCTGTACCGGAAGTGACCGAAACTCGATGGGGTCTCATTCACGCGCCATTTCGTTGTAAAACTATCGATCAGCTGCGATTAGACTATCAAGATTTGGCTATCGGCTTGTCGCAGACTGGCATCGATGACGAGTGCCTGCCAGACGGAGATATTGAACGAGAGAAGCTGACCGTGAAGGTCTGTTTCTTTGTAAAAATAGGGCCGCAACACAAAGCCAAAAAGCCTGAAAGCGCGGCTCTTCACAAGACCGGAATTTTACTACACCAAAACGCTAGAATGTAGGGTCTTTGACAAGACAGAAACTTCAAAATACCGAAAATTTATAAGACAAAAACTTCGCAATACCGAGTTTTTGCACGACACAAACTTCACACTACCGAAACTTCACAAGACAGCAACTTCGCAATACCGAAATTTCACAAGACACAAACTTCGCAATACCGGAACTTCACAAGACAAACATCAAAATACCGAAATTTCACAAGACACCAACTTCGCAATACCGAAACTTAACAAGACAAACTTCAAAATACCGAAACTTCACAAGAAAGAAACTTTACAATGCACAAATTCAAAATACCAAAACTTCACAAGACAGAAGCTTCACAACGCACAAACTTCAAAATATCGAAACTTTACAACAGAGAAACTTCGCAAGACGAAAATTTCAAAAGACCGAGACTTCACAGTACCAAGATTTTACAGTATCAAAATTTCGTAACACCGAAAAGTCTAAATACAGTCCCCTTCCTAGCTCGTAATACTCAATTTACGGTCTTGCGAGGAGCCGTGCTTGCAATACGAGCGTATGGCTTATGAAAGCGTCCCCTTGAGTTTATTTCCATTTTTTAACGCACTGAATCCTGATTCCTGCCTTTCCATTGGCAGGTACTGGAAGCTGGCAGCGCTCCGTTAGCCCAAGAGTTGGCGAAGCGCGGGGTGCCTCTGTCCTATCGCGGGCGACTCTGGTCGCTGATCTTGGACGTTTCGGTTACTCCACACGCCGAGCAGTATCTTCAAGGTCTGAAACAGGCAGTGCTAGACCACGATCTGTTAGTTGACGCTCTAATATTTAAAGATGTCAAATTAACAGCGGCTAACAATGATATGTACTTTGTGTTTGAAGACTATTTGCACATGGTTTTGCTGATGCTTAGCAGAGATCCAGCCGTGCTTAATGTTTACCGAAGCTGCTGCGCCTCGGCTCCTAAAGCCTATCTGAATGGTAAAGTGGGAGATGAATCCTCAGCTGCTGCTTATCCACCATCTGGTGTGATTCCATTTCACGGATTCGCTTTACTATTGTGTCCGCTCTGCTTTCTCTACCCGGATCCCAAGGAGCTCTACTTGGTATTTCGCGAGTTATATTCTCGACACTTTTATAAGTTGCACGTGATCAGCTCCGAATCTGATAGCATCCTTGGTCTTTGTGCTCTGTTTGAATCTTTGTTGCAAACTCACGAGCCGGAATTGTTTCACCATTTGCGCTCGGAAGGTATTCAACCATTGCGCATAGCTTTCCGTTGGATGATGCTGGCTTTTTCTGGTTTGTTGCTGCCTGAACAGGTGCTGTTATTATGGGATCGGATTGTTGCTTACGATAGTCTAACAATCCTGCCGCTGTTTGCTGTTGGAGTATTTTCGTTTCGTAAGCACAATCTGCTTCAGGCCAAATCGTTTTCAGCTGCTGAAGCGGTTTTATCGGATCTGACTACCCTCAGTGTTGGACCAATCCTTCAGCTGACTCTGTTTGCGCGTTATAATGATTAGCTGGAGCTGAATAGATTTTTCTAATAATTTCCTTTTTTAGAATTTATTTAGACGCTTGAACTTTTTTCAAGATGCAGCGCTTGAAAATGCTGTTTTATGACTAGCTGCTCAGTCCTGACGGGCTGGATAGGGTCGCAACACTCACCGTAAAATTTCCCAGCTCACACTAGTACCCGATCTCAGCTAGTTGGACTGAAGCAATACGAAATTTGTCTCCTAGAGCTGGGTTTTGAACCCAGGACCTTCCGGTCTATAGGCAAATCCCATTAGCTACTAGGCTTCAGTTCCTATCATTTTTTATAATGCTTCTAGAAGTTTTATTTAAAGTTTCTTAAAGAAAAAGAACTTCTTGTGTTACTAACCTTACTAAGCAGTAGGCTTGTTTAGCTTTAAAGTCTAAATGTCACCACAAACAATGCACCTGTGTTACATAGTTGAGCTGTGTGACGAGATTTTCCGTCCTAAATTAATGGCTGTCAAAAATTTAAATTTGTTTAAATAAATGCCGTTTTTATTGACTTTTTTAAGAAGTAAATTTTCGTTGTTTATTTTTCCATTAAATTTGCATAGATTTACTAATTGAAATGTGGGTAGGATCCCTAGCAGAAAAGGATTAAAGACATGATAATTTGGTAAATCTATCTTAACGGTAATCTATATTTTGTTTAATAATTAACTTAATGCAAAAAGGCCTTTCAACTTGATTAAAAGAACGATAGACTGTGGCGTCAATATATATATTTATCGCCTATTAAATTGACGGCTACCTACTCAAAGGTTATTATGTCTTTCAAACCCTCCCAATATTACCAATTTATCCTTACCATTTAACTGACATTCTAGCGCATACTTCTAGGAATTAAATCCACTTATGGCGCAAGTTGCTTTAGCTTTTCTTGTTCTATTGTTCTATTTCAATGCCTCTCTTACCTTAAAGCACTCAAAAGCTTTAAAAGTACATGTACGTTAACAGCTATGTTCCTGCAATGATTTATGCAATCTTGGGCGAAATGCTGGTTCTCAGATTTCAGTTTGTGCGTAGGTGGCTGGTCTTGATCAATATCCGGATTGTTGCATGCGGCAACATAATTGAAAGCTTGTTAGCTAATCTGTTATTAACTTGATGAAATCTGAGGATATCTAGCTAACTCTTACTAGAGCTAATGTGAGCCTATCTAACATGACAGGAACTAGAAACTAGAAGTGATCAGTTCAATCTTATGCTACATCATAAACTAAGTATGCACTAAAACTCTTCCCGAAGAGTCTCACTCACTAAGGGCACACAATTACAATATTGCAAGATCGCTTAATTCAATTTTCCAGCGATTCTAAAAAAAGACAAGAAGACACCAAATTTTGCGATCAATCAAATTTACGTAAGATGTTGCCCGGGTTTACTGAAGAAGAAGATGGCATATTCGAATACATCTACTCGGAAGTTTACTCAGAGCCGCAACAATTGAGCGTGTTAATTCAACAGGACGATTTTCCCTATATGCTCGACTTGAAAATTTCTCTAGACATCACGTTTGCCCATCTAAAAGATTTAGTATGGAAACAGCTAAGCGACATGGGACTCGTACATCTAATGCGTTCTCGACGCGAATATTATTTCGAGTTTCTCGACTTGAACGGTTTTCGTCGTGTGAACGAATTTGAAGAGTCCCAGCGGTTGAGCAGCTTTTCGCGTTTTCAGCATACGGAGAAAATAGGTGCGAATCCTCTAAGGACACCCTTAAGTAGAAAGACGGGACACTTCGTTTCTAGGAAAGTTTTTTAAGTCCAATTTTCGCGAAAAAATACACTACGGAGATAGAAAATTTGCAGTTTTTCGGCATTAAATTGAAGATTGGAAGCAGATGCAAATCTCATCTTTTGATATGTGCTTCCTGCGTTCTTACTCTATCGAACTACGTACGGCTTAGTTTGTGAAAAATTGAGATTCCTATTATTTTAATATTGATTCAGTTTCGTAAAGAGAATGCAAAATGACAAATCACCAATCCACAGAGAATCGGACATTGACATGTGACTGGACCAGCAAAATTATCCAAAATGCTGATTGACAGAAATGTTTTTGAATGAATAAAACAGACTTGGTTAGGAGAGGATGAGAACCTGCCCAGCTGGTAAAGTAGCATTTTATTGAAATTATAATTTTCGACAAATGCTTTTACAAGGGAAATTATTTAAAGATCAATATTTCACAAATAAGGACATGAATAGTTCGATAGAGTAGGAAGGCAGGGAGCACATATCAAAAGATAAATTTGTATCTGCTTCCAATCGAGCGCGATCTTTATTTTATGTCAAAAATCTGCAAATTTCCAATCTCCGTAGTGTATTTTTTTCGCAAAAACTAAACTCCTAAAACTTTCCAAGAAACGAAGTGTCCCGTCTTTCTACTTAAGGTGTGCTTGTTAGAGTTTTAGCCACTAACCTTTGAGATCCTCTTTAAACTAAAATCCCCATCAGGTGAAGATCCCGACCTACTAGCTGGAATTGTCACTCTGTCGCTAACCAGTTCAGATCCCAGCGATTTGGAATCCCGTCTTATTGAGGAGCGACTCACCGCCGCTCTGTGCCAGCGGTCGCCCCTATCGATTGCGTCACCATCCGATCCCGAACTTATCGAAATGGTTAATTGCGCTAGTCAAGTTCGAAAACTAGTTGATGAAGAACTTCGAACTGAATTAGCTGACAGTTTGGATTCGTTTGAAGCTTGGTTGAGACAGAATTTCCCCGTAGCTTTGAGCACGGCCTCTCGTCCGCCTCCAGCGTTGAGCGAATCTACCGAACTCTGTCTTAGTGTTCGTCGGCTTCAGCATCTTGACAGTGGCCGTTTGAAACAGCCGCGCATGTCGCAGTGCAGCTTTGTCCATGTTAAAGTTAGTTTAAATATGACGCCTGGTGAGTTTGCGTTGCTGCTGGATTCTTTTTTATTTCTCGTTTTAGGGCTTTAAAAAGTACTTTAGGCTGTATCTAAGACACTCAAATAGTATTCCAAAGCAGAATTTTAGTTTTTTAAACGCCATTATTATTGATATTGATTTTAGTGCCATTTTTGATGATTTAGCGCCATAATTAGTGTTTTAGCGCTGTATTTAGGAGTTAAAGCGCCATGTTTATTGTTTTAGCGCCATTATTATTGATTTTAGTGCCATATTTGGTGTTATAGCGCCATATTTGGTGTTATAGCGCCATATTTGGTGTTTTAGCGCCATATTTGTTGTTTTAGCGCCATATTTGGTGTTTCAGCGCCATATTTGGTGTTTCAGCGCCATATTTGGTGTTTTAGCGCCATATTTGTTGTTATAGCGCCATATTTGGTGTTTTAGCGCCATATTTGTTGTTATAGCGCCATATTTATTGTTTTAGCGCCATATTTGGTGTTTTAGTGCCATATTTGGTGTTTTAGCGCCATTATTTGTGTTTTGGCGCCATATTTATTGTTTTAGCGCCATATTTACTATAATTTTAGTGCCATAACTATAGTGATGTTATCGCGATTGTTAGTGATTTTAGCGTCATTTTTAGTGCTATAGCGCCATATTTGGTGTTTTAGTGCCATATTAATTTTAGCGGCATAATTAGTGACTTTAGCGCCATAATTAATGATTTAGCGCCACATTTAAGGGTTTTTAGCGCCATTGTCAGTGATTTAGCGCCATTTTTATTGATTTTAACGGCCCTATATTTAAACCCTATTTATCCCAGACGACGTCATTTCTCTACTTCGTCACCACCCGGAAAGCAGCCAATTGCTGACGCAATCCAAGCACCATCTGATTAAATTGTGCGGCCGAATGCTCTTCCTATACGAGAACAAACCTTTGTGGGCCTATAAAGTTGTGCAGCGTCACGTGGCCCATCATAAGGACGATTTGGAGATTAGAATTGTGGAACCAGAGGAGGTGCACGATTTGCACAGCGCCTCTGGCGCCGGCTCCGCCCAGGTGTTGGAGCGGCTGAGAAACGGCGTTCTACGTCGGTAGGTGCTTGTTTTTTGTATTTCTCATCAATCTCACGTCTGACTAATATTTTGATATTTCTAATCAATCTCACGTCTAACTAATAGTTGATATTTCTCATCAATCTCACGTCTGACTAATAGTTAATACTTCTCATCAATCTCACGTCTAACTACGAGGGGTGATCAAAAAGTTCTGCAAGTGAGTTAATAATGTGACTCGAATAAATTTTGTGCACACAATCAGCATAACATTCCCTCAAGCTATCTCTCATACGCTTCTATGCAACGCTTCCGTCGCGCTGACACATCTGGAAGTAGCTAAGATAATTGATTGCAAGCAGTGTCTGCAACTCTGATTTGAGCACCTATCTCAGTTCTTGAGCGCTCTAAAAAAGGTCTTCCATGAGTAGCAGCTTTCAGTTTTGAGAATACAGTGGAGTCATATGGGTCAATGTAAGCCAGTAAGGTGGATGTAGAACCAGCTGAACCCTTTTTTCCTCCATAAGTAATCCGGTGTTCCTCGCTGTGTGAGGAGCAGCATTCGACGCATCTGTTGTCGCCGCGCCGGTTTTATCCCCTTTCATGCCTGCCCTACGAAAGCATAGGCAAGAAACTTCACTTAAGCATTTAAAATTCCTCAGTAACTTGCTAAGGAAGATTTTCCACCGCCATATCTCCCTGAAGGTTGAAGTATGTGAGAATTATTGTGAATGGATGTCTCGGTCACGGATGTCAAGGTTTGACCAGACGTTAACTTGCCATTAAAACTCAACTGTGCATCAACAAAATGACACACGAGCCTGGCGATGGTGTGAAATGACAAGGCGGAATTTGTAGAAACAGTGGTAAAATCCATGTGCATGTCAGAAGATCTGTTGCCATGCTGCACGGAAAAAAATACTATGAAGCAAAAGCTGACTTTCACAGTTTAACGCACAAGCTAAAAACTGCTTATGGTAAACTGTCAGCCAAGTTGGAATGGATTGATGAAATGACGTGAAAATCTAGAGTGATATAAAATACAAATTTTTCTTACTGTGCGTCAATTTTAGGTGTGATCAGTCCAGTAATCTTGACGCAAGGTCAAAAGGTTGCAGAACTTTTTGATCACCCCTCGTAATCTGTGATATTTATCATTAATCTCACGTGAATCAATCCTACTTTTCTCATCAATATTGACGCCATAAAAATCCCCCCTTCTCCCCCAGCTACGTAGCCCCGCGCCAGAACGCCAACACCCAGTACATAGTCGGCATCAGTCCGTCCTTGAAATTCAACGTCATCTTCTCCGGATTCGCTATCGACTCTTCCCTACTGATTGACTCTTCGACGGAAGCGTCTCTGTCGTCGTCCGCATCCGCCACCCCCGCTGTCAGTGACATCGTCAGCATCGACTCTGCCGCCATCTCAGTAGGGGAAGCCAGCCAGCCAGACTACTACTTGTACATGGCGCCGACCCTGAGCGACTGCCTCCTGTGTCCCGCAGCCTGTCTGCCGCTGCAGCTGAGCTCCGCCCAGACCGACTGTCACCATCAAGAATTCAACATCCCCTGGCGGGATCTGCCTCGAGCTGCTCGCCTATCAATGGCCGTTGTAGAGCGGACGCAACGCTCGGAGACGCCCATTGCCTGGGGCAACCTGTGCCTATTCGACAGTCACGGCCGCCTAAACATGGGCAGTTATTGTTACGGCCTGTGGCCAGTTGAACGCGCTCCGTCTAAACAGCTGACTCAAACTAGCGGCGTGTTCAATCCCAGCGGCTGCGTTCAATCGAATCGCTGCAATCCCCCGGTGACGCTGTACATCGGTTTCGGCTACGAGTTGCCGAATGTTTCGCTCTATTGGTGCCGGTTTTTACCCTACGCCGTCTATCTGAATGAGACGCCAATTATGCACTACAAGGTCTTAGCCTCTGGCAGCAATTACGCCGTTGACCAGAAACAATCTATCGATCTTGTTGATGTAGAAGATTCCGCGGCTTTGATTGACGCGTTGACAGCTCTGGAGACAGTTGATCAAGATTTGAAACTAATTTGGAAGTGTCGACATAAGGTGGCTAGTTGCTATCCGGATAAGTTGGTGAAATTCTGTCAGGCAGTGCCTTGGAGGTCGGCCAAATCGGTTGATGAAGCCTATCGCCTGTTGAGTGATTGGCAGCTGGACAAAGTGCCTCTGGAGGCGGGACTGCAGCTGCTGAATTCCAGCTATTTGGACGATCGAATTCGATCATTGGGCGTGCGGATACTCGATCAGAAAATCCGAGTTGAAGACGATATGCTGTGTTTGATTCTGATGCAAATGGTCGAGTGCTTAAAGTACGAGGCTTATCCGGACAGCGCGCTGGCTAGGTTAGAACAAAGACTGTTAATTCATTGATTTTTTAGAACAAAGACTAACTTGTAGCTTGGTCTGGTAATGTCTTGTATGGTATCTTTATTGAACAAAGACTGTTGACATTTTATAAATTTGTAGTGCTAGCTGTAGCAAGACTTTTCTATAGAAACCTACGTAGCTACAAAGACTCAGGTGATACTGATTACGAACAAAGACTAGATTTATAGGATACTCTTCTTACACAGACAGAGTTCATTGGATAATTATTGTACAAAGACTGTTCCTGTTGGATCGTATTTATACAAAGACTGATTCTATGGGATCCTATTTGAACAAAGACTGATTCTGTGGAGTCCTATTTGTACAAAGACGAATTCTATAGAATCCTATTTTTACAAATACCGATTCTTTGGGATCCTATATGTACAAAGACTGATTATTTTGAATAGTATTTTTATAAAGGTTTAACAGCATATTCATTTTACAAAAACTGTCTGTATAAGATTAGGTACAAAGACTATAGATTTTTAAACACCCCTACAAGCAAGTTTTCCGTGAGTAGAAAATGATCCATAAATCTAAGGAACAAAGACTATATTCTGCAGTGAGTTAAAAGCCGTGTTTCGCATGCCAAAAAAATCCACCCCGCCAGGTACCTACTTCGCAAAGCGTTCAGCAATCGTCAAATCGGCCACCACCTGTACTATCTGGTCAAAGCTGAGATGCTGGCATGCGACAGCAGTCAGAACCGGTTGGCCATCTTTCTCGAAGCTTTTCTTCTGTTCTCGCCGCCGAGCCTGTTGGAATATCTGGGCAATCAGATTGGTTTGGCGATTCGATTGGGCGGGCTCGCTTCTAGGGTGAGTTCGCTTTTTTGTCTAGACTTGTTTTTTAAAATGTTAGAGTGAGAGGCGCCAACAATGATAAGAGTGAGAGGCGCCAACTAAGTTAGAGTGAGAGGCGCCAACAATGATAGAGTGAGAGGCGCCAACAATCATAAAGTGAGAGGCGCCAACAATCATACAGTGAGAGGCGCCAACAATCATACAGTGAGAGGCGCCAACAATCATACAGTGAGAGGCGCCAGCAATGATTAATAGAGTGAGAGGCGCCAACAATGATAGAGTGAGAGGCGCCAACAAGGATATAGTGAGAGGCGCCAACAAGGATAGAATGAGAGGCGCCAACAAGGATAGAGTGAGAGGCGCCAACAAGGATATAGTGGAGGCGCCAACAATGATAAGAGTGAGAGGCGCCAACTAAGTTAGAGTAAGAGGCGCCAACAATGATAGAATGAGAGGCGCCAACAATCATAAAGTGAGAGGCGCCAACAATGATAGAGTGAGAGGCGCCAACAAGGATAGAGTGAGAGGCGCTAACAATGATAGAGTGAGAAGCGCCAAATATGATTAATAGGGTGAGAGGCGCCAACAAGGATAGACTGAGAGGCGCCAACAATCATACAATGAGAGGCGCCAACAATCATACAGTGAGAGGCGCCAACAATGATATAGCGAGAGGCGCCAACAATGATAGACCGAGAGGCGCCTACAATAATAGAGTGAGATGCGCCAACAATAATGGTGTGAGAGGCGCTAACAAGGATAGACTAAGAGGCGCCAACAAGGATATAGCGAGAGGCGCTTACAAGGATAGAGTGAGAGGCGCCAACAAGGATAGAGTGAGAGGCGCTTACAAGGATAGAGTGAGAGGCGCCAGCAATGATAGAGTGAGAAGCGCCAAATTAGACTAATATTTTAGCTATATAGCGAATTCCCCAAGCTCCCCTTCATCAATTTCCCAATCGCCTACCCATAACCCAGGCTAGACGATCGAAATTCGAAGACGCCACCCGACAGCTGCGCAGCGGTGTCGAAGCTCAACTAGGCGCCCTAAGCGGCATCTGGTCGCCGGCTCATCCTGACATTCTGCTCTGCCGGCCCGACCTCGAACGCTGCCGGGTACTCGACTCGAAAATGCGACCCCTACTGTTGGCCTGGAGCAAAGACGACACCAACTCGGGTATTAGCAGTCTCATATTTAAGTGCGGCGATGACCTCAGACAGGACATGCTCATACTGCACTGCCTGAGGCTGATGTCCTTCGTGTGGGAGCAGTCCGGACTGGACATCAGTCTGAACTTGTACGAGGTGGTCACTTGCGGAGAGCGGAAAGGCTTTATTGAAGTGAATTTTACATTTTTATGGTGGATTTAAAATCCCCTAAAGTCCCGTAAAGCAGTACTTTAGAATTGTTGCTAAGCATCCCTTAGAATCACCTCTAAAACCCAACTTAAATTTTCCTTAATACCCTCCCAAAAATCGCCCTCAACCTCAATTAGAATCGCCCTCAACCTCGATCAGAATCGCTTCCAACCTCAATTAGAATCGCCCCTTAACCTCATTTTGAATCGCCCTCAACCTCAATTAGAATCTTCCCTAAACCCTAATTAGAATCGCCCTCAACCTCAATTAGAATCGCCCCCAACCTCAATTAGAATCGCCCTCAACCTCAATCAGAATCGCCCCCAACCTCAATTAGAATCGCCCTCAACCTCAATCAGAATCGCCCCCAACCTCAATTAGAATCGCCCTCAACCTCAATTAGAATCGCCCCCAACCTCAATTAGAATCGCCCTCAACCTCAATCAGAATCGCCCCCAACCTCAATTAGAATCGCCCTCAACCTCAATCAGAATCGCCCCCAACCTCAATCAGAATCGCCCCCAACCTCAATCAGAATCGCCCCCAACCTCAATCAGAATCGCCCTCAACCTCAATCAGAATCGCCCCCAACCTCAATCAGAATCGCCCTTAACCTCAATCAGAATCGCCCCCAACCTCAATCAGAATCGCCCCCAACCTCAATCAGAATCGCCCTCAACCTCAATCAGAATCGCCCTCAACCTCAATCAGAATCGCCCCCAACCTCAATCAGAATCGCCCTCAACCTCAATTAGAATCGCCCCCAACCTCAATCAGAATCGCCCTCAACCTCAATCAGAATCGCCCTCAACCTCAATCAGAATCGCCCTCAACCTCAATCAGAATCGCCCTCAACCTCAATCAGAATCGCCCTCAACCTCAATTAGAATCGCCCTCAACCTCAATTAGAATCGCCCTCAACCTCAATCAGAATAGCCCCCAACCTCAATTAGAATCGCCCTCAACCTCAATCAGAATCGCCCCCAACCTCAATTAGAATCGCCCTCAACCTCAATTAGAATCGCCCCCAACCTCAATTAGAATCGCCCTCAACCTCAATCAGAATCGCCCCCAACCTCAATTAGAATCGCCCTCAACCTCAATCAGAATCGCCCGTCAACCTCAATCAGAATCGCCCTCAACCTCAATCAGAATCGCCCCCAACCTCAATCAGAATCGCCCTCAACCTCAATCAGAATCGCCCGTCAACCTCAATCAGAATCGCCCTCAACCTCAATCAGAATCGCCCCCAACCTCAATCAGAATCGCCCTCAACCTCAATCAGAATCGCCCCCAACCTCAATCAGAATCGCCCCCAACCTCAATCAGAATCGCCCCCAACCTCAATCAGAATCGCCCTTAACCTCAATTAGAATCGCCCCCAACCTCAATTAGAATCGCCCGTCAACCTCAATGAGAATCGCCCTTATTTCTGTCTGAAAACCCCCAGGTGGTACAGGATGCGGACACAGTCGCCAAGATCCTGCGCAGCACGGATGACCCGGGCTATTCCCGTGTCACAGCCTACTTGAAAAAGTACAATAAAACCGAAGACGAATTGGTGAAAGCCTTGAACCGGTTCAAGTCCTCACTAGCCGGTTACTCGGTGGCCACCTACATCCTGGGCATCGGTGACAGGCACTGCGGCAACATAATGCTACGCAAGAACGGCGTTCTGTTTCACATCGATTTCGGACATATTCTTGGCAACTTCAAGTCCAAACTGGGCATCAAACGCGAACGCGTACCATTTGTACTTGCCCAGGAATTCTTGAACGCTTTGACGGAACTAGGCCGATTAACTAAATGCGAAAATGTTGAAGCCGATTTTCGCGATCTCTGCGTCCGAGCCTACATGGCTATTAGGGAGCGAAGCGAATTGTTGCTGAACTTGTTCGCCCTGATGGTTAAAGTTGGATTGGACGAGCTCAAGGATACTGCCGATTTGGATTATCTCATTGTGAGTAAAAATACTTGATTACGTCATAGGACAGTCTATGGCGTAATCAAGTTTTTATGACGTAATCAAGCTCCTATGGCGTAATCAAGGTTCTATGACGTAATCAAGTTTTTATGACGTAATCATTTATGATTCGATCGATTTATTCTTCCTGTGAATTTGAAATTAAATTTTTTTTTAAATAAAAAAGTAAACCTAACTCCTAAATTCACAGGAGAGTCTGCAATCAAACGCCACCGACCAGGCTGCCAAGTGTCATTTTAACAAAAAATTCGACGAAGCCAAAGCCGGAAATTGGTCGGTGACAGTCAACTGGCTATTTTACAGAATTCGACGCAAAAATTGAAACGAGAATTAACGTTTTTTCTCTGTTCTTGACGCTTCGTAGAATTGACCTAAAATATCATGATAAATAATGTTCTTTACTTTAAATAACAAATCAGTAATTAAAAATGTCGTAGAACTTACTCTTTAATATTATTGCAAGCAGTAGTTAAACAACACCTTTTTTTAATTTTCCAAGTTTTCTATGTAAAGTAAGCTTTAGCCTAAGTAATGATATAAAAACATATATTCAGAAAAAATGTAATTTTATCCAAGTTAATACAAGCGCGCAAAATAAAAAAATTTATCAAAACGTCCAACCTGAAGGCTGACAAATTATTTTTCGAGCCAAAATTTTAGCATTTTTTCTTAAAAATTGTAATTCAAAAAAATCCTTGCCTAATATTGTTTTTTATTGTTATTATCGACTGCTTAATTTTAAAAATAAATTATTCGATTTTTTTCTATTTCAAAAATTTTATTGAAATGTTTAGGTGTTTCTGGTTTATCTGCGATTTATAAAACTGTTTTCACGATTAAATTCCAAATAGCTATTGTGTAAAATTATGATCTATAGTGTGCGGTGCTATAAATTATTTTCAAAACTTGCCTGTTACTTAAAATCGAATTATTTTTTATACTCATTTGTTTTCTTTTAATCATTTTCTAACTTTTCAATTGCATTTTGCTCGTTAAACGTGGTGCACTGCTTTCTAAAACTGCTAGCAAAATAAACGTGACTGATAACTTATTAGTTAAGTCGTAATTTTGTTAATGAAACAAAAAAATTACATCTATTTTAATTTAAACTTGATTTTGTTAGCTCCTATTTTAGGCGAACGTAAAAATTCATTAAGAAAATTATAAAGGTTTTTTTTAGTATTTAGCTCGTAGTTTGCATCACCATCTTAATTACTTTAGTATATTTTTAATTATCATAAAGCTGCACTTGACTTGGAATTGCAGTTAATTATAACTAATTACAAACGTCACAACATTTTTAAAAAAATTATCAACGTAATTACATTAGACTATGGAATTTTCGTGTGTCTGAAAATGTTAAAAATTTTACATTACCTTTTGAACATAAAGTGCATTTTAAACCGAAATTATTTAGCATTGTTACAAAAAAGGATTGTGATTTAAGGACTTGTATACTGGAAAAACTAAAAGTGCACGGGGCAAGTTTGTGTATCAAATTTGAGTTCATAGCTTTTTGCTTTTTGAATTTAAATTTTTAAACAAAACATAAAGAGAGCTGCTGTAAGTAAATGACGTTTACCTATTATGTCACAACAATAAAATATTAATTAAGAAGTTTGCAACATACAATTAAATATAATTTATTTTAAAATGATACCAAATATTATTTTTTGATCGATAAAAAAGATCACAACAAAAAAAAAATTTTTGTAGCATCTTTACATAAATAAAAATCAATCCATTGAGAAACTCATGAGACTCATCGAGAAACAATTTCTAAATTTGATCGGGTAATAGAAAAAATGCACACTGTATGTTATTGTACAAAATTATCAGACATTCTTTTTTTACTCTAGTTTTTAATTGCTATAATACTCATTTACGTTTACTGTGCAATGCTGCAAAACGTTTTTGTGTTGACTAAAAATAGGTGCACAAATTGGTAGTATAGTAAGTAACACCAAAAAAAAATTTATGTTGGTCGTCCAATTTTATAAGTGAACACGTAATTGGGTCGCTTCACAGATCCGTAACGCTGGCAATGGCAGCGCATCAGCCTGTGAAAAGTCTTTCTAAAAGTCGGATTAAAAATGTGATAGACAATCGGATTTAGCATCGACGCGCTGTAGGCTACCCACTCGAGAATCGGCACCACGTTAGAGGTGACAAAACGGCAGGCCAGGCAGAAATAATCAATTAGATAAGCGATGAAAAAGGGCAAGTAGCAGACTACGAACAATCCGAAAAGAATGCCCAACACTTGGACAGCTTTGGAGCCGCGGTGAATGTAGTCCATGCGCTTCTTCTGTTCGCTGCTTGTATTTGTTTTGAATGTCCTTTTTGCATTCTGCGTGACCATAGTGAAGCTGAGCTTTTTGTCTCTAGGACTGCCGCCGCCAGCTCCATCGTTGCATTTTTCGCCGCTATCCTGGTCGCCTTCTTTGTCTCCGCTTCCGTTTCCGCCACCGCCGCTAGAGATGCTGTCGTTGCGCCGCCGGCCATGAGATGATGACGAAGGTATTAGCATGCCGTCATCTGAATAGAGTGATGAGACCGACACTCGGCTGGGAACTCTCAGCATTCGCGCTATCCCACCGCTGCCACCACTTGTGCAGGCTTCACAATCTTCGTCCGCCGAACATTTCTGTCGCATTGTCGACTGGCGACTAGATGACATTGCTGAGGGCGGCTCTAGTAGTATAGACGGTGAATGAGAATGACGCTGCCTGACAGATGCCATGGCAACGGGCGAGCCCGGTGGTAGAAGGCGCTGGCGACTCGGACTAACAGCTGATGCCAAATCTTCCATTGACGATGATGACCTGTTAGCGCGCGGTGAGGTTGGCGACGAAGCTGATGGCGATCCTTTTTGTTGTTGACTTGGTCGAAGCAGATTTCCAAAGCTTGACGACTGCCTGCTGAAGAATGGACTGCTGAGAAGTCCGGTACTCTTCCGACCACCAGCGCTGCGTCCGCCGCCGTCGCGATTCAGTCCGAACGCTTGGGCGCTTGGCCGAAGCACCAGCGGCAGCAGCGAGGCGTTGAGATCGCGCGCGTTCTTCGTCTGCCGTACTATAGTGCTTACCGTGAGGACATAGGTGACAGTCATGATTAGCAATGGTAAGAAGAATGTTACAACAGTGGCGGTGATGATAAAGTAGGCGTTATGCGGTCCGCAGCCCTTGAACGAGTCTTCATCGGCTGTGTCTAGCCAAAGTGCGAAAGCGAACAGCGGTCCGGCGATGGAGAATGGTATTAGCCAGGTGCAGACTATCTTCACTACCAGTGCTGACTTTCTCTTCTGCCTGTGATACTTCAGCGGATTGTTTAGGGCAAAGTAGCGGTCAATAGATATTGTGCACAGGTGTATGATGGTTGACGCCGTGAAGAATACGTCGAGGCTGTACCAAACCAGGCAAACGCTTCGCGGAATGGTGCCGATGTTGCCTGAAATGAGCGGCGTAGGGTAGCTCAATTTTCAAATCAATTCTGCTTTAGCATATTATCTGACATTCGGACAGAAGAAAAGTACAATCCGTGTTTTTTATTTGCTTATAAATAAATTGGCGCCAGACAGATAGGCATCTAATTTGTAAATTGCTCGGTTGAACAAGTACAAATGAAATAAAATAATAAGTAATTGAGCGAGATAAACAGAAGCTGCTGACGACTGCGATTCAAGGGGAAAGGAATTGATCCAATGTGTTTGTGTCCCCAAGGATGTACAAATGCTAAGAAAGCCTATGTCATGTTCACACCGAGCACTCATTTAAGGAGTCAAAGGAAAGAAACAGATTTGCAAGACAGGCTGAAAAAATTTGCCATTACGTGCGACAACCCAATAGCCATACTAAAAAACTTATTCCATGAATCCCTGACGCCGTTGAGCTTCAAAAGAATCGAAACAAATAAGGAGAAACTATAAAGGCTTTTTTGACAAGCTGTCTGCATCATTTCTCTGACCACATGCCCCCTTTTATCTACTTGTCCTATCTGCTTATCTGAATGATGCGGCCTCCCTTGAGGGGCTACACTTGGGTGCTCGTCTACTCTCAGAATCTCAGAATATAGAGATTCCTTATGTAGAGATGGAAGGCAAGCGTTCAGATAGACAGAGAAGCCTCGCTCTGGTTTGGACTTGTGAGGAACTTCTTTCTGTTAGCACAGACTCTAGAGCTTCAATGTGCAGACGCGAAGCTACATCAACACTGCCTAGCAGATTCCTCAATTAGAGATCTATTGGAAAAGTCTGTTGTGGAATGTGGCTGTGCAGCAAAAGAAGGCTTTGCAAGACGATTCTAAACAAGACGTGAAAGGCTTTAAACCAAGCTGGCTCTACATGTCCTCACACGCGGTTAATGAAGGTAAATAATTATCCCTTAAGCCTGGTTGTAACTTTTTCCCACTTGAGAATTGGACGCCTTACTAGGGAAAGCATGTACTTATGATGAAATTGTGATTAGTTCTAGTGAGAAAATATGTCTTAATTGAGGAGTCGCTTCAGTAGCTCAGCTGACTTTAGTGTTTACGAGCCTATATTTTAACATAGTTCGAAGCACGAATCCAATCAAGGAATTTCTTTAGGGACAGCTTATTGGTTACCTTCAACTACACTAATTGCATGTTTAGTTGGTAAATAATAAAAAAATTCTCGATACTTATTTCAACTACTTGTTTAAATCGCTTGAATAATTGCAAACTAAGTACTAGGCCTAACAAAGGAGGACAGCAAGTGTATGACGCTAAAATTGATTTTCGCCATGACAGTTGCCGTTGTAATTGAGACGGCATTGAGACTGCCTAGCTAGGGACTCTTCGTGCAGTGTAGCCAAAATGACCACGCACTCTTTGCGATCTGGTCTCATCTGCATTTAGCGCGCACAGAAACCTTATGCCAAAATTTGATCCGAAGCACGAATTAATAAATTGGAGATTTCCTAGGTAACCATGAGTATATCACCGTCAAATAACTAACCAACCAAACAGCCGGCTCTAACTGGAAATTTTACCAACCATTCCCAACTGTGTGACCTTGGCTATTCATCATTTTCATCTCCGATCTCTGACTATCTGAGTATCACGTTTTTATTAACGAAAAATCGCGCAATTGCACGAACCTAATGAAAAGGAACGTACTTTTCAGTATGACTAAGAGTTCTTCTGCGATATTTACCTAGGAGATCTGCAAATTGAAAATATGTTTGTTAGAAAAGCATTTTTGTCCTAAATACAAATGTGTGTTTACACTGTGCATCAAGTTGTCGGAGATCGATAGTTTTTTGTTATTCTCTAATCTGATTTTCAGAGATGCCGTAAATCAATTAATTTTGTTATCGATGCTTCTAAGAATTGTAACAAAAAATATCATAATGGCTAGAAAGTGTGACTGCTCACCAGTGCAAAAGCTATTCGTGACCTTCCTGAGAACCAAGCAGCCAGCCGGTTTCGTGACCAACGCTCGTTTCCCCCATTTTTATACTGTGAATTCGACCAAAAAAGGCCATCGAACCGTTACCAGCTCATCCTTTCGAGCCTGTCCCCCTCCCCCCTGGAGATCGCCAATTTATTTCTTGACAAAGCGTTTCTTTGGCCCTGTCCAAGTCTTACTTGGTTGAAGGGAAGCTTAAAGATTAGCGTGACTTAGTCCACTCACGAAGAGCTCGAACTAAAGCCAGCACCGTTGCGATCTTGTGTTTCGCGGAATCAGCCATCCGGTTTAATTACTCTTATTCGTTTCTCTTTTACGACTTCTAACTCGCTTGCACTAACCTCACGTTTCCACTGAAACTATGAAAGTTCTTTATCAACTGCTGGATGTAGCCTCTTAAGTTAACTCTAACGGGCACTGGTGTTAAAAAAAAGATAAATCTGCAGGAGGGCTGCAGGCACTTTGACGCTTAAAGCGCCATCGTCCTACAACCAGCGACTGGGCATGACTGTCCATTGCGCTGACTCCTGAAGCGCGCTCAGTCACACTAAATACAGGCATAGACACAAGCACAAGCCGGCACCCAGTCACGCACTCACATTGGGTGTACAAACCGGTAATTCCAGGCATGTACACTCTATGCCTTGGGGGTTGCCCTCATGAGCGTAAATTGCACAACTGGCCCATAGCCCAACCAATTCGTGCACAAGGCTCCAAATTAATGTGACCCTGCACACGAAACCGCGCTAGGGAAAATAGCCAACCTACAACAACGCGGGGTCGAACCTGGACCAGTGGTACACAAGGCAGACGCGCTAGACCGCCGAGCCACTCGCCCCCCTACGGGCACTGGTGACTATTGTGGCTAATGTCACGGCCCCAATCTTATCCCTAATTAATGAGCAGTACTTCATCTACCGAGTTATTTCCGCCTTCTGTCTCTCATTGCAACAACTATCTGAACCAATTCACCAATAACTGGCTAATCGATAAGTCTGTGAAAATAGTTTTAGAATAGGCTAAAAATATTAGCTGATTTTTTATCTTAACTCTCTAATGTATTTTCTTTTCTAGCTATTATCCAGTTTCTGCGCTTCATCCACCCACTGCAACACCCCCGTCTGCTAGGCTACCCGTCGTAAGTGAAAACGATCGATCAGAGGCATTGACAAACTAGGGCCCCGGCCTCACTCTTTTTCGTTCTTTCTATCTTTCTATCAGTCTGCTTCTTTCTGGCATTGGTCATTGATCTTCTTACCAGCACTTCTTGCTCGATTCTTCTCCTTTAAGTTCCCCACTCGCCTCTCTTTCTCCGAGGGTGTCTGCCGCTTTTAACACTGAATAAGCAATGCTGGCTCTTGGGAAAAAAATCGATGCCCATAGGAGTACGGCCTGTTGATCAAGAAGTTTATCGTGCTCTTCTTTCATCTGCACTTCTTTATCTGCACTATGCATCTAACCCTGCCGCTTATTTGAGCTAATCAGCTACCCTGTGCCACATAAGATATAAGAGATTAGTTAGATAGATAGATAGATAGATAGATAGATAGATAGATAGATAGATAGATAGATAGATAGATAGATAGATGGATAGATAGATAGATAGATAGATAGATAGATAGATGGATAGATTATCTATCTAGATAAACGGAAACGAGCTTTTGACCCTCTAAAAATAAACTGAAGAAAACTAAGACCCTCTATGTCTTAGTTTTGAAGCACACTAGAATAACCAGGCTAGAATTTTTTAAAGGAATGCTAATGCTCATCTGAGCCCTGTGCACAGATTGAATCATCTCCCATGCGATAGTGTCTAAAAAAGCTAGACTCCATTTACATTCATTGCTGGTAATCGTAGCGAATGCCCGCATTGTTCATATCCAACTGGCATTGTTAAAATCGTTAAAATAGATGAATAATTGGGTTTAATTTGAGAATTTACTAGCAATTTTTTTCCATCGGTTAGAAAATATGGAAGCAGAATCGCAATTGTTGCTAGGATATGCTATTTTAGTACAGTTACATTAATCCCTGTTTTAAATAATTTCTAGCTATGTCTAATATGTCCGTTAATTTTTTAGCTTTAACAATTGAAAATAAAAGGACTAAAAAAATTGATTCGACGTCACTTGGATTCATTGATTATTGATCGGTGTTCACCTGGATGATGAGTCTATCTGACTTCATTGAAATTCCGCACGATTTTGAATTAAAATCAGCTTTTTAATTGAATTTCAAAATCCAGCGTAGACGCTTACTCTCTTACTAACTTTACAGTATCTACTCAAAGGGAACTAAAAGCGTCCATTTAAAGCCCAAATGACTGTCCCTTTGTGTGTGAAATTTAGATAATGGAGAATTATCAGTCAGGCATAACGTGGCTTGCGCTTGCTTGAGCGAGGAGCTGCAAAAGCAGTTTCAGGATATTGAGCTGTCTCTCGCCTGTCAGGTGTAAGTTTTCTTTCGCGTCTAAGATCAAAGTGCAATGAGTTTCTTAAATGCTGGCTTTTTAGCTTTTTAGGCTTTGTGACAATTTTTTATCGAAATAAAAGCATTTCACTCAGCCAAATATTTTTTGAAATTTTCTGAGTCGTTTCTTGATTTTTCAAATTTGGCTCTAACTATGGTTTTTCTATAGGTTTATCGCCATCCAGTGAGGTAAAAAAACCTCAAAACAGAATTGGACAAGCTTCTAATAAAGTAAGAATGGCTAAAAAGTTTCATTTAATCACAGAAAAATGATCTTGACAGTAATTCTTGTCAGGACATGGACAATAAAATTTGAGTAAACTTTTCATCGTTTAAACGATGACGAAAAAAGCATCATCTTTAAGCTTAGTTGCTAACCTTTAGGGAAATAATCATGCACTTAGAGGAAGTCAATTTTTGTTCGATAAATTATTGTCTAATTATGCCACGATTGTTCACATGTCAATCGTTACAGTTGACGATGTAATATACCTCGCCATATGTATGAAACTCATGGAAATTAACACTCTATTATCCAGAATTAATATGAATGTATGAAACAAGCCATAACTTTTCCCCTATAGCTTTAATTCTTCACTCCATGAAACAGGGCCATTGTAATTCAAGTTGATTAAGCCCATAAGAAACTAACAATTCAGCATTTTTTAAGTGTGCTCAACGATTTTTTGGGTTCTTTCGTTTGGTCATCGCAAAATCATAATTCCTATAAATGAACGTCGAAACCATGAATAATTTCTAACTTGTCAGTAGCCTTTGTGCTTGCTGACAGGCCCCAAGTCCTGCAGGAAGTTCACATGAATAATGAGGTGAGAGAACTTGCAGGTAGACTAGAACTTGCTTTAGTTACTAATAATAGACTTCACACACAAGAGCCTTGTGTTTGCACACTGTATATTCTTTATTCAAATTTAGCTATTTAACTAAAAAAGAGGAAGTGGCGGCTGGCTTGGCTTTCAATTTCAGGCAAAAGTTCCCCGGTGTGTGTTTGTGTGGGGGTGTCTGACCAAGTTCATTAATGAGTTAAAGCGATAAATGGGGCCAGTGAAATACTGCTCATAAATCAGTCAGTTGCTTCTATAGCATCTGAATGGGGACTGAAAGTGTTAGAATTTTTATTCCAGGCAAAAATATTTGTTATAGTTCATGTCCTTTTCAAATTTTATTTATTAAATGTCTCTAGTATATTATTTTCCGCATCTATTTCCCAAATTATGAAAACAATTTTTGCAATGATTTTGCAAAATAATCTTGCTTCCTAGCTAGCAACCTTATAACGTACTCAAATTCTTATAACTGGATTCTTATAACTTGAAAGAATTTCTCAAGCTTAGCTGGTAAAGTCACTTTATCTAAAGCAAATCTTAAGACCAGCGTTTTTGATTCTGAGGGGGGAAACTACAAACATTATAGGCAGTATTATAAATAATTGAACAAATCTACATCCGACTGTGGAGCTTGATTATTTTTGGCATAAAAATTCTTTTGCAGGTGGATTTATTAGTGAACATTCTATAATGCTAAGCAGGTGATAAATAACCACCAATTAGTTGCAAAAATAGGCACCAACTTTGGCCCTTCGACCAATAACTTACTGTTCAAAATATGCGGCATCACAATTTGGAGTGAAAATGTCAGCTTGCATGGCAAAATAGAAACATAAAAAAGCAACTCCCCTATTTACTTGGCCCGGCACTGCATAAAAATATTATACTGTGTAGTAGCAACGAAAATGTCAGGCATGAAGTGGGGCATCGGAAGGGAAATAGAAGCTGGTTCGTATTACAGGTTGGGAACTTACATCAGATGTCGGGGGCCCACCGCAAGCTTCAATCCAAATATTTGCTGGATACAGAAGCGGGGGACAGAGGACCTATAAGCATTAGCTGCTACTGGGAAAGCTACCTTTCCTCACATCCCCTACATCCTGGAAAAGAAGTCTTTCTATAGTCTCACAAATCCTTCATTGCCTAAAAACTCAGTTAGCAATCCCAAACTGTTTTGTTAAACTTTATCTTCCCTATAGCGAAGCCATAGGAGTTACAAAACTGCGAAGCGGGTTGCTATGGGCAACGCAATTAATCCATACTGACGCATTGATGCAAAAGTCTCAATTTCTTTTCTGTCCCGGTCCTGTTTCTACATTTTAAGCAGAAAGATTGTGAGCTCATGAATCGTACTGGGAAGAGTTTTTTACTGATCCTGCTAACTAAAAATAGAATTTTCTTCTAAATTTCTATTTACAGCTGGCATTATAATATCTTTTATCAATGACTGACTGACTGACTGACTGACTGACTGACTGACTGACTGACTGACTGACTGACTGACTGACTGACTGACTGACTGACTGACTGACTGACTGACTGACTGACTGACTGACTGACTGACTGACTGACTGACTGACTGACTGACTGACTGACTGACTGACTGACTGACTGACTGACTGACTGACTGACTGACTGACTGACTGACTGACTGACTGACTGACTGACTGACTGACTGACTGACTGACTGACTGACTGACTGACAGGGTGAGTGAGTGAGTGAGTGACTGACTGACTGACAGGGTGATTGAGTGACTGACTGACTGACTGACTGACTGACTGACTGACTGACTGACTGACTGACAGGGTGATTGAGTGAGTGACTGACTGACTGACTGACTGACTGACTGACTGACTGACTGACTGACTGACTGACTGACTGACTGACAGGGTGATTGAGTGAGTGACTGACTGACTGACTGACTGACTGACTGACTGACAGGGTGAGTGAGTGACTGACTGACTGACTGACAGGGTGAGTGAGTGACTGACTGACTGACTGACTGACTGACTGACTGACTGACTGACAGGGTGAGTGAGTGAGTGAGTGACTGACTGACTGACTGACAGGGTGCGTGAGCGAGTGACTGACTGACTGACTGACTGAAAGACTGACTGACTATCTTAACACAGCATTGGCCCCAAGTAATTAGTTTTCTAATTGATAGATATAGCTAGGAATAATAGTCAAACTAAGAGTGGGACTTCAAATTCAATTTTATCACGCGGTGCAGTAAGATTAACCCAAAGTCCTTATCTGCTGCGATCTGGAAAGTGGACTCTGTGCGTGGGTGTCTGCAGCGGGAGAGTCGAGTTAGATCATTAAGACAACTTTCCTACCCTGCTGTCTCATCCACGCTTCCAATATATCGATAAGTCTTAATTGGAATTCCTCGATACTTTACTTTAAGTCTAGTAATGTCGTAGATATCTTTTGTATCTGTAGATCTGAAATTATTTGCTTACTGGCTGAACATTAAAGACCTAAATTTACTTTTTAGCAAGTACAGTCTAGCAATAGGGATTGCACTAAGAATAGAAACTTTCACTAATAAAATAAATAAAATAACTAAGTAAATACTGGGCGAAATGATAAAATCACTGCTTCTTGATCTTGATCTTGAAATTGCGTGCTATCTAACTAGTACTTAAATAATGTAATTAAGCTTATTGATAGACAAGATCAAACTGTGTTAAAATCAGTCGTAGCCATTCATATCCTCAGGGAAATCAAATCCAATTATTAATTAAATTATAAAATGATTGCTCTGTACTGCTATTATTGACAAAATTAATATATTTTCAATTCATCTGACCAAGAAAAAATGTCTCACAACGCGACTTTGGGGGAAAAGCAGACAAAAAAACAAGAATTTCTAGGCAATTAGCTGCAGGGAAGCCCACAAAGCTACTCAGTTGATTGGATCTCAATGCTGATACAAAACACAAATACGCAACGATGACTAATTAGTTGGTAGATTGGGCGGCCTCAGAGTTTAAAAATGAAAAAAGCTGAAATGACACGCTTCATTTGTCAAAATTTTCTTTGGAAAGTGCGTATTATTTTTCTAGGCAATGTTTTTTATGTTTGAAACAATTTTTCTTGGAACGTTAAACAATAGGTCTGTCTGAACTTTTCTAGACTTTTTTATTTTTAAAGTACTTTAATGTAAAGATTAACTATTAAAAAATTTAGGAGCTACGAGCGTAAATTAAGCTAATATTCGAAAAATTAGCTCCAGCCCCTTTCTACTTCAATTTTTCGTTAGCTTTTTAGATTAAAAAACGAAAATATAGAAAGAAAAGCATTTAAATGGCGACAAAATCTCGCAAATTTTAATCAAGTTTAAATTGGCGCCAATTTCACTTTTCAAATCGGTGCCCAAAATGGCGTTATTAAATTTTATCACTAGCGTACACAGTTGGAGGTAGTGCCCTGGAAAGCGCACTCAAAAATTAATTTTCCACCTTAAGGCCGACAGCACCTGCACCAACCACCAACCAACAATCATAGTCACGGGTGCCCCCCTAGAAAACACTATATGTCGCCTTTTTGGGCTGCGGCCCCTCCACCTTAGTTTTAATTTCCTGCGTACCTAAAAATCAAATCTAAAGTAAAACAAAGTCACGCATAAACACACCAAAATCTTACTCACCGCCGCTGATCATTTTGAAAGCGGACACCGGCATAACGAGAACAGCGCACAGCAGGTCGCTAATAGCCAGAGACACCAAAAACGAGTTGAATCGACTTTTCAATCGAGCCTCAACGAAGACGCTGACGCAGACCAGCACGTTGCCCCATACGGTTAGAACCGGTATGAGGTAGAGACCCAAATAGGCCCAGTTTAAACCTTCCGGCTGTAAATTTGTTTGATTGCTGACACGGGATATCGATTGATTGGTTGCCATAGCAACAAATAGTTAGAAAATATACCGATCGGTTTGAATTTTTTCGCGAGTTCTTTTAGACGTTTCTTAGGGAAAAAAAACTGTCTACATCACAGAATTTAGTCTAGTAAGATCGTCGTTAGTTGATTGGTTGGGTCCGTTCTACCCAATAGGACTCCATTTTAGCTTCTTACTCTATCAAAGTAAATTTGACTCAGAAAAATCAGGCAAAATATGGCAGAATCTATTAGGAGAAGCCGAGATTTTTATGGCTAAGGGGCTGAAAAATGGCGGCCTAGAGTTTGGGGCACGAACTCACGACCTATGCTTCTCTGAAGTTCCTTTCCGAATAGGCCAATAAAGTTCTGCACTTTCTAAGTCAGCTGCCTACTCTAAGCTGCATGGGCTGATCCACCAATCTGTCAGTCCGAGTAAACCTTCGCGCTATTAATTAGCGGGCACAAATCCCAACCTCCACAACGCATCGAGCAGGCAACGGAGAGCCCGCGCCAAGTGCTGGATAGAAAAATTGTGTGTGTGTTTTTTTCTATTCTGGCTGGGCCGTCCAAATTGCGTATTGCCTGTCTGCACTAATTGAATTAGCAATCAGCGCGGCCTGTGTGTTGGGGTGTTGGGGGGGGATTTTTTTGGGTGAAAACAGGCGGGAGTTAGGGACTATGAAAGTATGAATTGCGGCATGGGATGAAGAGCAATAGAATGCAGAATTAGGGGGAAATGTCACGAGTGGAAACATTCTCTGATCAGCGGATGTCAATCTAACTTGACGTGCAAGATTGATAGCTGGCGTGGACTGAATGTGCTGTAGACTGTAGTGCGTGGATCTACGGATTTGTATGCTGAGTCACTCAACACAATTTGATTTGAGCTATTTATTGCTTATGTAAAAAATCGTCATTATCAGTGATGTTTGTTATTATTGTTATCATCATTATTACTGCTATCATATTATATGTAATGTTAGATAGATAGATAGATAGAAAGATAGATAAAAAAATAGATACATACATACATACACACATACATACATACATAAATAGTCGTTTTAAAGTCGTATATTGACTGATTAAATAGTAATTTCAATAGTTTATCTGTTAAAAAAATTATTGATAGATATACGATCGTATGAAATCGTATGAAATCTTGAACTCGCTGCTCAATGCATGTCCAATTGACGCTACTCTTCTGAGTAGAGTGAAATGAGTTAAGATTTTTTTTGCATAAATAAATTCAACAAATAATTTCAGCAAGAAGATTAGATAAGCACGAAAAAATGAATCTTTCTTTAGTATGCACCCAAAAATTTGAATTTTAAATGATTTGTGCCAACTTTCTGCTGTGACAATTTTATCTCCCAGAGATAACAGCAATCTACAGAGCTTATGAAATCTTAAGACCTTAAACACAAAACGACTATTTGAAACAGCGCATAGAGAGCTGCCCAGAAAAAACTGGCAATGACGTTAGGTTTGATCTTAAGAGAATTCACAGAAAAAGCATAACTGTATGCGTGAAAGATACTTCATTGCTAACGAAATTAACCGTTTTGTTGCCATAGCAACAATAAGCAGTTGTCACGGGAGTTAACAATATTTGTAATGGAAAAATGCATGAATTTTTATTGTTACATTTTTACGCAATAATTCTAGTGGGATTAGTTGATTAGTGAGTTTGAGACTTGGACTCAACAGGTACTTGCTGACTGGCAGTGAAGACAACAGACTGCAGCTTCATCGCTGGCTCCTCAGAAATTATCAACGGTTTCAAAGCCGGATCACGTGTTGATCCAGCTTTCTTTATAGATGATTTTCTCTGAGCACGAAGTTTGACGCAGAACAGAAGCCCAACAACAAGGCCTAGTAGAGTCAAACCAGAGGTGGCAGACACCGCGATGACAACAGCTGATGGAGTCACTGGCCGACCGTTTATCCTGTAGAAATTCTCCTTGTCGCAGCAAGTCTGCCTGGGTGCTTGGCCGCAGCAATACGTCTGTTCGTCTTCTTCGTCAAGATTACCGGCCTCGTCTGACAAGTGCAGCGGGCAGGCAAAGTAATGAGCCGACAAAGTTTCATTCAAGGATGTCAGTTTGGTGACTGCGTTTACCAGTAGACCTTCGCAAATCGCTAGATTGTTCAAGTACGACAAGTTTGAATGATTCGATACCGTGGCTACCAGGAGGTGTCTTAGTGAATCGGATAAAAGTACAGAACTGTTCGCTGCGATTAAGCGTTCCTTTGCGACCAGATTGAGTCCACTGTAAAAAAAGTGATTCATCAATCGTTTTTTATTATTTTTACTAGCTACAATAATAATTTATATTTAGGAGGCTGAGTGGCTCGGCGGTCTAGCGCGTCTGCCTTGCGTCCCACTGGTCCACGTTCGACCCCACGTAGGTTTGCTATTTTCCCTAGCGCGGTTTCCCTAGGGGGTCACATTAATTTGGGGTCTTGTGCACGAATTGGTTGGGCTATGGGCCAATTTCACAATTTGCGCCCATGAGGGCAACCCCCAAGGCATAGAGTTTGTACATTTCTGGAACCGCCGCTTGTACACCCTATGTGAGTGAGTGACTGGGTGCCGGCCTGTGTGCGTGTCTAAGCCTGAATACCGTATTTAGTGTGACTGAACGCGCTTCAGGAGTCAGCGCAATGGACAAGTCATGCCCAGTCGCTGGTTGTGCGACGATGTCGCTTTAAGCGTCAACGTGCCTGCAGCCCTCCTGCAGATTTAGCTTTCACTTTAACAATAATTATTTAAATTTTAAGCTTCATACCCTTTCCGACGAAGTAGTTCAGGCGGTACATGGTAGCTGGTGGAGTACCTCACTCGAACTCGGCGCTCTCTAATCCCGTGTTTGGCATGACCGATATGCCTGTCCTCGCCCTCTAGTCGAGGCTCCTCAACTTCTAATCGTTCGGCTTGTGTTGCTACCAGATCTAATAATAAGGTACAAGGTATTTTGGAATTAAATAGATGATAAATAAAGGTAGCCATTTCACATTTTCGAAACTTCACTTTCACTAATTTTCATCTCATGATGCTTTCGTTCGAAAATGTGCATACCGAAGATGTTTACTTAAAAACGAATACGCTTGGTCTTTTGCTCATGTCATGGACGCCTAGAAGTAGAATATTAGCATCTTCGTTTTCTATAAATTAGACATTTGTTTAAACGAAAGAATAATGAAACGAAAATTAGAGAAAGTGAAAGCGCTCCAAACAAAACCCTCTCTAAAAAAGTTTTAAATGGATGAAATTTTACTGCGAAAAATATCTTCTAAAAAGAAAGAATATGACATTTGAATTTACAATTTTTTAAGCTTACTTAGATACAGTAACTAATCGACCACAGTTAAAAAAACTCTATTCATTTTAACTATTTTCAAAACAGTAACTCATAACTCTAATAAATTGGTCATTAATGGCTTATACGAGTATAACCATACCTGGATAGTGAATCAATATGACAATACATGCAAATGTTATTAAGCCGTAGTACGAAAAGTGCTGGTTGATCATACGTTCACCTAACTATACTGATAAAACCAAGCGCATGTTAAATTTTTTGTGAAACTTTTTCGTATTTTGAGGCTAAAAATAGAGCTCAATCAGTTAGCTGATAAAATTTAAATTCATTGGTAATTTAGTAAGGTAATGCATATTAACAAAAAATTTAGAAGTTAAGTGATTTTAAGATTACAAAACTTTCTTAATTTTTTTTGTCCGTAAAAAATTAAATTTATCAAATTGTTATAAAGTTTACCATCTATTTATATTAATTGCGTTTTACCCCTGTCAAAAGTGTGATCTTTAAATTTTGCTTGTTTATTCAAAATGCGTTTTTTAATTAAATTCTTGATGCTAAACTTGCCACAAAAGCGTCTGATGCACCCTTTGTTATTTTTAATGAAAAAAACGTTACGGTTTGAATTGAGTCGAAAGCTCCTAAGAGTCATATATTAAGCAGAGACAGTCAATATTTAAACTTTCAGCGAGTAAAGGTAGATTCGTAGGTATACATGCATAAAATTTCATACCATTAAAACTACATGTATATCAGTTGACGAAACTCTAACATAGCACTATTGGCGCAGGAATAATTGAGTAATATTGAACCAATGTGGTAATGAACAACTGATTTGCGATATTCACAGCAGAAAAGTACAAATATACGCCACCACAAATAATTGAACACCTTTTAGGCCCCAAAACAGTTTTTTATGTTAATTTTTTTATTCAAATTTATAACTCGTGATTAAAATACAATAAGTTAGAGTCCAAATCGTCTCAAAAATGTAAACATTAGAAGACATCCCTAGTCAATGTCTATGGCGGAGACGTACATTCAATATCAATCTATCAAAACTTATAGTTAACCATTCATATGATGGACAGCTTTGCGCGGCTCACGCCTACACACCATGACAGCTGCACTGATTCTGGTTTTGCCTCTTCCGTTGCTACTGCTACTGCTGCAACCAATTTTGGTGTCAAATTTGTTGAGTAAAAATTCTCGTCTGATCCATGGTGTACTTTTATGTTATGCCATGGCGCGAGTAAGCCGTAAGTTTTATTGAATGTTTAAGTATTTAGCATTGGAGCATAATCTCACTTTCAGTTGGAAACAGTTAATCTTGATACACAAAAAATGCTATCTCCAAGTTGCAGTTGCAGATGTCGCTTCTGGTGTCATAATACAGCGTAGCCTAATTAAAGCGGACAAGAACTATTCGGAAGGAACCAATGCTATTCAAGGAGACTTGCATAATAAGTCCAACAAACAGTGGTTAATTAGGCAAAATTACGACGCAGAGGACCTCCATGAAAGAGAAAGGTAAATTATCTATTTATTTTTTGTTAAAGTTAAAGCGCATCACTCAATATTATTCTTCAATACGCTTTTTAATTCGGCTATTATGTAATGTGAAATCATTAAAATGTGACAAATAAATGTGCAAGCTTTGAAATGTGACGCTTCTAGCTCGTATAATGTGTACTCTTGAGAATGTACCTATTCTATTGATATTATGTGAAATCCTTAGACCTTAGAATGCGGCAATTGTTTATTGTGTACTCCTTAGAATGTGCTGAGTTTACCGATGTGTAAATTTGCAATTCATGAAACCATGTTATTTCAATAATGTGTTGCTTTGAAAATAACCAAGTGTCATGTTTGCAAGGTCTTCATTATGATTTAGATGAGAAATCGTAATTCTAATATCTTTTTATAGACCATTGGTATAGTTTCCTTATTAGAATTGCGATTTTCATTGACAGTATCATAATAAAGACCATAATGTTTACTTAATTAAAAAAGTGCTTTTAATAATAAAAATAATTTTTCCAGCCCAGTTCAAGCAGACGAGACAGCCACAACAGGAGATCAAAGTGACGACACGAAAACGAAAGCCTGCGAGACCACAAAACCGGACGGCAGCAAGGGCTATTTTGCCTGCCCGAGCTCGAACTCAGCACCAACTGACACGCACTGCTGCAGAGGCCCGACCAGCCAGTACTGCTGCAGCGCCGACGAGTACAAGAAAATCGAAGATAAGAAGAATTCAGCTTTGAATGGTCCCGATCTGATTCAACAAATTGGCTTAATGGTGATTGGTCTGGCCTGTGCTGTGGTCTTCTCGTGCTGTCTGTTCATCATTATCTGCCTGTGCATCGTGCAACCAAAATGGCGCAAAAGAACAGCGGTTGGAGCCATGAAAAAAACTTCGAGCGGTTCAGACCGAACGTGGAACTCTGGCAAATCTGACGCCAGCGTTTCCTCCAACGGCTCGCAGAGAAGCCTGTCGCCAACAAGTCGGTCGCCCGGGCCGAGGCCGCCGGAGCCACGGATACCGCTGTCGCTGCAGCTGCCTCCACCGCCTTACACCGCGCCAGCTACAAGCAAGCAATAGCTAAAGCGGAAAGATTCCATTTATTTCTAAGGTAAGGTTTGACGATTTGAAATTCAACGAAGCATAGACTGTATCCTTCAAGACAGTTTAGTATCCTTCAAGACTGTTTAGTATCCTTCAAGACCGTTTAGTATCCTTCAAGACTGTTTAGTATCCTTCAAGACAGTGTAGTATCCTTCAAGACTGTTTAGTATCCTTCAAGACTGTTTAGTATCCTTCAAAACTGTTTAGTATCCTTCAAGACTGTTTAGTATCCTTCAAGACTGTTTAGTGTCCTTCAAGACAGTGTAGTATCCTTCAAGACTGTTTAGTATCCTTCAAGACAGTTTAGTATCCTTCAAGACTGTTTAGTATCCTTCAAGACTGTTTAGTATCCTTCAAGACCGTTTAGTATCCTTCAAGACAGTGTAGTATCCTTCAAGACTGTTTAGTATCCTTCAAGACCGTTTAGTATCCTTCAAGACTGTTTAGTATCCTTCAAGACAGTTTAGTATCCTTCAAGACTGTTTAGTATCCTTCAAGACAGTTTAGTATCCTTCAAGACAGTTTAGTATCCTTCAAGACAGTGTAGTATCCTTCAAGACTGTTTTGTATCCTTCAAGACAGTTTAGTATCCTTCAAGACTGTTTACTATCCTTCAAGACTGTTTAGTATCCTTCAAGACAGTTTAGTATCCTTCAAGACTGTTTAGTATCCTTCAAGACAGTTTAGTATCCTTCAAGACTGTTTAGTATCCTTCAAGACCGTTTAGTATCCTTCAAGACTGTTTAGTATCCTTCAAGACAGTGTAGTATCCTTCAAGACTGTTTAGTATCCTTCAAGACTGTTTAGTATCCTTCAAAACTGTTTAGTATCCTTCAAGACTGTTTAGTATCCTTCAAGACTGTTTAGTGTCCTTCAAGACAGTGTAGTATCCTTCAAGACTGTTTAGTATCCTTCAAGACAGTTTAGTATCCTTCAAGACTGTTTAGTATCCTTCAAGACTGTTTAGTATCCTTCAAGACCGTTTAGTATCTTTCAAGACTGTTTAGTATCCTTCAAGACTGTTTAGTATCCTTCAAGACCGTTTAGTATCCTTCAAGACTGTTTAGTATCCTTCAAGACAGTTTAGTATCCTTCAAGACTGTTTAGTATCCTTCAAGACTGTTTAGTATCCTTCAAGACCGTTTAGTATCCTTCAAGACAGTGTAGTATCCTTCAAGACTGTTTAGTATCCTTCAAGACCGTTTAGTATCCTTCAAGACTGTTTAGTATCCTTCAAGACAGTTTAGTATCCTTCAAGACTGTTTAGTATCCTTCAAGACAGTTTAGTATCCTTCAAGACTGTTTAGTATCCTTCAAGACTGTTTAGTATCCTTCAAGACCGTTTAGTATCCTTCAAGACTGTTTAGTATCCTTCAAGACAGTTTAGTATCCTTCAAGACTGTTTAGTATCCTTCAAGACTGTTTAGTATCCTTCAAGACCGTTTAGTATCCTTCAAGACAGTGTAGTATCCTTCAAGACTGTTTAGTATCCTTCAAGACTGTTTAGTATCCTTCAAGACCGTTTAGTATCCTTCAAGACTGTTTAGTATCCTTCAAGACAGTTTAGTATCCTTCAAGACTGTTTAGTATCCTTCAAGACTGTTTAGTATCCTTCAAGACCGTTTAGTATCCTTCAAGACAGTGTAGTATCCTTCAAGACTGTTTAGTGTCCTTCAAGACAGTGTAGTATCCTTCAAGACTGTTTAGTATCCTTCAAGACAGTTTAGTATCCTTCAAGACTGTTTAGTATCCTTCAAGACTGTTTAGTATCCTTCAAGACCGTTTAGTATCCTTCAAGACTGTTTAGTATCCTTCAAGACCGTTTAGTATCCTTCAAGACTGTTTAGTATCCTTCAAGACAGTTTAGTATCCTTCAAGACAGTTTAGTATCCTTCAAGACAGTGTAGTATCCTTCAAGACTGTTTTGTATCCTTCAAGACAGTTTAGTATCCTTCAAGACTGTTTACTATCCTTCAAGACTGTTTAGTATCCTTCAAGACAGTTTAGTATCCTTCAAGACTGTTTAGTATCCTTCAAGACAGTTTAGTATCCTTCAAGACTGTTTAGTATCCTTCAAGACCGTTTAGTATCCTTCAAGACTGTTTAGTATCCTTCAAGACAGTGTAGTATCCTTCAAGACTGTTTAGTATCCTTCAAGACTGTTTAGTATCCTTCAAAACTGTTTAGTATCCTTCAAGACTGTTTAGTATCCTTCAAGACTGTTTAGTGTCCTTCAAGACAGTGTAGTATCCTTCAAGACTGTTTAGTATCCTTCAAGACAGTTTAGTATCCTTCAAGACTGTTTAGTATCCTTCAAGACTGTTTAGTATCCTTCAAGACCGTTTAGTATCCTTCAAGACTGTTTAGTATCCTTCAAGACTGTTTAGTATCCTTCAAGACCGTTTAGTATCCTTCAAGACTGTTTAGTATCCTTCAAGACAGTTTAGTATCCTTCAAGACTGTTTAGTATCCTTCAAGACTGTTTAGTATCCTTCAAGACCGTTTAGTATCCTTCAAGACAGTGTAGTATCCTTCAAGACTGTTTAGTATCCTTCAAGACCGTTTAGTATCCTTCAAGACTGTTTAGTATCCTTCAAGACAGTTTAGTATCCTTCAAGACTGTTTAGTATCCTTCAAGACAGTTTAGTATCCTTCAAGACAGTTTAGTATCCTTCAAGACAGTGTAGTATCCTTCAAGACTGTTTTGTATCCTTCAAGACAGTTTAGTATCCTTCAAGACTGTTTACTATCCTTCAAGACTGTTTAGTATCCTTCAAGACAGTTTAGTATCCTTCAAGACTGTTTAGTATCCTTCAAGACCGTTTAGTATCCTTCAAGACTGTTTAGTATCCTTCAAGACCGTTTAGTATCCTTCAAGACTGTTTAGTATCCTTCAAGACAGTGTAGTATCCTTCAAGACTGTTTAGTATCCTTCAAGACTGTTTAGTATCCTTCAAAACTGTTTAGTATCCTTCAAGACTGTTTAGTATCCTTCAAGACTGTTTAGTGTCCTTCAAGACAGTGTAGTATCCTTCAAGACTGTTTAGTATCCTTCAAGACAGTTTAGTATCCTTCAAGACTGTTTAGTATCCTTCAAGACTGTTTAGTATCCTTCAAGACCGTTTAGTATCCTTCAAGACTGTTTAGTATCCTTCAAGACTGTTTAGTATCCTTCAAGACCGTTTAGTATCCTTCAAGACTGTTTAGTATCCTTCAAGACTGTTTAGTATCCTTCAAGACTGTTTAGTATCTTACAGCTAGATGCAGAAAGGTGATTTGACTTAGCAGCTTAAGGGGAGATATTTTTGTGTTAAACGTGAAATGCGTGTTAAATTTTTCTGCGTAATTTTTTTAGTGAACTCGCATTGCAAGAATTCAGCACCGGCAGAACTACTTACTGTGCTGCTGTCAAAAGCGTTCGGAAACGTTGAACAAAGTGGCTGTACGGCCTAACAACTTAAGTATAACAAAACACCACCAAATAGAGTGATTTTCGTTTCGAGAATATTTTATTATGGCATAAAATACGAAATTAATATAAAATATGTACGCCTAATGTCTAAATTTGTTTTATTGAATAAAATAAAAAAATCTACATTGCGTAATTGCAAGAAGTAAAACAGAAGTGTTGATGCGTTTTTTTTTTAATTTAAAAAAATTCCCGAAGCGTAGTGCATTGTTTTTTTAGTACAGAAAATTACTATTTTCGATCTGATTAGTAAGCTTCAGGGGTTGTAGCCTAGTGGCTAGGGTAATCTGCCTTATGACCAGAAGGTTGTGGTTTCGAGCCCAGGCTCTAGGAGACAATTAATTCGAGCAAGGCACGAAATCCCGCATTGCTTCAGTGCACCCAGCTGTGATTGGGTACCAGTTTGAGCTGGGTAAATTTAGAGTGGTTGTTGCAGTCCCTCCATCCCGTCAGCCCTCAGTGGTCGCTAAAGTTTTCAAGAAATACTCTGGGTCTAAGGGAGCAACCCAAGAACCAATTACTTGCCAAGAACACATATAGTGGCTGGCTCATCTAGGGAATATACGATCTATGATTAAGGCCCACTTCTAATTGCATATCGACAAAGTTTTTTACATAGACAGGAGGAAATTTTTGCTGCGCTGAAATCTTGTTGAAGTACACTGGCGAGCAAAGTAATGCGTTTTGAAATCAATAGGAAGTTTTCAGTGCTTACTTCACTATAATATCTGAATTCAATCAGTCCAAGCCAAATGATGGATGCTATTACCATAAAATTACGTGGAAAATTTTTATCATTGCTGATCTGTCTGTCTGCCGCAGGACTAATGTTACAAGTGGAGAAATGTAAGCCGATTTTTTATTTTTCTAGTTTCAATGCTATTTTTTGTATGTAAGAGGAGTTGTAGCAAAGTGGCTAGGGAATCCGCCCTTACGATCCGAAATTCAACAGATGGGAAAATTTAGGGTAGGCGTTGCAGTCCCAGATGAAGTTTGTCGGGACGGAGCAGCTGTACATTCGGTCGAGTGTTTATACTTTATACAAAAATATTTTTATCAGAAAATTCCAACCATTTTTTATTCTTAGGTCAGTGCTCCACTAATCCTGAACTAACTATGAAAAGGCTTCAAGGCAAAGGATACAAAGGGTAATGGAAAAAAACGTTTGCCTTTTTAAAAAAAAATAACATTAGTTATTTAAAAAATGGAATAATCGCCTCAATTTTCTTCAGCGGGTATTCGTGGCAGCGAATTTGATTTTGTTAGTGACAGTGTTCACATACCGACAGGCCTAGTTAGTCTGTTCAGAAAGCCGGGAACTTACAGTCCTTATACGATCAACAAATTTCGTACCGATTTGACTATCAGCGATGTCACCGTCTGCTTTGCTCAACGAAGCGAAGGCATTCGCACTCACCGAAAATTTATTTGCCCCGAGTCCGATGACGGTCAACCAGCAGCTTCATACGCTGATTTGTTATCTCGCCCAGGCTCCAAGTCCTACTGCTGCGGTCCGGACAACAATCAGAAGTGCTGCTCAAATGCTGAGTTTAGTCAAGCAACTACTAGTACTACTACTAGTAATGCTGTAGTGAAAACCGATAATAAAACAATTATTCCTGCTACAACTGGTTCGGGCATGGCTAACACAGTCGAGAGAGATAATAAAATCTATCCATCAGCTCGGAATAATCCTGTCAAGGAGTCTGAAAAAACGGAGACTAAGAAAGGCCTGACAAAGTCGGTGATTGCTATTATCTGTGTCAGCGGTATTGTTGGCGTGCTTCTAATCGCTCTGGTTATCTATTGCATCTGCTCTCGGTGTTGCATTTCGCGAGCTAACCCTTATCCGACTCATTCGGTAAGTGCAGCTTACTGTTTGAATGAGGGCCCATTTCTACAGTTTTAAACTAACTATTATAGATAGAAATGAAGAAGTTCAACGATCGGAGGAACTCGAAGAGGAGAGACTGGGAGAGGAGAGTCTGGGAGAGGAGAGACTGGGAGAGGAGAGACTGGGAGAAGAGAGTCTGGGAGAGGAGAGACTGGGAGAGGAGAGACTGGGAGAGACTGGGAGAGGAGAGACTGGGAAAGGCGAAGACTGGGAGAGGAGAGATTGTGAGAGTCTGTGACCGTGAGTGATTGGCAGCGACACTGTATTCGAAAACATGATTTCTCACTGCGAGCATCAATCAACCCATTCCGCATCAGCCTGCGCCGCAATACGGCACCTACCAGGCGCCACGTGCGCCCCAGCCGTACATGGGCGCCCCGCTACCAGGTCATATGGCGCCGCCGATGCAGCAGCCAACTTAACCCGGCGCCGGTTGCTCCACCGATGGCACCGATGCCGATGCACCAGATGCCGCCGCCGCCGCAGCAGCAGCAGCTGTACCCGCCGATGCCGCCGAGGTGAATTGGATCAAGAAAATGATAAATAATTAATTTGTAAGACTGCTGGACTCGCATCAATTAATGGAACAGCAATATACTTGCTATAACTAATGAGAATAAGATTTTCCTATTACTGTCACTGCGCCTACCATACTGTTAAACCATTAAAGCAACAGTTCTTTTTATTTGAAAATAAAATTGCTGCACTATTGGAAAGATTGGCGGTGTTCTTATTGTTTCAGTTTGGTACATTCCTTATAGTTATCTATAACGTGTTATTTTTAGGCTAACCTGTAATCTACAGCCGATCTGTACTCCACAAAGTTTATCGTTTTAATACGATCTAAGAAGTAGTTTTCTTAACATGGAACATCTATAACGACAACAACAACAACACAACAACACAGTACGCTGTCAAGGTGGAAAAAGCAGCGTCTCAGGGCGCGCCCCAAGGCCTTGGCACGAACCTTGGGGCCTTGGGGCGCCCGCGTCAACCAGCGAGCAATCGACGAAATGCCGAGTTCGCGCTTGTCCTTATACTTACGTAAGTTCTGTGGATAGCGTGTTACCAATGTTTGCGTAGATTTAATTGCACCCTCACAATGAATATACCAATACCATAGACCTTCTGAGGGCAGAAAGGGGGAGAATCCGAGGGACGCGAAGCGGCCCGAGGATTTCCCTCTTTCTGCACGAAGAAGGTCTATGGTATAGCTATTCCCACCCGATTTGCAAGGGCGGGCAGAAACGTCATTTCTCTGCCCGGGAGCCCAAATTACATTGGATTCAATGTGAAAGTGACGCGAGACGCGTTTCTCGGCCCGCTGCATGAAAGATTGTCTATGGCTGAAAAAGCTGACTAGACTGTTTCTCATCATTTGCAACAGTCTATGGCCAAAGGGTTCAGTTAAAGGAGGCAGGCGACTTCTTTTGGTCCAAGTTCCAATATTTCCCTTCACTGCTTGTCCGACGCCAAATAGCATCATGTCTCTACTCGACTTAAATTCTATACAAGGTGGTGACATCAGCGGCCTGCTTCGCAAGGAGACGGATTTTTTAACTTTCTTTGCTGGCAAAGGCAGACTAGTCGACCAATGGACTGGATTACCGGTTCCTGGCATTGGATGCAGCTACGCTTTGGATCCTGAATTGGACACTTTGCTTGAAGAGCTTGTTGACCTCGGAGCTGAACCAGCGGCTGAACACGAGTATCGAGAACTCAACGCTACTGAGATCGACGGTATTCAGGATGTGGAGACGTCTGCTCGAACTCAGTCAACAGATTTAAAGACCAAACAACACGTTGCTCTGCTGAAGCAGTTTTTGCGCGCCAAGTGTCTACCCGAAAACATCGAAGACATGCCAGTGCGCTACCTGGTGCAATACCTGAGACTCTGGTTTGTTTCGCTCAAGCGGAAGGATGGCGACGCCTATAGTGTCAACAGTCTGGTAGGATTTCGTGCCCAGCATTCATCGCTATCTGAAACAGGAGCGGGACGTTGACGTGATAGGAAATGCGCTTTTTAACGCTTTTGAGCGCACGTATAAGGCGATGCTGACTGCTTCTGTGAAAGCTGCACGTGTTTTTGGAGAAGAGACTGGCTTCCACCAGATTGAGGATTCCGACTTGAAGAAACTTTCTTCCTACTTTGACCGCAGTGATCCTACGAAGCTGCAAGATGAAGTCTTTTTTCTTATTGCTTGGCATTTTGGATTTCGAGGCCGTGAGTGGATTCGACAGCTGACCCCAGATGCCATCATTTTCGGCGCTGATGGAGGTCGTGAATGCATCGCTCTCAAGATGACCGGCAAAGAGAAGACGACGAGTGCTGACAATCCGACTACCAACAAGCAGATCAAAATGTATGCTACCGACGATGAGGCTAAGTGTCCGGTTGCTGCTGTTCGCCAGTATCTATCGCTTCTGCCACCAGACTGCAAGGCGCTCTTTCCGAGGCCTTTGGCAAAGTTTTCCCCAGGAAAGTGGTACAGTATTACGCAGGTGCATGGCAAGAATACCCTCAACGAAATGATGGCAAGCATCTCTGCGCGGGCAGACTTATCTAAGAAGTACACCAACCACTGCATAAGACCCACAGTGGTTACATCATTGGCGGACAGGGGCGTCAGCGTCCAAGATATTCAGGCTGTGACAGGGCACAAGCGAGCTGAATCAGTGCAGCGTTACACAAAGACAATCAGTTCAGAAAAAAAGCAGAAGCTGTCTAGCTGTCTCAGTGAAAGCCTTCATTTGGAGAATCGCAGTGTTCGCGTCAACGACTCTACGGCTGCGGCTATGACCGTCTCATCCACCCTGCCGGCACCAATCGTGTCGGAGGCCACAACACGAGGCGTAACAAGCCAGCCGCAACAGCTGGTCGGGCCCTTTAACAACTGTACCTTCAACTTCTACTACAAGTGACTGACCTAGTCGTGAAGAAGTACTGTTGCCCAAGGTTTCATGACTAAGGACTTCTTTTTTGAAACCAGATTTATTCACGATTGACACAGCATTGCTTTCATGTTTTTTGCATTTGTTCTTGTTCTTCTTACGTTAAGCATCTCATCTACAGTCTGCCATTCTAAAAATAGATCTTGTTGTCTATGGTTCAATTTTCTACTTGCAAAGGATTGACGATTTCTATGACATTTCTGCCCGGTAAATCGGGTGGGAATAATAAGTCTACCCATAAACTAATTACCAGAAATGCATAAGGTGGTGTAGAATCTTGACGCTTAAAGTAAAAAAAAATAAATAAACTACACAACGCGGGCTTAAAACAAATGTTTTTTTTCAAAAGTTAATCGACAAAACAAGACAAAGTCATGAAGCATCCCAATTACGTCAACGTTCTGTGGATTTGTGTTATTCTGTTGGTTAGGAAAAGTCGCTGTAAGTTTCAAATCGGTTAAGTTTTTTGAGGTTTCACTTTTAGATTGTATTGAATTTTTTAATATGATGTACTTTATTACAATTAAATTTTTAATTACTTTTTTAGGTTCTTTCGGTGATGGAGGATTTTCTTTCTACAAGGACAGACTCTATAAAGGGTAATCAAGTTTCGCTTTGTTTTGCTTCTGCAACATTTATTTAGTAAGATTTCACTTGACTAGTTTTGATCAATTGGACCAATGCCATGGCTTTCAGCGGCATACGGGCTAGCGAGCTGGTGTCAATCAAACACCAGGTCCACATTCCCGACAAGTTGAGGCCTCTCCTGACCGATGCAAGCGGCGATTTGAAAGCGGGTTTGAACGCAGCAAAAATCACAGTCTGTTTCGGCAGCCGCGGCCACGGCTTCAAGAGTGTCTCCAATTTCATGTGTCCCGAGCCCGAAACCGACGTGCAGGCGGCCTCCTACTCGGAGCTGGTGGCCCTACCCGCCTCCAAGTCCTACTGCTGCGACAAGGCGCCCAACCAGCGCTGCTGCACGTCCGACGAATTCGCTAATCAGAATACGGACAGCTTAAACAAGCCGGAGCCGAAAGGCATGTCCAGCGGCATCATCGCGGTCATTAGCATCAGCGTCATCTTCGGCGTGGTCGTCATCGCTGTTGTAATCTTCTGCGCCTGTCAAATGTGCTGCATAATGAAGCAGACAGCCAGGTCCCCGGCCAGTCCTGGAATGCCGGTGAGCGTTCCAAAGGTTATCCCAATGTTTGTAGAAATAATAAGATAAACTGAATTTGCCTGGCGCCCGTTGATACATCTGCTGTATCACCGAAGGGTCGTGTGTTCGAGTCCCTGCTCTAGTAGTTGCTTGTGCCCTTAAGCAAGGTACTTAATCCTGCATTGCTTTAGTCCACCTAACTGAGTTCGGGTACCAGTTTGATCTGGGTATAGTTAGACTGGGTGTTGCGGCCCCTCCAGCCTGTCAGGACTGAGCAGCTGTACACAGTCCTGGGAACTACACAATAATGATAACAGACTCTGACAGGTAAACCTGTAGCGCGGGTGCTGATGCAGGTGAAGACTGCACACCCGTTGCACCTGAAACACTCTCGGGCATGGTAGGCACTCCACTGCCAGCTCCATTTTTTATTTTGAACCTGCCTGGCGAACAGTGAATCTTCACTCACAAAGCCGCACAGTGACAGGATAAGATGGGCCTGCTTCGGGATCAGTTATTACCCAGCATATGCTGGTACCCAATCACAGCTGGGTGGACTGAAGCAATGCAGGATTAAGTGCCTTGCTCAAGGGCACAAATTGTCTCCTAGGGGCCGGGAATCGAACCCACGACCTTCCGGTCATAAGGCAGGCGCCCTAGCCACTAGGCTACAACTCCCTTCAAATAATAACATTGAACCCGCAGACCCCGACGATACCAATTGTCAATCAAGTCAGACCGCAGTTCAGGCCAGCTTATGCAGCTGGAGGCTACCCGCAACTGCCGATGGCCCAGCCGTACCAGCCACCAATGGCGCCGATGCCACCTCCCATGGCGCCACCGCCACCGCCAGCGCCATATTAAAAAAAAAGATTTTTTTTAAATTTAACAAAGGAAAATTCGCAAACAGTTTTATTTTCGTTTTCCAAATCTTTTGTTTTGAATTTATGTCGACTGACATGAAAGATTGAATGAACTTGACATTTTCGATTTCTGCTTTTTTGGATCGGAAATATGACTGGTTGGTTGCTCCTGCAATGTGCAGGGCTGAACTACCGAATGAAATTCACGTTGTTTCAAGTTTTTTTCGTGTTTAAAATTTCAAGTTTTAATTCAACTAGCTGAGTTGACTTTAAACGCCTTTAAAAAAGACAACAATATGGCAATGTATGCTTCAGAATTATGCAAGAATTCTAGCTAGGTATTAAAAAATACTATTTAAAGTTTAAACAATTCACAAAACCCTTAGTCAAAAAAAAGATATTGGCTTCACTTTTATGAAAGCTACTGTTCTGTCAAATATTTAGCGTAATATATTGTTAAAGCAGTGCTTGTTTTTAACTTAATAAATAAGTCACAAGCTTTAAGCTTCAAGCATCAAGAACGAAATAAAGTAAAGGGTTGGAGGTCAAATTAAAAGTTAAAATTGATATCACTTGGCGTTGCCTCATTGGGTGCACTACTTTTCTTAATAATTCGTTAGGAATCTGCGTAATTGCTCATTACCTGTTTTGTGCTGACTTGAAGCATCAGGGACAAAAGCTGAATATTCCCTATTTCATCTCACATCCCCGAATCCACATAATCCGATCCATGCAAGAATCTGCTAAAAGATTCCTCTTTGAGCCTGCCTTGGTCATGCGATCTAGTCCCAGCAGTGTCCCTTAGTCGGTTATGACTTCGAAAGTGACAGCTAAAAGACACTAGTTGTAGGTGGAAATCAGGCCTCAATTAGTCGGTAAATTGGTTTCGATAGGGCTGTTTGGTGATGCAGTCCACACAAGTTGGTGGCGGCGGAATCGTCAGCTTACTCCTGGGGCTGTCAGTTCTATACCTTTCTTAATCTCCCTGTTTTTCTCTCGCTGTCGTCTCCCATCATGCCATGTCGGTAAAGCGAAAGTGAAATTGTTAAAAGGCTAAAATAACCACAAAGGAGACAGCCATAAGATATCTCAGTGACGGACAGAACGGATGAAGCCGGTGACAATAGTTGATTGAAAAGTAAAAAATGCATATATTACTTCTTATTAACCGACATGGCACAGGAGTTGTAGCCTAGTGGCTAGAGTCTCTGTTTTATGACCGGAAGGTCGTGGGTTCGAGTCGAGGACAATTTGTGCCCTTAAGCAAGGTACTTAATCCCGCATTGCTTCAGTCCACCCAGCTGAGATCGGGTACCAGTTTGAGCTGCTTATATCCTAGTTAGAGTGTGTGTTGCGGCCCCTCCAGCCCGTCAGGCTGAACAGCTGTACACAGCACTCGGATGCGCCGCGCAACTAGCTGCGGCTGTGCCGTGCATCTGGACGAAAGGTCGGGTGTCTAAATTTGATTTAATTTTTTTATTAAGTAGCGGGTATTTTCCACGCCAAAATAGTCATGTAACTCTGGCCATAGACACTAAATTTTCGTTTCAATCGTTTGAGCTCAAAATCTAGTTTGCAAATATAATAATACTCAAAGACGAAATAGACACTTCCAAGATATTTCTTTCATTTTCACTAATCATTTAGCATTGAAAATTTGAAAGTAATTCGGCGACTCACCAGACCATGAATTTCTCAATGAACGGTCTTACTGATTTAATTGGTCTTCTTTATGTCGTTTTTTACGGATTTTATTTGCCTATAACTGGTAAGTTCTTGAAAATCTTTCGTTACCAATTTTATGATCATAATTTTTAGCAATGGAATGTTAAGCTACTTCGCCTTTAAAGTATCTAATTCCAATTTTTTAATTTTTGTTGCTTTCGAAAGCTCGGCTCCTGGCCTAAAAAGTACCTCGGGATCTCATTTATTCATATTATTTTAATAAAGATTTTTCTTCGGATTCAAAGTCAAGACGCCCTTTTTGGCCGCCGAATTTGTTACATTTTTTTCTAATTTTTTAAGCTTTTACTAGCGATGATTTTCTATGGTGCATCATTATCAACTTAAACAACAATTCAAATTGTGCCTAGTGTTTTCCCCAGAAAATTGTTACAAATGGTTTTAAGAAACAACATACGTTCATGAGACTAACATTAACAATTAATGACTAACCGATCAATCCATGAATCTGTTAATCTTATCAGGCAAAACTATTTGAGTTAGAAAGATGTTTCTAAGAAAACTTCAATGGTACTGAATGATAGGCTCAAAAAACGATTTTTTTATTTTAGGTGCCCAAACCACTCCACCAATCAGTGCTGGATTTAAAGGGTAAGTAAAACAAGCTACTGATCGAAAAAATGACGAATTTGTTTTTTTGAACGTAAAAAGACCCTTTTTCAAATAAAATTCAAGCGGAATCCCAGGCACCGAGGAGATGTTTGCTAAAGATCAAGTTTTCGTATCTAACAAAGTGCGCGGTTTGCTACGCGACCCGGTCAGTGCAAAGTACAGATCGGATTTCAAATTCGAAGAGATAACCGTCTGTTTTGCTCAACGGATTGATTTTGACAAAGGATCTCGAAGCTACGATAAGTTCGTGTGTCCGGAACCTGACAATCATATCTCCGCGGCTTCCTACCCGGATTTGGTATCCAAGAGCGACGCTCTGTCTTATTGCTGCGGCTCGCATCCCTACCAATGGTGCTGCGATCAGGACGAATTTTCTGGCAAAAAGGCTCCTAAAAGTACGAAAAAGAAGCCTAAACCTCTTTCTCGCACTATTATAGCGGTGATCGTTGTCGGCGTGTGCGTGGCAGTGCTGCTGATTGCTTTGGCCGTCTTCTGCATCTGTCAGCATTGCTGCCGACCGCAGCCTCAGCAGAGACCCATGGCGCAGGTAAAAGAGCGCGCATTTATTGACTTTTTAAAGGTTTATTTTATCATCTTGTAGGTTTTAACGATTCTAGACGTTCATATTTCAAGTTTCGAAATTACTATCGGCGAGAGGGATTACGTGTAAAAGTCGTGTGAAATTAATTTATTTTGAATTTAAAGAGTCTGATAGTTTCATTGGCGAGTGATAAAAGCGCTTATAATAGTTTCAACTTACCACAACTGCAGTTGCCCCAGCAACCGTTTATGCGTTCGCCTCATTCGGGCGGCTACCTGCACCCTCCGCCTGCCGGTGGTGGCTACATGCCTCATCCGCCGCCGCCACCACCTATGCCGTATCAAAGCGTTCCGCAGCCGCCTATGGCGCCTCCATTTGCCTCGCCGATGCGAAATCAATACCCTCCGCCTCAGCCGTCGGCCCCACCGCCGCCGTATTGAAAACCTTGATAATCTTTGACAACCTCTGGTTGCCTTGACAACAAGCGGCTATTTGATTTCAAATCTTTCTCTAACAAAGAAAAACTATAAACTAACTAAAAGTAACGTAATTAAATGTGAAAATAAATCTAATAATCTGGGAAATGACACCAGAAAAGCTTTACGTACAATTACCATTGAAAAAACAATATTATTATTATTATTATTATTATTATTATTATTATTATTATTACTAATACGCACGCCAAAAGGGTGCTGGTTTTTTTTATATATTTTTTTTCAGTAATGCAACGAAATAGAGAAAGACAAAAAAAATAGCGAAATAATGGCAGTCAACGAAAGTTCGAACGCACGTTAGCAAGGTAATAAAATATTGAAGTAATTCGGCAAACACAAAATATTTTTTTCGTGGTAGGAAATAGCGAAAATAAAAAAAAGAATAACCACTGGTACAAGAATTCATAAAATATCCTAAATAACCTATTGTGGGATCAGAGCAGCTGCTTTCTAATTTCGCTCATTCTTATGATGTACTGAGCCAGCAGTTCCGTTACGGAGATGTCTTCCTGTGTCATTAAATAGAATGACTTGTTTTCATCTGTTAAAAACTGAAAATTTGCTATTTTACTTGACACAATTGTGACAAAATCTTCCCGGGCCATACGATACTGAACCCATGGACATTTGAATAGAAAGTGGATTTCATTTTCCACTTCTGTTTTACACTTGGGGCACAATCTGTTTTCATAAGGGATTTTCGGCCTAGCTGTTCGCAGCGTTTCACAGGCAAGTTTGTGATTGCCCAATCTAAATGATGCCAGAGTTCTTCTGTACTTTGGATTTCTAATATTCTTAATGTACTTTTCGGGAGAGTAGTTTTCCTTAAATGAATAGAAAAAGTGGCTCAATTTGGAAGAATTTTCGATTTTCTGTGCCCAATGCCTTCTGAACTCGGAATCAAAATTGGTTCTATGTGTTTTGAACGCCTTTGAAATGCTAGTTACATTGCAGTTTTGCATTACTTGGCTGCTGAATTTTGATCTAAGGCCAACATCACTGTATTCTGGGTCTGCCATCAATTTAGCTATTATAGAATCTGGACGCTTTGCTACAGAAGCCCAGTACTGCAAGCTTCTCCTTTGGATATTGTATAAAAGGGGCAACCGGCCTAGTTCCGAACGTGCCCCGTTGTTATCTGTATTTTTTCTGACTTGGAGTATGGCCTTGCAACTCCTAAAATTTACTCGCTCTATAAGGCTGCGGTCCCAAGGTCCCAGGTTCCAAGAAATGAATGCACCCCAGGCCTCAGAGGCATAGAGCACAATGCTCTATGCCTCTGAGGCCTGGGGTCTCAGAGGCTGTCATGGCTGTACAGTACAATAACAGTTGCTTGTATTTTACAGTCCCAAAGCTCGCTAACTTTCTCAGAAATGAGATTGGGTACCCACATTTCTTGTTAATGTCAATGGCATGTGAGTCTATAGTTCCTTTGGTGTTGATATGAAATCCCAAGTACTTCCACTCTTTAACAGAATCAACTAGCTGACCCTGGAGAATCAGTTTGTTGGCGCCCTTCGAATGTGTGTTGCAGCTGAGTAGTTTTTTTTTCTGTGTGTTGATTTCTAGTTTGTGGGACTGACAGAATTCTGATACTTTGTCGAGGCCTTTTTGCAACTCAGCCAAATTTTCTCCAAATATTACTAAATCGTCGCAATAAAGTAAGTTGTTGATGGGCTCATTTCTGATCGAAGTGTTGCTGTCAAATGATTCAGTTAACAAATTACTTAGAGGGTCGATATATAAAGAAAACAGCAGTGGTGAGAGCGGGCACCCCTGTCTGACTCCGTTCGTTATTCTGTGTGATTTAGTTGCTATGCCCTCAGATAATTTTATCCTAAATTTTGCACCTGAATACATGCTCTCGATTGCTTGTACTATTTTTGGGTTGACATCAAGTTTTTTTAGTTCTTTTAACAAATTGGGGTGATAAACCATATCAAATGCACTTTTTAAATCAAAGAAAACTAGGTGGAATGGTTTCTTTTTGCGCTTTTTGCTTTGTATAAGTGTAAGTAGAGTGGCGATATGGTCTGAAGTCCGATAGCCTTTTCTGTTCCCTATTTGACTTGCAGACAATAGGCCTAAAGAGCTGATGTGTGCTTCCAATTTCTGATAACTAATTGATGCAAACAGGCGAGCCATGGCAGGCAGCACACTGATCGGCCTATAATTTTTGGGGTCACTGCGGGAGCCTTTTTTGTAGATTGGCGTAACTAGAGCCTCTGACCACAGCTTTGGCGTGTACCCGAGTCGGAGGATTTCATTGAACAATTTAAGCAAAACGGGTTTAATTACCGAAAACCCTAAGAAAATATGTTCGTTTGTAATTCCGTCAATGCCTGCAGCTTTCTTCTTTTTTAGCTTTTTAACCGCTCTTTCGAGGTCCTCTGAGCTTATTAGATCTATATGGTTATCTGTCACTATTGTTGTTCGTGTCTCTTGTTGCCGATTTAGGTTCTCTCCAGAAAAATTATAGGCATTGAACACGTTGTTTAGGTTCACCTCAATTTCTGAGATGGGAGCCTGTGCCTTGGTGGATCGCTTGTTGGGAGCCAAAAGTTCTTCTGCCTTTCTTAGAGTAGACCAGAACCCTCTGGGAGAAGCTGACGAGGACAACTTGCCAATGCAGCTATTTATGTCGATTTGCTTTAAAGGTTTTAAATGCGCCTTATATTTTTTTGCTAACCCATTATACTCAGCGGCTAATGTCTAATCATCTGGTCTGCGTCTTTTCTTTCTAGCAACATATTTCAAAGATTTGCTCATAGACCTCAAAGTTTCGTCTCGATTAACCCAGAACTTGTTAGGGATGACGTTCTTTTTTAAGTTTGCAGGCGTGCATTTTCTAAGCATATCGACCAAATTAGATGTGATGTCTTCAATAGATGATTCCCCATTTGCTTCTCTCCCTAAAATCCTTTGAACTAGTTCAATATTGTCGTCCGCTTTGAGTGCTTCAAAGAAGCTTCGCTTTTTCTCCTCGTCCCATGTAGGAGGTAACTGATAGGCTTCCCCTGTAGCTGTTGAAGCAGTTTAATAAATATAATAATAATAAATGGGTAATACGTGATTTCAACGACTAAAATGTAACAATAGCTACTGCTGCATACTATACTTTAATACTTATTATGGAGTTTGTGCGAAACTTAAATATAAACATTTTTGTGACATCAAAATGCAACTAAATCGATGGAATATTGACCATCTTATGAGTAATATTTATACCTATATAGATCGTCTTGATATGTCTTTAATTGAGCATTTTTATAAACATGGTATGCATAGACCTGCTTTTATGAAACAAAAGTTGACAAAAGATTGCAAAGCTTCGCTCTCTATGGTGCAGCTTGGATGTAATCTCTTCGTTCTGGTGCATTTGCTGCATTTGTTTTCTTTGATTTGAGGGTTTAATTAACAAAAGCCTGCTATACGAGTTGTAACACGCAGATTTTAGTATGTCACGGTGCTGCAAAAATGTTCTAAAGACTTTCTTCAATTGCAATTTGTTAATAATATTCGTTATTAGTTTTGCTGGTAAGTCATTAATAGTATTTATTGCTTCCTAAATGACAAAATTTCCACAGTTTATAGCGTAAATTGAAAAATTGATTTCCTGCTACTCCTTAAACTTTCAACTGTACTCGATAAAATGATTTCAGATGCAAAGACCATCGCACTAAAAAATGTTACGTAAGTGAAGTTAAAACTTCCGCTTGGATTAATCCGTTTTTTTGAAATAAGATTTATAATTAACTTGATTAATTTTGCAGCAACTCAACATTAACAATCATGCAACAATCGGCCCCGCTCAGCGAATTCAATCAAACGATAATGCACCAACTCAGGCAGTTTAGTGAGAGCAACAAGCATTTAATAATATCAGGTGACGATGTGAAAAACTTTCAACCAACCGACTCCACGATTAAGTCAGACAATACGCTGGTGATTGTTCTAGTAGCCGTTTTCCTTGGCGCGCCAATTGTCATCTCGTTAATAGCTTGCGTCCTCGCCGTTTGTCTCTGTCGTTTGAACAACAAACAAGAAAAATCTAACCAGGCAAGTTGTCTAAAGTTTTTAGCAGTTACACTAAAAATTGATCGAATTCACTAAACCATTTGATTTTAATCACAGAACCGAACTACAAGTCCGCAACTTGAGCGTGTCGAGCTCACAATGCCCAGCCCAATTGTCACAGACCAGCAGCTGAATGACACTCCAGCGTCCCAGTCAGTGTCTGCACCCAATTAGGATCAGCAAACTGGTCCCGTTGATCAAGTTTCGTGATAAGCTTTTTCCGCAAAAGCTGTTGATGACATCATTTTTTTGAATATTCAGCCTCACTTAAATGCCCCAAAAGATCCTATGTCTCTATTCATATGCAAACTTGCATGTATGCATTTTGTGCTATAAAATATATTGTTTTTAGTTGAACTGTAATACATTGGTGTAACTTAACCCTAAATATACTTTAATGATGAATACCCTACGGCTGCTTATGGTACGTCACCCTAGTTATTTTATTGATTATTTTTCGTGGTTTTTTCTCAATGAATTTCTTTTGCTTTTCAGTGACAGTGCACTTGCCAAATGAAAGGCTTGCTGAGGATTTTTTTAATATTAGAAACCAAGGGTGCTCAAATGGAAGGAAGGTCGTTGTTGGTTGTTGTCATGCTTCATAATTCTTTTTTCATTCCTTGAAAAATGTCTTTGATGTGACTGCCGTGAGCGACTAAAGTCCTCAAGTACATCAACTGGCCCTAGGAGTTTTCCATGGAAATCCCGGGGTGCGAACCGGAGACCTACCATTAGCCGCCAATGTGAGTAAGGCTCTTAAATCTACCCCCTGACGCGACGGCGCTTTGTCAAATCTTAGGAGCAAGTTAATATTTTAATCCTTTGTACCGTATTGTGGCTGTTTCATTTATTCGATTGCGGATTCAGACGTCTCGGAACAAAATTTCTTATGCTGATGCAGTAGTACTTTTATTATAAACATTAGTCATCATACCAGAAATTTCTCCAGATCGCTTAAATCAAATCGAACTTTCCTGAAATTTCCATTACAATAAATATATTTCTTTTTGCGCATTTATTAATATTCAACAATTGAATTTAGCCTGAGCAGTTACATTTTTGATCTCATACATTATAGTCGTATAATTTATCAATATTTAATTTGTAATAGTTAAAGAAACTTCTAGAACTTTCCTGTCATCCCTTACGAAGTATATAAATACAGAGCATGCGAACCTCATCAAATCAACGTAACTATTCATTGCTCCAAATAACCAAATAACGTACCAAAGACCCACCGCCTTCGCTCGTTACCTTTATTTCCCGCCGGCCACGGACCGGCGGGCCTTAAACAGGGACCTCTAGTAGTAGGCGCGGACTCAGGGCGCGTTTATTTCCAGTCCTTGCTTTTCAGTCCAAGCCTGTAGGAGTCCTTGGTCAGACTCCGGGAATTCAATTGCCTGGAAAACAGAAAGAGCCTAAGTAGAGTCAGAGCTAGCCGAGACGGTAAAAACGGGAGAAACGGCCCCAGGCTCTTTTTCTGACAATGGAGGAGCATCTTCGTAGCTGCCTGAAGCGCTTATGCGTGACTGGAGAACGGAATAATACCATCGTATTCAAGCGACATGCATGCGTAAATAATTGATAGTTCCTTATCGTACTTGACTAGGGGTAGCTCGTAGTTGGCGCGCTTTGCACAACAATCAGTTTGCCATCAGCGATGATTCGATGGTTGTGTAACTGGTTGCCCATGTGTAGTCTGAGGGCCGATCTAAAGTGCCTCACTTTTGTAGCAACTTTTCGAGAAGGCCTTTTCCAGTTCCTACCTGACTGGGTGGTTCTAGGCGCTTTCATGCATTTAGCTGATTCTGTGCAATTCATTTTTGTTTCCTTCGTGCTGTCTTAACTCTTTTGTTTTAGTACTTGATGTACTGTAGCTGCTTTAACTATCAATTGCGGAGTAAGCAGTTTCCAAAAAAAAATTTATGCTGCATGCCATGCAGGGACCTCTAAGTAGTTGGCACTGACTGAGGCGGCGTTTAAGCTCTTACTGACTGAGCTCTTGCTTCCCAGTCCATGCCTGCAGGAGTCCTGGACACACTCCTAAATTCAATTGTCTGAAAAAAACAAAAAAGAAAAGCCCAGTACAATCAGCCCAAGCCGAGACGCAGAAAGAGGAGAAAAGAGCGCATTGTTACCCAGGTCACGCCACTTTCCTGACGATGCAGGAGCACCTCGCGGCTGCCTAAAGCGCTCATGCGTGACTAAGAGAAGACGCTGTCAAGTTCATAAAAATATGAGTAGCACAGCCTCTGAGCCGCCTTTAAAGACGTTGGAACTTTCCGGAAAAATCTCTTTAGTTTTAACGAGTTGAAAATTCTTGTAATGCGACTGATCAGCTCTGCGATCCTACTGGCCGTCCTGAGTTCGATCGCCGCCGACGCGACTTTCGTCTTCGACAAGAGGCCGGACCTGTGCAGCTCGCCGACTGCCTCTGCTGCCAGTCAGCACAGACTTCTCGGAGCTCCTGTCTCTCTAGCTTGTGCTGCTGAGTGCATGAGCAGCTCGCCCGTGTGCTCTGTGTACGAGTACTTGCCTAGCAACCGGACATGCGTCCTGGGAAACAGCTGTGACCTCGCTCGGTACTGGCAGCAGAACAGCGGAGCAGCCTGCGACACGCATGTGCTGCGAGGCAGAGAGGACTGCGACCAAGCTGCAGGGGGCATTGCTACAATGACAACTGCAAAACAGACCACAATAACTCCAGCTACTACGAGTACAACTATGGCTCCACAAACAACTGCGGTTGCGGCCGAGGCGCTGACATCAAATGCAATAAACGTGACGTTTACAGGTGGGAAAACGCTATGATAATACTTTTTTCTCGCGTCATTTTTTTAGTCTATAACTATTTTCCGTTGATTTTATTTAACTAAACTCTCGCTATTAAACTTCCCTCCAAGAGAAATAGTTATCTCTAAATAAGGTACTAGAAAATTTATTGCGAAACTCTGAATTTTTTAAATAAAATCCACTTCGAAAAACTGTTAACATGAACGCAAAAATCGACCAAGAGCACCCCCTCGAAGAAAAAGAGGCATGGCTATTTTCCATAGGAACCTGAATCAAAAGATTTAAAACCTTCACAACTCGCTTAAACAGTTTGAAGTGGGCCTAAAAAATCAGCAGCTTCGTCATAATGTCGGAAACCAATTTTGTCTCTTAGATGTAACTGCGGTCTGGGCGAGGTCGAGGGCGCGGAATTTTTCCGAATTCCGCGCACTTCCCCTAGACGCAGCCGCTAGAGCGTCGAGGTGGGATGGGGATCTCTCCCTCTTCCGGCCTCCCCTCTAGCCACGTCCACTCCCGCCTGCCTGTCTCCGTCACCTCCCGGACCGGGGATGCGCCTGCTGGAGCCTTCTCCTCTAGCCTTTTCCCCTCTTTTCACCCCCCTTTTCCCCTCTTTACCCTCTTTTGCCTCTGCGCGTGCCCTCTACTTACAGTATGATAAGTCTTCGCTCCCATAATAATCTGCTCAAACCCTCTATTTCTACCCCCTAATTTATGCTACTAACAGTATTTTCTGCGCGTTTTACTAACTTATTTATCGATTCTCCCCCTTGTTCTACCCCTGCCTAGTGACATTTTCATTCGCGCCCCTGTTAGCCCCCAACCCCATTTCTCATGCCGTCCCCTCCACCTCCGCTTCTATTGTTCTTCTTCCTCTAATGTTTACCTTTCTATTGTTCCCAATTTTTGTTTATCTTTCCAATGTTTTCTTGCTAATTGCTTCTCTATTGTTCCCCGTTTTTGTTTGCTTTTCTAATGTTTTCTTTTCTATTGTTCTATGCTCTTTCTCATTGTTCTCCATCCCTTCTCAACGGCCCCCTCATCATTTGCGTCTCATTATCACCTACCTCCCACCCCTCTCCAGCTTGCGTAATTCCCCGTTGTTCTCATGCGCTGGCGGCTATTTTTGTTGTTCTCATTTCAGCGTCATCAGCCGGCGGCCAATCGGAGAGAGGGAACCATGGCAACATGAGATGAGATGGCGGCCATTTTGGATTTTGAGGCCTATTTAAACAGCTGCTTTTGGCCTCCAAAGTCCTCAGACGTGTTGAGTTTAGTCTCACGGTTAAGACTTCGGTCTAATTCGAGTCTAAGGACTCCGGTGCTGCCTTTGTGCCCCTCTGTGGCCCCAGCACCCGGCCTTGTGGCCCTATTACCGAGCCTAAGAGCTCTGTCAGTGCGGCTATCCAGCCTGCCCATCCATTCCTGGCCATTGTGCCTTCAACGTCGGCTTCGTGCCTTGACTTCAACAGCATCGGCCTTCGGCCTCGTCGGCGAACAGACCGCCATCAGCGCTTTGCCGCTCTCTGCAGCCAGATCAACAGCCGCCATCTCAGCTCCGGCCTCTCTCTCTCTCTCTCTCTCCGTGCCAGCCGCCGGTAAGTTCCCCCGCTTATTTTATTGCTTTCCGCCTAGCGCGTATTTTTGGGGATTGTTCTATTTCGGCCCTTTTGCTTTGCACTAGAGAATTGAGCCTACTTTATTAGTAGTATTTTATCTGGCTACATTAATACATTAATTCCGCTGAGTGAGTGATTTAGCCTTGTGCTACTTTAGGACAATAATCGGCCCTAATCATCAAATCTATCTTCTTTTTCACTCCATCTTTATTGGACTGCTAATGGCTTGCTAAGCCTTTCACCTTGGGCGGTGAAGTATGGGGAAGTTAGGGGAAACTAGCGAACAGAATCTCGAGGGCGGCTCGCCGCGTCTGGCGGCGCGCCTGTGTGTAATGAGCGTATGAGCGGTGTAGTAGCTGTGTGCACGTGACGGCGGGTAGAGATAGCAACACCTGGTTAAGCGGACCCATCTCGCACTGAAGCGTTCGAAGTATCAGAGCCCACGTTCTCACCTCACTACTCTTAGTAACATGTTCCCGGATTCTCTCTCTCCGCACCGCCTCCAAGGACTCCCTGCACAAAAGCCCTTCAGTAATGATCCCGGCACTCCCGATAGAAGCCCGTGCAGAGCCCCTAAATCGGCTACGCCCTGCCCCGCTGTTTAGTTAAAACCCCCGAATCAATACCCGGGCGGAGCTCTGGCTTCGTTAGATCTGGAGAGTCATCAGGTGCGCCAGGTCATACAGAGTGGTGGCAGCCTTGGGGCTCATACAATGACCCCCAAGACCAGTCAAAGGCACCTTAGCTACAGCAGAGCAGGCGTGGGACCTTGCCCTCAGGCCAATCGCTACCCAATTCTAATTAGTTTCCTCAGGGCGGGTTTGCACGGTACTGAAGGCCCGTGAGCGTCAGCCTCAGGTCATTGGCGGCTCATGGTCATCCTCCTGTTAGTCATAGTCAATTCTCTTCCCCAAAGGCTAGGGCTACGCAGGCGGGAAACATCATCTTATTTATCGCAACCTTTCTGAGTGGCAATTTAGTTCAGAGAAGTCACCAAACGTTAATATGGTGCTGGTAAAAAGTTGACCGGAAATAGACTAGACATTAAATTACCGATTTTCTAACCGTTTTAGCGATCTTTTTTATTTATACGAAGCAATAACACAGTGTAAAAGCTGTGTTAGTCAGAAACAGAGCGATCGGGTCAAATATGATGCTGCAATTTATTGTGAAACATAATTTTGCATTTTGTATTGTTTGAACAACATCAGAGTGTCTAACGTAAAAGTACTTAATGCTAAATTTCAGGCGAAGGTTTAACTAATCAAACGGGAACGCAGCAGACTTTCACACCGCCAGTTACCAACGCCTGCTATCAAATCACCGCATGGGGCGCTCAAGGTGGCCAGTCCACTAGAGGTGCAGCGGGCGGCAAAGGTGCGTCAAAGAGTGCCTACTTTGTCCTGAACCAGACGCTCTTCATGGTAATCGGAAAGCCAGGAGGAAATGCCGGAAGCCTAAGCAACATCGATGGCGGCGGAGGCGGCGGAGGCGGCGCATTTGTCTACAAGCTCGAAGGCGGAAGTCACCGACTTCTGCTGGCCGCCGGAGGAGGAGGCGGAGGCGGCAACAAACACTCTTCGAGGACGGGTGCGGATGGGACCGACACCGCTAACAGCACCTGCTCTGGCTCGAGTCTCGGACAAGGCGGTCAGACACCGAATGTCGGAAACTCTGGCGGCAGTGGCGCCGGTTGGAACTCGAGCGGAGGCTCGGGACCCAGCAGCAATCACGGCGGCTCCGGAGGGAAGAACGCTGACCAAGGCTGGACTGGCGGTGACGGAAGCAGCAGCGGCTTCGGAGGCTACGATGGAGGAGGCGGAGGCGGCGGCAGAAGCGAAGGTCAAGGAGGTGGAGGTGGCGGAGGCGGCTACTCCGGCGGCTGTGGCGGCTCAGGTAATGATTCTGGCGACGGGGGAGGCGGCGGCGGCAGCTACGCGGATGAGTCCGGCAAGCACCCGACGGGATCGAAGGGCGCCAACGAGAATTCCTGTGAAATCCGTAAATTGTTCGCAAGAATCTAGTATTGAGGATTTCACTTTGTAAGAAAATAGAGGGAATCTTAAGAAGCTTGAACTGTGTGCACTTTTCGGTCTATATTTTTAATGTAGCTAATACAGTCTGTCTCTGTCGGTAGGGAGGCAAGGGCACCTTTGTACTCGTATTTGTTTGCTTTTTCAACTGTTTCGGCTTTTTCACTTCTAACAAGTGAGAACTAGACTTGAAATCGCAATTTATTATCTTAACCACTTTGAATGCTTCTCCCTTTGACTGTTTCTGATTTCCTTGACCCATGTCAAAACATTTCACTCATAAGACCTTTTCTGCTCGACCTTTTGCCTGCAACAACTCTCAACAGCGCACTTAGTGGAGTTGATGGAAGTTTATATATCAAACCACCCCGGTTGATATTATCTATTCGTTCTTTGTTCATTCATTCTTACAAAGGCGTCGTTCTGGTTATTTTTTGTTATATAAATTTTGTTACATTTTTGTTACAGAATTTGTTACATTCCGAGAATACTAATAGAAAATTTACGTCTTACACAAGAGAGCTAAACTACACTGCTGTAGGATGCCTCCAGCTGACTCGCTACTGCTTGCGAGAAAATTTCGCGCTCGCTTTTGGACTTACGAGGTACACTTTATTTTACTTACTGTCCACTTGTGGCAAAGGTAAGTGAATGGAATATAGCGTACGGTTCGCTCGCAGATAACGCGAAAAGAGTTGACCTAACGTGACGTAAATAATTTACTAAGAACTAGAAGATTAGTTAATTTGACGCCAATAGTTTAAATAATTTAATATCTAGATATTCGTTTGTTTCAGGTCGGCGAACGCGCTATTTTCGCAAAAGTGCCAACAGTCCCTACCCAAGCTTCATTCTCTCAATGACTTCCAACAAATTACTCATATAATCTGAGCACAATGCGGAACTGGCAATACAGCAATTAGAAGGCGAAAATAGTCTTACTCCCTTTTAGCCCGCAGTCAAATTGGGCAGCATTTCAAAGGGTCGCAAATAACATTTGCGGAGCAATTTTCCCACTCTGAACGGAGACTGCAGGTGGCATTATTACAACTAAAACTACATCTCTTACTATTATAACTGCAACATTTCAATGTAGTGCTTTACAATGCGAGTAACGTCGTTTACGAGCGTACAAGTAATAAAATGTTTTCCCGGTACAATAGCACCTTTATTTTACGAGTACGCTACTTAGTAATATTCGCCGTTTTTTAGAACGTTAGTTTATTTAGTTTGCGTATAGTTTGGGATAACATTCTCGAACGGACACACGCAACTCAATCGCATCTTGCTGAAGCAGCATAAAGCAAGTTATCAGACAATCATTTATACACTTTTTTGTGTTTGCGCACCAAATTTTTTTCTCAGCTTCACTGCACCAGTATGGAGCCGAAAACTGTTCTGATCATGCAGAATACAATCGTATCCATAGATGCATAGATAATCACTCGTTGCTTCTCGCACACGGATGGGGGTAGCTGGCGCGGTTCGCCATCAACGATGGTTCGATGCTTGATCGTACACTCGTACACGTGTAGTCTAGAGTTTTGGCTAATTAGGGTAGGCGAGGGCTGCTTCGGTGGCTGAGTGTATTGCGATGCTAGGTGCCGAAGACGGGAAAGTCGGGGCTTTCAGTCATGTAGGGATCTTTATGCTATTTTTATAACTCCTTGGTCAAAGCAAAAGAACCCTAAGGGACTTATGCGGCTGCTGCCTCGAGGGCCTGCATGCAAGGACAACTTGATAATTTAAGTTGTTCTTTCCTGTCTTATCTTCTGGCAGGAATCTGCCATTAGCTGGACATCCTTCGTCAGGCCTAAAGTGTCTTGAATTGTTTGTTACAAGTACAATGACTACTAGAGTACTTTAATGACTCCTAGTGGTCCTTGGACAGGTCATACATACAGAGTGGAGGCAGCCTTAGGTTCTCAACTCATCAGAACCCCTAAGTGTCAACTAGGAATCATGCTTTTGTGTAGTTATCTTCTTTCTTAGGGCAACTAGAAGATGCCAAACAACCAATAACAACAGAAATGGAAAATTCAGTTGCAATAAAAAAGATATTTTTTCACTTTTTATTCGCATAAAGTTCTTATGAAAAAGTGAACCTCGATCGATTCGTACTTCCCGTAGAATACTTTTTTATTTCACTGCGATTGGAGCGGTAATTCGAGTGAAGAATTAAAAAAAACTGTCTTTAACTGCTTTTAACAAGTTTTTGTTAATTAAAATTATCAGAGTTAGAATTACTTTTGCTCAAGGATTGCTAGAATGAATCATTGGCTCTGGCGTATCTCTGCTACTACTGCGGCGGTGGTGGAGGCGGTGGAGGCGGTTCAGACACCTGTGCTGGTGCCAACGGTGGCGCAGCGGGCGCCAGGTAAGTTGGCTGCTGCATCGGTGGAGCCACTGGCCCAGGTTGCGGCGCGCCCATGTACGGCTGGGGTGCACGTGGCGCCTGGTAGGTGCCGTATTGCGGCACAGGCTGATGCAAAATGGGTTGATTGAGGGGTTCAGGGTCGTTGATGGAGCGATGGAGCGTTGCTTGCCCTTCTACACGTTCCTTGGTCGTTTCTGTTTAGCATCTCAACTTCGTCTTCAATACATCCCATAGAATGGACTTTGTTGCTCCCTAAACTATACCTACACAATTCCGATGAAGCAAGCAAGCACTTACCGAATGAGGCTGATTCGGTTTCGCTGGCATATTGGTCCGCTGGTAGATGCAATAAATAATTTATAACGATGAGTACCAAGCCAAAAATGACGCCCAAGCAGATTATGGCGATCAGCAGTTTGGATAGGCCTTTCGCGGCTTCCTCAGGCTCCTCGTCAGGCTTAAACTCGGCACGGGAGCAACATTTCTGATTGTTGTCCGGACCGCAGCAGTAGGACTTGGAGCCTGGACGCGATACCAAATCGGCGTATGAAGCAGCTGGCCGACCCTCGTCGGAGTCGGGGCAAACAAATTTGTCGAAACTGTCGATACCTCGTCGTCGTTCAGCGAAGCACACTGTGACATCGCCAACATTCAAGTCTGAACGAAGTTTGTCATGGACATTATACACCGAGGTGCCTTGATTTTTGAACAGACTAATTAGGCTTGTTGGTATGTAGACAAAGTTGCCCTCTAAATCGTGTCTGGTGCCGCGAATGCCGCTGAAAAAAGTAATTGGGGTTGTTGATTTTTTTAATAGAAAACACGAAGCAAGCATAATTTTACCTCTACTTATCAGCTCTCACCCTTTGTAGACTTCGCCTAAATATCTTGCCAAGAGAAGATCAGCATTTGTGTGAATTGTGAAGCAGTGACCTAAAATTATTTTCAATACGCACGAATAGATTTATCTATCCTAGACCTAGTGTTCTTTTCTAAAGCCTACGGACTGACTTATCTGATAAATTGTAATCCTGAGCAAGTTATGAAGCTTGGTTGACCTTTATACTGCTAGAACTATAGCTGAATAATTAGAAAATCTATACTTACATATCTCGACTTGTAAAATTAGTCCAATAGCCGGCAGACAGAGCATCAAGGATGCAACTTTGCAATTAGTGGCATCCATAGTTAATAGCTTACTGCATTCAATCAATTTAGCACTAAAAAAATTATTTTTATTTTGAATCTTATTAGCTAACTTCTGATAAAGAATGATTTGGTTGTGATCGACACTTTCTGCTGTCTATGTAAAAAGTGGGCAACTAGAAGACGCACAAGATGTGCATTGAGCTGAGTCGGGAGAAAAGTGGTACACTTCCTGGGGAAACAAAACAGACGGAAGCACTACAAAGATTAGATTTACTTGTAATGGAAAGAATCATGGAATGAATCGTAAAATGGAGTATTAAATACATTTAGATTAGGATATGAACTTACTAACAGATGGCTCCTATTATTTCGTATGTGTATGTTTAAAAGATTCGCATCTCCTCCCAGACGGCTGGACCAATTGTTTTTTTTTTTAATTTTGACGATTCAATGTCAAATCTGACTGGGACCATGTGGCCCAAATTCTCATCTTCATTTTCAAAACTGGAGCCTCATAAATGGGATCAAAAGGGGTATCTCTGATGCAGAATGTGATACTGCTGATACAGAATGTGATACTGCTGATACAGAATGGGATATTGCTGATACAGAATGGGATATTGCTGATGCAGAATGGGATATTGCTGATGCAGAATGGGATATTGCTGATGCAGAATGGGGGATATTGCTGATACAGAATGGGATATTGCTGATACAGAATGGGATATTGCTGATACAGAATGGGATATTGCTGATACAGAAATGGGATATTGCTGATACAGAATGGGATACTGCTGATACAGAATGTGATACTGCTGATACAGAATGGGATATTGCTGATACAGAATGTGATACTGCTGATACAGAATGGGATATTGCTGATACAGAATGGGATATTGCTGATGCAGAATGGGGGATATTGCTGATGCAGAATGGGATATTGCTGATGCAAAAGGGGTATTTCTGATGCAGAGTGGGATACTGCTGATACAGAATGGGATACTGCTGATACAGAATGGGATATTGCTGATACAGGATGGGTATTTCTGATGCAGAATGGGATTCGAGTTCTACACGAGCTAGCTTGGGATTCAGGGGATTTCAGTTGCACCCTTTCTTCTCCAAAACAGGAGTTCCGCTCGTAGCTGCCTAAAATTTATGGAATATTCTAAGCATTCACCTACTACATCATTTGTCTATGGTGAACACACAGTGTGTTGGTGCTAGCCATGTATATCAGATTTTTTGATAATTGGAAACAGTTAGTTAGCTGACGCAAATCATTGGGTAAACTTTTTGTCGATCGATGCTGAATCCTGCCATGTCATCAAAACATTTAATCCTTGTTTGTGGATTATTATTTTTGGTGCTACTAATCGATCTTTCGGGATGCGTCCGCATCTACAAAAGTCGGAGAAAGGTTGTGTCATTGCTTTCTGGCAACAAAGGAGAGTGTAAGTTACAGTAATAATTGACCTGAAATTTTTGTTTCAATGTTAAATGGTGAAATAGAGTCTGAAAACTCTGCCTAGAATTTGTCGTAGTGATTGCAGACATGGGCAAAGAACTACAAACCAACAGCAAGATCCTGATTTTTATTTGGTCAATCCTAGTAGAAAAAATCCTAAAGTTTTGTGCCATGGTCCTCCCAAGCTAACCAAATCGAAACTACATATTAAGTAAAATCATACGCACAAAAATCCCTATTTTTAGCTCAGCAATTCTTTAGCAAGTGCGATCAGAGCAGCGACGTGGAGTCCTGCATCATGGCCTATGACTCCTCAGTTAGCGACGAGTACAGCCAGTGCGCCCACACTAAGAAAGAAAAGGAGGCCAAGTGGAGAGGCTATCTGGAGAATCCGGTGTACATTACCACCGTGCACATTCTCAATACTGACTGGCGTCGGCTGGGAATGAAGGTGACAAAATTGGTGCTCCCTGCAGTCAGTCTCTTTCTGCTTTCTCAGCTCACAATCATGAATATCTCTGATCGCTGAAGTTATATCCTGAATCTAAAAGATCTCTGAATTATACATTCTAAACCTCTCAGTTCTATAAAGTTACATCCTAAATCTCTCAGATGTCTGAAGTTACATCCTGAATCTCTCAGATCTATGAAATTTTATCCATCTCTTAGGTTTCTGAGGATACATCCTGAATCTCTCAGATAACTGAAGTTGCATCCTGAATCTCTCAGATCCCAGAAAGTACACCATGAATCTCTTATAAATCTCAGATGTCTGAAGCTACATCCTGAATCTCTCAGAAACTACATCTTTAATCTCTCAGATGTCTGATGCTGCATCCTGAATCTCTCAGTTCTCTGAAGTTACATACTGAATTTAACAGATCTCTGAAATCACATCATGAATCTCTCAGATCTGCAAGATTGTAGATCCCAAAAGATCCCAATCTCTTATATCTCGCACCCAACTAAATTGAAATATCAGGACGGTCTGCTCGAGTTCACAATCAGCGGCAACGGTGAAGTTTGTCACACGCACTCGTCCACCACGTCGTTTTTAAGTAAAACATTTCCCTGCGACATACTCACTAGCTACGTTGAAATCAAGAGCAGCCTTGATGACGCGGCGCTTGTGCTCTGCGATGTAAAAGTACACGGAGTTGCCCTGAAGTTCCCAACTGTACTGCAGTATCCTATTCCGTAAGATTTGAGAATTTTTATTTTTCCACAAAATTGATACTGCATCACAGGCAGTGCAAAATTATTTACTTTGATTCTACTCTCTAAACCCCGACTCTTGCATCCCTATTCTTTGATCCCTACTTCCTAGATCCTAATCTATGATTGCTTTACCTAAAATAGGCAGGTCACCATTGACAATTGCGATCAAAGCAGCGTCCACGGCACGAACAATTGCTGGTTCGCCTCGGATGGCAACTACCAACATCAGAAAGCTAATCAGGGTTATTGCGCCATGACCCAGCAAGGCGATTACGAATATTGGTCGGGTAGTTTCGAGACGCCGGCCATTGTTCAGGAGGTCATCATTTACGGCCGGACCGACTGTTGCCAGGATCAACTCGCCAATTTGGTCATTCAAATTAGCGATCAAACTTGCGCCAGGTGAGCTGTAGCTGCAGGCGACACTGATTTTGTCTCACATCCGTCACCAATTTGAAACAGTTAGTATCGCTCGACATCCCCTTTTTTTCAAGGTATAACGAGGCCCAAGGCTTCGATCAGAAGCGTTTCCGATGCAACATTTTTGGCGGCGGCGTTCGCATCCAGCTGATGAGCCGGGGAACTACGCTGACCGTTTGCGAAGTTCAGGTCTACGGTCACGTGGTTGCCATGACACCCGAAATGCTAAGAAGTGAGGCGCTGCGTCGATTTTCGTTAACTTATTACCGATTTAAGAATAACTTCTGTTAATAATCCTAAGACAACACAGTATTGTCAGACACTAAGCACACAGTCTGTAAGACACTAAACTCAGCCTGTCAGACACTAAACACAGCCTGTCACACACTACATTCAGCCTGTCAGACACTAAACTCAGCCTGTCAGACACTAAACACAGCCTGTCAGACACTAAACACAGCCTTGTCAGACACTTAAACGCAACCTGTCAGACACTAAACACAGCCTTTGTACTTTAGAAATGAAGAGACCGATGGCTATTCCAACTTTTTGGAGCTGAGACTCAAGCGACACGAAAAAAACGTAAACAGGGCTAGCCTGCCCCGCACTAACATATTTATTTGGTTTCAGCTAGTCAGAAAATCAAAAATAGGCTTAAGTGGATGGGGTGGGTAAAAACGGCCAGGGGTTGAGCAGCGCACAGAGCGATCGGAATAAGAGTGTCTGATATGCTCCCCGTACATTAAATCACGCGGTGCAGAAAAAATAAATTGAGAAAATCAATCGCACGCAAACTAGCCTATCTCCCGAACATTCCCCCACCTTGGCATAACAATGACAAAAAACTAACCGAATAGTACAACAATGAAGAACGAATAGTGGAAGCGTATAATGCAAAAACGATAGCAGACGATACGAGAGGGAAATAACGAGAACAAAGCGGAAAGGGCAAAACTAGAAGCACGCAAAAATGAAAAAAATTATAGCTCAATAGAAAAGGTGCAGAGAATAGTACATTAGTACATAATTAGCCATAACGATAGAAAAAGTCTTAGAAATAAACTTTCAAAATTAAATTTGAGCGCAACTTACTTTCGCCAGAAACGATAAACCAAAATCAAAGCAAAATATGTTAATTTTTGAATAATTCAAAGCGAAAAAATTACTAATGAAAAAATCGATAGGAATTTTAAGCGAGCAAAATTTCAATAAAAAAATCGCAGTCCTGCATACATAGTTTTTTTTCTCAAAAGCTTAAAGAAGGCAAAACGCTGCTGAAACTGAACTGATACAAAAGCCAACTTTTCACGCAAACATAATTTTTTAAGTTGTTTCAAGTCGCATAGCAACGCAGAAAACAAAAGCTAAGCAATGAAAGCTGACCAGCTGATGAAACGCATGAAAACGAAACCGAATTTACGAATAAACAAAATAAACAAAAAAACCAGCACCATAGAAAAAATTCACGCAAAATCACGAAACTAGCGCAAAACTGATTCTAAAACAAAATAGTCAAGGAAAACTCTAACCTGCTGAGATAGGACACAGCTTGGTTATTGGCCTGGTTATTGTACGATCACCGACTCGGATAGTGGCGACTCTCACGTGACCGTCAGGACCGCGCGTCGCGTCCAGCACGCGAGCCAGAGGCCAATGACCCCGAGGTGACTCCGGGCTCAATAGTAGCGCCACGTCGCCAGGCTGTAGGTCGGGAAGTTCGCGGCGCCACTTGCTCCGCGGTGCGAGTCCCGGCAGCCATTCGCGTAACCAACGGCGCCAGATCTGAGACAGCAGCTGCTGAACATGACGCCATCTTCTTGACGGACTCTTGGCAACGTCGGCGTCGACCTCTGGCGCAAACTGACCGCCAAGTTGACCAATGATGAAATGATTCGGCGTCAGTGGCACATCATCGCTCGGATGCGCTGACTGGTAGGTCAATGGTCTTGAATTCAGTAGGGCCTCCGCTCCAATAAAGGCGCTCAGAAGCTCCTCGTCGGTGACATCCGCGTCTTTCAGCACTGCCCAGATGGCCTTTTTTGCTGCTTTAATCATTATTTCATGCACTCCACCAAAATGGGGCGCAGCTGTTGGATTGAAATGCCATCGAATCTTGTTCTCGGCTGTCAGCTGCTGAATCTTCTTGACCTCCAACGCTCTAACCAGCTCTTGCAGTTCACGTGCCGCACCAACGAAATTTGTTCCATTGTCTGAGAAAATCTCGATAGGCTGCCCTCGTCGACTAGTCATCCGATGCAGAGCTCGAAGAAACGAATCCGTATCCATGCCGAATGCCACCTCGAGATGTACGGCTCGTGTTGCTAGGCAGGTGAACAGCGCTAGATATCTTTTCTGTCGAACCTTGCCGCGGCCTTGCTTGGTGATAAATGGGCCAGCGAAGTCGACTGCGACCCGCGCAAAGGCACGAAGCGGCTCCTTGAATCGGCACGCAGGTAAGGGAGCCATGATCTGAGCTGCTGGCCTGGCCTTGCGTCGACGACATTCTGCGCACTTTGCCTCCCACGACTTGATGGCTTCTCTGGCAGCCACGATCCAAAACCGGGTTGACAGAGCCACCAGAGTTTGGTTTGTTCCAAGATGCTGAACACTTTCGTGGTGCTGCTTGACAATGAGCTCCGTCACACGGTGAGATCTCGGCAGGATAATTGGGAAGCGGGTGCTAAACGGCTGGACATCCGCGAACTTCAACCTTCCGTCCACCCTTATCAGGTCGTTGACGTCGAACTTTAGGTTCAGATTTGCAATTGGACTGCGGCATGGCAACCGTTTTCCAGCTCGCAGACACTTGACTTCTTCGGCAAACGCCTCCTGCTGGGCTTTCTGAATGATATTAGACTCGGCTGCTTCAAGCTCCGCTGGTGACAGCTCTCCAATTTCTCGATGCTCTTTCATCAATCGGCAATTGTTGGCGAATCTGGCCACCCAGGCTCGGACACGGATCGCTCTTGTCCAGCTTGAGAAATACTCTGGGTCGAGTCGGGACGTTTGAGCGAGCTCACGAGTAACGAAAACTCTTTGATTGAAGACGTTGCTATCTTTGCATCTCTCTTCAACGTTCTCTGGAACTTGCACCTTGTTCTTCGGCCAATTCGTCGCGTCTTCTAGAAGAAACGGAGGTCCATTCCACCACAGCCGTTTAGCTGACAATTCTGTGATCGAAGTTCCGCGAGAGAGGAGATCAGCGAGATTTTGATCCGTTGGGACGTGCCTCCACTGGTTCGGCTCCGTTGAAGCTTGGATCTCGCCCACTCGGGAGGACACAAACGGCTTGAACAGCTTACCTCGGCCACGAATCCAGTATAGCACGTTCAAACTGTCGGACCAGAAGACTGCGTCACGAAGTGGCACCTGCAATGACTGGGCGATTTTGCTTGCGAGATGAACTCCCAGGACCGCAGCCATCAGCTCTAGCCTCGGCGTACTCATTGTTGTGATCGGAGCTACTCGGGTCTTCGAGATGATGAGCCGAACTGAACGTTCACCGTCAGCTGCCGCTTCACTCCTCCAGTAGCATACGGCTCCGTACGCTTTTTCGGATGCGTCCACGAACACATGCAGGCTACCATGCAGTGCATTTTCTCCTTCTAGAGCCCTGGACAGCCGAATCTCACTCAAGTGCTGCAGATCAGCGCACCAGCCGCTCACTTTTGCCAAGAGTTCTGCATCCAGCGGTTCATCCCAATCCAGGCCTGACTGCCACATCTCCTGCATCAAAATCTTCGCCTACACGACAAACGGTGAGATCAATCCCAGCGGATCGAATACACTTGCCAGTTTCTTTAGCAGACCTCTCTTTGTGGTCACCTGATCCAGCTGAGGCTCATCCTGGAACGTGAATTCGTCCTGTTCACTCTGCCATGTAACCCCCAAGGTCTTTGTACTGGGGAGGTCCTTGCTGTCCAAAGTCACTTCTGCGGCTCGGTCTTCTGGTGGTACTCGCTCGAGCACTGCTCTCGAGTTCGATACCCACTTGCGTGCGTGCATGCCAGCCCGTCTCCAAAGCTCACTGAGTTGCTCGTACAACCGGATCGCATCTGATTCTGACGGCGCTGAGTCCAAACTGTCGTCCATGTACGTGGAGTGCAAAACAGTCAGTGCTGCTTGCGGAAACTCACTTTGGTGCTTCTCTGCGTGGGATCGAATGACGAATTGGGCCAAGAATGGCGAGCTAGTGACTCCAAAGACTACTCTGTTGAACTCGTAGACATCAGGCTGCTTTGACGAGTCTGCGTCTCGCCAGAGGAAACTGTGGAGCGGTCTGTCCTTAGGATCCATCTCGATCTGAAGATACATTTCCGCGACGTCACACGCGATCGCGACCGGGTAACGCCTGAACCGAAGCAGCACTTCAACTAAGTCACGCTGTAGCTTGGGACCCTGGTGTATTTTATCGTTCAACTTGACCACCGATGCATCAAATACGATTCGCACTTTGGTTGTAGCTTTGTCCGGGCGTAGCACTGGGAAGTGCGGCAAGAAGCAGCGTCCTTCGATTTCGGCTGGAACCACCTTCCTGATATAGTCTTGCTGCACATACTTTTCAATCAGCGCTTGATACTGCTTGCACACCTCAATGTCCTTGATCAATCTTTGCTCGGTATTCTTAAGTCGCTTCAAGGCCAACGGAAATGTGCCTGCTGGACACAGTCGCTCTTTCTTCCATGGAATGCCGATCTGGTAACGGCCGTTGACGTAATTCAGCGATGCGTTGGCTTGGTCCATGGCTTCCTTGTCAGCCTGGGTTAGCGGACTTCTAGATAAATTGCCGGTAACATTCTCGATTTCCCAGAACTTTCTGAGGATGTCGGCCATCTGGTGAGAGTCAGATTCGCAGCTAAAAAATGTATTAGAGAAATTGGCACTCTGCATCTCTAAGTTGATGTCCTTCTCAGTGCGTCCGATGCAGGTCCATCCCAACGGTGTCAACCTCGCTTTTGGCTCTAACGGCTTCCCGACGATTTCCTCGAGAGACACGTGAAAATCCGGGTGATCAGCCCCGATCAGCAGATCAACGATGGCAGGCTCACATAGCTTCGGGAATGGAACCTCTTTGAAATGCGGCCACTGGTGCGCCCACTCCTTCCAGTCGATACCTGTCAATGATCCGGTCACTTGATCTGTGGTGAAGGCGATAATTTCCGAAGAGTTGCTACCGTCTAGGCTCTCGATAGTTAGCCGCACTGGTGCTGTCATAAATGTCTCTGTTTGGCCATTGATGACTCCGACCTTGACTTTCTCGAAAGCTCCTTGCACGCCGAGCGCTTCTGCTATCCCAATGTTGATGTAACTCCTAGTGCTTGCATCATCAAGCAGCGCATTCACCTTCAGTTTCCGGGATCCGTTCCGAAGGATAACTGGCACCGTTCTAAGCGAGACTGCTTTCTCACCAGTTGAGAGTAGTGTCACAGGGTCGGCTTGTTTCGCATTGCTTGCTTGGGTAGCCTGCTTGGACGCAGATTGCTTCACTTCGGGTGCCTTGGCTTCTTGCCTCTCGACATGCAGCAGCCGATGATGCAGCTTCGTGCAGCCCTTTATTTTGCCTTGTCGCCCACGACAACATTGGCTACTCAGATGACCTTGACTTAAGCCCCTGAAGCAAGCTTTCGAGCGTTGCGCTGCGTCCCAGCGCTTGTCAACAGAAAGCTCCTTAAATACGCTGCAGGTCCACAGCTCGTGATCTTCTTGACACAAACTGCAACTCTTACGCTGCACTTTCTTTTCACTGACAGTGGTTACAAAGGTCTTTGGGCGCTGGTCCTTTTTTGGGCGCTCGGACTGACTTGTGGCAACGCCTTGAACGATCTCTAGCGCTTCAGTCTGAAATTCTGCCTCTTGCAACACCCACATCCTTAAGCTTCTAACACTTTCTTGCTTCCTCTGCTCAAATATCCACCTCCGATAGCTCGAGACCATCTGCTCAGATAACTTTTTCTGCAGCCGCACGTACAGCATTCCATCTTGAAGCTCAGCCTCCTTTCCAGCCTCTTCTAAGTTGATTACCGCTATGTTCAAAAGATTAGCAAAGCTTTTCAGATCTTTAGCGTTTCCATTACGAACAGCAGGGAAGTTATCCAAATGGCCCAAATGCTCGATGACCTTCAATGCTTCTCCGCGGAGATATTGTCTAAGCTGCAGAAACTTAAATTCTGGCGTGGCCGGGGCGCTATCGATGCAGGCAACAAATGCTGCCTTCCAGTTCTCATATTGCTGCTTGTCCCCATTAAATGTCGGGATCTCCACCCGCTTAAGCATTTTCCATAAGTCTTTCGATAGCTCTTTTGGTTCCGAAGCTTTGCTGGATGTCGCACCGATAGAAAGTCTGTCCAACTCACCAGCTGCTTCATCTTGGCCAGCCGCAGCAATGTCGCCGTTTGCACTCGCGGCAGGAGTTTCTTGGTCGCGCTGCAATCTGCGGCTCCTGGCACTTTCAACGCGCTGAATAGCAGCTTGATAGTCGCGCTCGGTCTCCTCCATCTCGTCTAGGAGTCGCTGTCGCATCTCGTTGTCCTTGGCGCCGACGTAGCCCTGATAAAGCTCTTCCTGGATGGCGCAGACCTGATCCTGCAGATCAGACAGCGTGTCGCAGGCAGCTTGCACTTCGTCGTCAGAGGCGTGCGTCTGTAGCAGCCGGGACAGCTTGTTCTTGCAGCGGGTAAACGCTGCCTTTTTTCGGGACTTCTCGAAGCGCAGCTTCTCCAAATGCAGCGCGCCGGCATCTTCTTGGGCGTCCTGCTGATTGGCGTCGTCGTTGTTCATCCTGATCTCTCGTTTCCAGTACGTCTAAATTGCTAACCACGGCAGTGGAAAGTAAGGCCAGTCCAAACCACGCTCTGCTACCAAAAATGTACTTTAGAAATGAAGAGACCGATGGCTATTCCAACTTTTTGGAGCTGAGACTCAAGCGACACGAAAAAAACGTAAACAGGGCTAGCCTGCCCCGCACTAACATATTTATTTGGTTTCAGCTAGTCAGAAAATCAAAAATAGGCTTAAGTGGATGGGGTGGGTAAAAACGGCCAGGGGTTGAGCAGCGCACAGAGCGATCGGAATAAGAGTGTCTGATATGCTCCCCGTACATTAAATCACGCGGTGCAGAAAAAATAAATTGAGAAAATCAATCGCACGCAAACTAGCCTATCTCCCGAACAGCCTTGTCAGACACTAAACACAGCCTGTCAGACACTAAACACAGCCTGTCAGACACTAAACACAGCCTGTCAGACACTAAACACAGCCTGTCAGACACTAAACACAGCCTGTCAGATACTTAAACGCAACCTGTCAGACACTTAACACAGCCTGTCAGACACTACAAAAGCCGCGCTCTATTTCACCTCTAACAGCCTACAAAGGTTGCTACAAAGACAAACCAGACGACCCCGATCTAAGCGACTACAAAGACCCAGTCTCCCTGTCGAGCATGCAGTTGAACAAGTGCGACAGAATGTGCCGCAGGCTGGGTAAAAGGTACTTCGGCGTACAGGAGGGCATGATGTGCTGGTGCGGCAGCTCCTATGGCAAGCACGGCAAGCTGCCTGACGCCGACTGCTCCATGCCATGCGAGGGCAAGCATCTTCAGCACTGCGGCGGAGTGAACGCTAATCGAGTATTTGAACTGCTTTGATGATTTTAATTAGAACTGCACTTGGACTGAACTTCTTACTAGAAAGTAGGACCTACTGTTTTTAGTTAGCATCAAAAGTGACTTGTAAGTATCACTTGAATTGTAGACTTGCGTTCAGTTGAGCTCCTTAGAAAAATATTTAGGTAGCAAATCTAAGTTGGAGTTAGCTTTCAACGCATTCTTAGAAGACGTAATGAATTTATCATTTGGCATTCAATACACCTAGCCTGAAGTTATTACAAGATGTTCTTTTAGTTAAAAGTGACTTGTTTTATTTCATTTCTTAAAAAGTAACGAATTGATATTCAAGGAAAAACTGTTGTTATTTGTTCAGATGAAATAATATTCCTTCACAGCGGTTAATTTGCTGCACTAACTTTATATTGAATAAACTACTTCACTAAAGTAAGTAGTGCGCTAAGACTTTTTTAGAAAATTTCAATTCAAAAAGTTGGAAAAAACAAAAATTAACTTGAAGCAATGTAGTTAAACGACCAAATGTATGTACCAAAAAAAAGAAAGTAAATTTTATGAGTTCTTTTTCGAAACCTAAATTACTAATACTGCTCTATTAATATACGAGTATATGCTTCTGTTAGAGGGTTATTTGACTATATATGAAATGGGCTATGCATCTAATCACTAGGAACAGTACCATGTTATCGTAGGATCTCGAAAACTAGTGTGTGGTTCCGTCCACCGCATGACAGTCTATCGTTAGAAACGCAACCCAAGTTGCAATAGCTGGTATCAACCCGGCCGTATCTGCCATATTTATTGCTGCACATGCAGGCTTGTCCGTTCTGCAGGCCGAAGTACAGCTTGTTGATGCGTTTGCACATTCGGTGACACTTTAGCGGAATCATAAAGGAGTAAGACACCAACACCTCCATGTCTGGATCATCCGGGTTGTCCTTGAAGCAGCCAAGCACTCCTGGGCAGTGTGACGCCGTGGAGGAGTTCATTAATTGCTACTTATAATATCCATTTCAATAAATAAACCCGTATTAAAGTACTTGGATAAACAGCCTCCCAGATCCTTATTTTTTTCGGACTTGCTCAACCTTCCATATTCATCAGATTGTTAACAAATCCTCAACATATGGTATTTTATGGATTGCCCGACTGTCTAAAATTCTAATGCAGTAAAGTTATAACGCCAGCAAACATTAAAAAAGGTGACTCACTGTGGTCTATCTGCGGCACAATTAGCATGCGGTAGCCGAACACCTGAACTTGGCACAGGGCCAAACTGGTATTGGGCGATTGGTTCTCCACTTTCACGTTGCTGCCAAATCTTGAGCAGGCGAATATTTTAGTTGGAAACGGTGTCTGACTTTCGTGAGCAGCGCATTTGACTTCATTAACTTTAATATAAAACTTGTTCATGTAATTTTTGCAGCAGGAGTCCATGAGGTTGAAGATTTTCACGTGTTTAATCAGAGCTGGAACTTCCATGTAGACCACCCACCAGGAGGGCAGCCAATAGTCTGGGCGTTTGTCTAAGCCTGGCTTTGTCAACAGGCACTGCTTGCCGTTAACGCCGCTGAATATATGGAAATTTCTGTCTATTGGTGCACGGCACTTCTCCAAGTCGATTATTTCGTCGTTTTCTAGACAGCCACTAAAACCGAGCTCCCTGAAAGTTCGTTTGTAGCAAAACACTGTAAGTTGTACATTTGTGTGCTTGTCTTTAAACATCTATCTATCTATCTATCTATCTATCTATCTATCTATCTATCTATCTATCTATCTATCTATCTATCTATCTATCTATCTATCTATCTATCTATCTATCTATCTATCTATCTATCTATCTATCTATCTATCTATCTATCTATCTATCTATCTATCTATCTATCTATCTATCTATCTATCTATCTATCTATCTATCTATCTATCTATCTATCTATCTATCTATCTATCTATCTATCTATCGAGCACTTACGTCTCGCCACCGTCCATTCCCAAGAACTGCACCGTCTTCCCGTAGGCTTCAACTTCGCACAAGGTTAAAATAGCATTGGTGCGGAAGCTCTGCACCATCAGGTGATCTCCGAACGAATCGCAAGGAAACGACCGGCTGATGAAAGGCACAGACGATATGTGCCGATGGCAGGCATTGTCGCCAACCATCAGAACAAAGTCGTGCAAAGCGTTGCGCATCTGTTCGTCCGGCAGCTCGGACGTGTGAATGACAACTCGCGATATGTAGGACGGCGTCTCGAGTTCAGCCTGGGAAGAAATTAAGAAAAATAACCAGGCTTCAAATCTTGGATTTTCGCCGTATGAAGAAAAAGCAATGAAATTCATTCGGCAAATACCTTCCACCAGCCTTTGTGCTCTTCACTTGTAGAGGCGCACTGCGTCCATTCTCGGAGGACAAGGTCGTCAATGGCCATCTCGCAGTTTCCGGAGCGAGAGCTCTGCTTGCAGTGGTCCAGGTAGAGGCGGTCTGTAAAACAAAAACATTTTGATAATAGTGGTGTACTTCAGTAACATCGTGCACAAGTTTGCAAGGCGTAATTAAAGTACTTGGATAAACTTCCTTGGGAAACTTGAGAAGTTTAGCTGTACTAAAACTAATAGGAATTATCTATTCTATGATTTTTTTATTCAGTTGATTGTTGGGCGTAGAAATCTCAATTGAGTTACAGTTCCGTATCGTCAAATACTGAGGTAAGTTACAGTACGGAAGCAATTACGAGCGTAATGCTCCGGGGAAGTACAGTACCGCACGTTTAAATGCTCGTGTGGAAAAAAAGTTTTTTAGGCGAGTAAGAACCCCATCATCAAACACTCAATGAACAACAGTACCGCATCATCAAACACTCAATGAACAACAGTACCGCATCATCAAACACTCAATGAACAACAGTACCGTATCATCAAATACTCAATGTACAACAGTACCGCATCATCAAATACTCAATGTACAACAGTACCGTATCATCAAATACTCAATGTACAACAGTACCGCATCATCAAATACTCTGGTGAACAACAGTACCGTATCATCAAATACTCTGCTGAACAACAGTACCGCATCATCAAACACTCAATGAACAACAGTACCGCATCATCAAACACTCAATGAACAACAGTACCGCATCATCAAACACTCAATGAACAACAGTACCGCATCATCAAATACTCTGGTGAACAACAGTACCGTATCATCAAATACTCAATGAACAACAGTACCGCATCATCAAATACTCTGGTGAACAACAGTACCGTATCATCAAATACTCAATGAACAACAGTACCGCATCATCAAATACTCTGGCGAACAACAGTACCGCATTAAATGCTCACGTGAGCAAAATGTACCGCATCAAATACTTACGTGAGTCATATCAAGTACTCAGGCGGGTAAGTTTACACCACATCATTGAATCATCTAGTGATGAACATTCACATTCAGGATAGTTACATTCATCTGTAAGACCTTATCAAAAACTTCTTTAAATGGTAAAACTCCACTCTGATCTATTTGCAAATTTTATTTTAACTGGGAAATTTAAAAAAATTGTGTAATCTTACCCTCATTTGGGTTCTCATCGCCAAGAAGGCTCATAAGTTCCGACCGTTGAGTGTAAATCCTCAATCCGAGCACTGTTTCCAGCTGTAGAATCGCAATTATTATAGTTAAAAGCAAACTAACTTCAACAGGAGTACTCAATAACCATTTCCAATGCATAGCATAGTCCTTTGCTTAGCACAAAGGTGCAATAGAAATGCTTGTTTAGTAAGTATACCTATAATACGGTGCGTTTTTCTTCATATTTTGTACCAATGACAAAGCTTAAACTCTTTTTCGTCGTTTTTTACCGTGCGCTTATTAAATTGTATTCTAGGCCATAGATTTTTTCTGGCATTCAAGGATCTGCCAAATTAAAAACAAATCCATTCAAAATCATTTTACTTTAAGTCGACCCCGAGTGCATTTAAGTCAGCTAGGGTTTATCAAATATCATGTTTATCTAGAAATGATGGTGTCCTAGCTTAAGTTACTTCAGTTTAATTTTGACGGGGAGTTTTTGCAATGCGGGACTATTAATGACTTAATGTGCATTGGACGAAAAATCGATTGTGATAAAAGCCTTGAACTGAAGACATAAAGCGCATTATGCATGTACAATTAGTTACTAACACTGTCATTCTCAACCTGATTTTATGATAATTTTGAAACCTTAAAGTGAATATTGAGTACTCTCTACGTACACTATCTGACTTGCAATCTTCCTTTTTAATGCAAGTTTTGCTCTTTACTACGCTAGTACTGTAAGAAATGAATCTCAGTATGTTTATCAACCAATTAATGTGCTGAAGTTTATAGCAATTGGACCACTACATGTATAAGGCCCTTGTTTAGTGTTCAAAATGTTCCTTAGCCGAATCAAGGACTCTGCTAAGGGCAGGAATTGGAAATCTGTAGGTTTCCAAACGCTCAGTGCGGGAGGATAGCTGTATCTAGGGGATGCACTTCCAGTCAGACTATTGCAGACAGACGCGCCTCACTCTTAACACACTCGCGGACCTGTCAGCCTTCCCCAGGGAGGATTTAGCACGCCGTGGATCTCTCAAATGAGGCGAACTGAGACAAGTGGGATTTCGGATGATGAAAGGTGATGCTAAGATTACCGATGGATTAGCGCGCGTTCGCTATTTAATGCTACTTTAAAGCAGTTATTTCTACCCGTTTTATTTGAATCGCAAAGCCAGCGGAAAAGTGCGAAAACAATTAGTGGCTATATAGAGAAGTGGGACTGAGGAAAAGGGAGGATGAGAAACAAGAGAAGGGAGATGGAGACAGACGGGGTCACCAGAGGCTTCGGTAGGGGATGCCGGAGAGATGGGAGCGCCAGGGGAGGCAGAGCTGTCCTGTGTGCTCCCAAGTGTGCTCCCTTCCTCCAGCTACTGCATCCCAGTCCAGCCGGCGAACACAGATTGAGAAATATCCCGCGTGGTTACATCATCGGCATAGCATTAAAAATGAGTTATCCGTTAAAACACGATTCTTTAAAACATGGAGCTCTGACGCAACAGTAACTCCACAACCCATGATTATTATTCGTTGCATTTTCAACAGAACTATAAAATGAATTATACCTACGAGCCAGAGTAGCACAAATTGTACGCATTTACAGTATATTTTTTAAGATTCAGAAATAAACAGTATTGAACTTAGTGAAACAATTCAATTTTAAACAGGTTTTCCCAAAAGAAATAGCATGCGAAAATTTGTCAAATTTTTAATGGAAATTTATGAACAGAAGGAAGACAACTAACGAATAATGCAAATTTTGATAGGTTAAGAACAGCAGGGGTACATGTATTCTAGATTTTTCTTAAATACGTCGCACAATAATGCAGTAAAATAGTAAAATGTACGTGTAATTACAGCTTATCTGTAAAACTGCTTTCTTAAACCGTTAACTTCAAATGGTCCTTGCACATAACACAGCGCTCAAAGTGCACGAAGTGAGTGATGAGCGAAAAAATAAAGCAAAATATGACGACACACGCAGCGCGAAAGCAGATCAAAAAAGAAACGGGCAAAGATAATTTTGACTTCTGGTGAGCGTCAAGGAGCTAACTCCGGAAGCGAGCCGGGTATCGAATGGTTCTACACGTGTAGCCCGCCCTAGCTGGCAGCGGCGAGAGGCTGCTCTGCACCTCAATCACCTGCTCCGATTCTAGCCGCAGTTCAGCTCCGAACTCAGTGTGTTCAGCCGAGCTGCCAGAAATTTTAATCGATAGTCTGGTGAGATCCGGATTTGCGCTGCTCCGGGTGCTACAGTAAAGTGACAGTTAAAGCTTCCGGTGAGCCCCCCTTTTAAAGATTTTTTTATGATAAAAATTTGCCTAAATTCGCTGTAAAGCGTTAAAAGGCATCAATTTTTTCCAGGGATGACAAAAATTAACCCGATTGACCTGTGAGTCTGCGATTAGTTCGGTGTGGGTTGTCGTTGGCCTTATCATTTTAAGACCGGAGCGTAATAAACGTAATTTTCTAAGAGTTCACTTTACGGAGTTCGTAGATTCGTAGAATTTAGCTTCAATAAGATCGAACTTCCTACTTTAGAACAGCACTTCGTGCCTACAAATTTCTACAAAAAACTGGCCTTTTTTAATTGTATAGCTTTTTTCCTTCAATTCAACTTACTAATTATTCTACAGTATTAATTTTTACCAGATGTATGTTGCAGTCTGCAGAATTGTGGACAAAATTTAACTAGGCCTATTTTTATTTGGCCATAAATTATTGAAAAATTTGCAGCCTTGTAAATTAAATTAAAAACCACTCAGCATAAAGCCTCTTAAATTTTTTTTACACTTTGAAAAATGTCTACTTAGCAAGGCCCAATTTTTGAATCATATTTTATTGTACTATAATTGCCATCACATCAGTGATCAGTTGAGCACTTAAGCAAGTCAGTAAGCCTTAAGGGTAGCAAGAAATTTTTTCTTATTTAGACTGTTAGTCTTTACACTATGTTGCAACAAATTAATCCCCAACTAAATAGGAGCTTTCGAAACAAAAAAGATGTAATCCTTGACTTTGAGTCAAAAACAAAGGGTAAGTAAAGAAGTCTTACATTAGATTTATTCTGTAGATTACTCCAGAATAATATATCATTTAAATATTTTGATTATCTACATTTAAGCCATTGAATATGTGACTAATTACCAATATTCTGTATTCTATAAAACATTATTTCTTTGAATTTAGGCTCTATCTATGCTATAGTTAGAAATATATACTCTGCACCTAAAAATGGATATCCTCTTGCCCTGTCTCAAGTTGCAAAATTCAATTTAAGTGGCAGGCTGTCTTTTGGTAGATAGGATAGGTAGGTGGAGTAGCTAGCCCAGTTGGATTTTATTTCTCCTTTACTTCCTCCCTCCTCTCATGTCTCTACTTATTTATGTGACCATGTAATTAATTTTTTTAGTACTAGTGCTTTTCAAAATGGGTATCCATTTTTTGTGCTTATATATGATTATAGATATTGTAGCTTTTCATATTTATATATTATAGCTTATAATATATTTTATAGTATTGATTGATTTCTATTAATTGGATAATATTTTTTAAGATTTTTATTAGGCTCTATTTTAACCAATGAGGCATTACATTTGTAATAAATGTAGTAAAAAAAATAAATATTTTTATACAGGAGTTTTATCTATTGAACTTATACCTAGTAAGAATTTGAAGGTAGTAATTTTATATTGATAAAAAGTAGTATATTTGTAGTATCTAAGATAATATAATAGCTAAAAATTTGCCAAGATAAGTTATTAAATTTTTAGACCTAGAATAAGAAACTGCTAGTATAGTAGGTAATTATAATAAGGGTAAGGTAGTAAAAGCATAATTTTTATATTTCTCCATTTTTTATTTCCTTATTTAATTATAATGCATATATCCAAATGTACCCATGACCTGTGTACTTGTATTTTTTGCAATACTTTTGTTCTGACAAGTTTTCCTAATAAGATCTATTTTTAATGTAGATCCAAAACCTTGTGAGGGAATAATAACTAGTTAACTTGAAACTTACATTTTTCTGACTGGGCTTTAGTTTTTTTGCTATATTGCTTAAATTGTGTAACTTACTTAGGTCTAATCTGTAGCAATTTTTACCTGGCTAGATTAGCTAGGCAAATTAAATTAAACTAATGACTATGATTTTCATTGTTCTTGTGGGGTCTAAACTTTATTAACCTAGGGTTTTTGTGCAAATAGGATGTATATGCATCATGACATTTCTAAATGCATCCTTAAATTTGGTCCAGGATTTAAAACTTAATAAAAGAACCCAGATACAATAGATCAAGCTTCTAACATCAAGATTCACTATGTAATTTAGTTGCAAACCTGTTACCTCAACAACACAGAGCTTCGAGTGCAACTCACTGAACAGGTGCGACTAATGGACTCCCGACTAGAATGGGAGGGCACTGTCCTATTAGAATTGAACGAATTCTACAGAAGACGCGCCGAAATTGAAGAGCAATATTCGAAAGATTTGAAAAAATTGTTTAGCTCTCGAGTTGAAAAACTAAAAATGCTGGAACGGAATCGGTCTTTCGCGGGCGCCAGCAGTTACTCGCTGTTCAAATTCTACAAAACTGTGCTAGGCATCACGCACAGCCAAAGTGTCAATCATGCAGTTGTGGCCAAAATATTCAGCAGTAAAATGGCGTCACGATTCACCGATATACGGGAGAACTCTATCAAACTGTTTCAAAAGTGCAAAGACATGTGCATCCTTGGTCAAGAAGAAGTGCTAGAAAATGTTAGACAGATTGGTCAGAGTTTGCGCACTTATCAGATTGCCTACGGGCAGGCTGCGCAAGCCGAAGCTAAATTGTTCGCCTGTCAAAGAAGACCGGAAACGAATTGAAGAGGCAGCCGCTAATCAGTCTGGTAGCGCTAGCGGTTTTGAGAAGCGACTCAAACAGGTTTGTGTTGCGTTTGTTTTCTTAGTTCGGGAAGGGTAAAAACACTGGTAGGTTGTAAATGTTTATGGGTTTAAAATTATCAATCGATTAGGGTTTGAGCATTCGAAAGTGTTAGTTTTCAGGGGGTTGGAACATCCGGAAGTGACAGATCTGGAAGGGTTGGAACATCCGGAAGTGACAGATCTGGAAGGGTTGGAACATCCGGAAGTGACAGATCTGGAAGGGTTGGAACATCCGGAAGTGACAGATCTGGAAGGGTTGGAACATCCGGAAGTGACAGATCTGGAAGGGTTGGAACATCCGGAAGTGACAGATCTGGAAGGGTTGGAACATCCGGAAGTGACAGATCTGGAAGGGTTGGAACATCCGGAAGTGACAGATCTGGAAGGGTTGGAACATCCGGAAGTGACAGATCTGGAAGGGTTGGAACATCCGGAAATGACAGATCTGGAAGGGTTGGAACATCCGGAAGTGACAGATCTGGAAGGGTTGGAACATCCGGAAGTGACAGATCTGGAAGGGTTGGAACATCCGGAAGTGACAGATCTGGAAGGGTTGGAACATCCGGAAGTGACAGATCTGGAAGGGTTGGAACATCCGGAAGTGACAGATCTGGAAGGGTTGGAACATCCGGAAGTGATAGATCTGGAAGGGTTGGAACATCCGGAAGTGGCAGATCTGGAAGGGTTGGAACATCCGGAAGTGACAGATCTGGAAGGGTTGGAACATCCGGAAGTGACAGATCTGGAAGGGTTGGAACATCCGGAAGTGACAGATCTGGAAGGGTTGGAACATCCGGAAGTGACAGATCTGGAAGGGTTGGAACATCCGGAAGTGACAGATCTGGAAGGGTTGGAACATCCGGAAGTGACAGATCTGGAAGGGTTGGAACATCCGGAAGTGACAGATCTGGAAGGGTTGGAACATCCGGAAGTGACAGATCTGGAAGGGTTGGAACATCCGGAAATGACAGATCTGGAAGGGTTGGAACATCCGGAAGTGACAGATCTGGAAGGGTTGGAACATCCGGAAGTGACAGATCTGGAAGGGTTGGAACATCCGGAAGTGACAGATCTGGAAGGGTTGGAACATCCGGAAGTGACAGATCTGGAAGGGTTGGAACATCCGGAAGTGACAGATCTGGAAGGGTTGGAACATCCGGAAGTGATAGATCTGGAAGGGTTGGAACATCCGGAAGTGGCAGATCTGGAAGGGTTGGAACATCCGGAAGTGACAGATCTGGAAGGGTTGGAACATCCGGAAGTGACAGATCTGGAAGAGTTGGAACATCCGGAAGTGACAGATCTAGGAAGATTGGAACATCCGGAAGTGGCAGATCTTGAAGAGTTTAAACGTCCGGAAGTGGCAGATCTGGAAGAGTTGGAACATCCGGAAGTGGCAGATCTAGGAAGATTGGAACATCCGGAAGTGGCAGATCTGGAAGAGTTTAAACGTCCGGAAGTGGCAGATCTGGAAGAGTTGGAACATCCGGAAGTGGCAGATCTGGAAGGGTTGGAACATCCGGAAGTGACAGATCTGGAAGGGTTGGAACATCCGGAAGTGGCAGATCTGGAAGAGTTGGAACATCCGGAAGTGGCAGATCTGGAAGAGTTGGAACATCCGGAAGTGGCAGATCTGGAAGAGTTGGAACATCCGGAAGTGGCAGATCTAGGAGGCTTAGAACATTCAGGGGTAGATTAAAGAGAGTTAAAACATCCAGGAAGTTACGTTAAGATAGATCAGTGAGTGCTTGAAAGATCCGTTATTTTTGTAACCTTAAAATTGTAGCAAATAAGGAACTGTACCAGTTCTGCGCGTGTGCATTACCTAACCCTACCAAACTGAAGTTTGAAGCGATAAACATAGCTAGTTTAATTATAATTGTGACTATTCAAAATAGCATTCACGTCTATTGCCTAATGAGTTTTACTATTCGCCGATTAAGATTGTAGCTGAGTTATGCCCGAGTTATGCTTCCTACCCCCTACCAGATTGACAAAACCGTCGATAAGCGCAGGGAAAAGTACGAAGCGGCTAAACACAAAGCGCTACGTGAACGCAACGATTATTTGCTACAATTGGAGAGCGCCAATGCCTGTTTGCGCAAGTATTTCTCTGACGATATGCCGGACATATTGGATTGCATGGCTTGCGGATTTCATAATTCCCTGGCCAGAGCCGCTATGATGCATTTGAATACGGAGGATACGTTGAAACAGCGGCAGGAGAATTTTGTCAGACTGTTTATGGACACTATGAATCAGTTAGACGCTAAGTGAGTTGGTTTTGCACTGTTATTTCCGTCTCCAACAAACTGTAAATTTCCTATTTAGCACCCTGTAGAATCGCCCTCTACGAGCGTATAGCAGCCTGTGGAAATGTCCTCTAACACCCTGTAGAATGGCCCTCTAACACCCTGTAGAATCGTCCTCTAACACCCTGTAGAATGGCCCTCTAACACCCTGTCGAATGGCCCTTTAACACACTGTAGAATCGTCCTCTAACACCCTGTAGAATCGCCCTTTAACACACTGTAGAATGGCCCTTTAACACCCTGTCGAATGGCCCTTTAACACACTGTAGAATCGTCCTCTAACACCCTGTAGAATCGCCCTCTAACACCCTGTAGAATGGCCCTCTAACACACTGTAGAATCGCCCTTTAACACACTGTAGAATGGCCCTTTAACACCCTGTAGAATCGCCCTTTAACACCCTGTAGAATCGCCCTTTAACACACTGTAGAATGGCCCTCTAACACCCTGTAGAATGGCCCTTTAACACCATGTCGAATGGCCCTTTAACACACTGTAGAATCGCCCTCCATAACACCCTATAGAATCGCCCTCTAACACACTGTAGAATCGCCCCAAAGCAACCCCGTAGAATCGCCCTCCATAACACCCCGTAGAATCGCCCTCTAACACACTGGAGAATCGCCCTATAGCAACCCCGTAGAATCGCCCTCTAACACTGTAGAATCGCCCTATAGCAACCCCGTAGAATCGCCCTTTATAACACCCTGTAGAATCGCCCTTTAACACACTGTAGAATGGCCCTCTAACACCCTGTCGAATGGCCCTCTAACACCCTATCGAATTGCCCTTTAACACACTGTAGAATCGTCCTCTAACACCCTGTAGAATCGCCCTTTAACACACTGTAGAATGGCCCTCTAACACCCTGTAGAATCGCCCTCTAACACCCTGTCGAATGGCCCTCTAACACCCTGTAGAATGGCCCTCTAACACCCTATCGAATTGCCCTTTAACACACTGTAGAATCGTCCTCTAACACCCTGTAGAATCGCCCTTTAACACACTGTAGAATGGCCCTCTAACACCCTGTAGAATCGCCCTCTAACACACTGTAGAATCGCCCCAAAGCAACCCCGTAGAATCGCCCTCCATAACACCCCGTAGAATCGCCCTCTAACACACTGTAGAATCGCCCTATAGCAACCCCGTAGAATCGCCCTCTAACACCCTGTAGAATCGCCCTATAGCAACCCCGTAGAATCGCCCTTTATAACACCCTGTAGAATCGCCCTTTATAACACCCTGTAGAATCGCCCTTTATAACACCCCGTTGAATCGTCCTCTTGCACTTTGTAGAATCGCCCTGTGTAACACTCTTCAGAATCGCCCTTTACAAAACCTTGTAGAATCGCCCTCTATAAGACCCTGTAGAATCGCCTACCAACTCTTTAACTGCATAGAAACTCTTTTCCTAAAGTCTTAATATTTCTTTTCATCGAACTAAAGAATTTCAACTAAGCGAATTACATCTTCACTTTCACTTCACAACAGGCAAGACAAGTTGCACTTCTTGCGCACCTCGCAGTCCGCATTCACCGAGCCAAAACCATTCAAATTTGAATCGCACAAAGGCGATCCAATCAGTCAGGTGTGCGCCAATCAACCCGATGTGCTGCACGATTTAGAAACTCGCTACAACAATCTGCAAGATCTTATTAAAAAGACTAGCTTGGAATCTGACGAATTGTGGAAGACTCTCGAGGCTGCCGAGCAATCCTGGCTGTCTGAGATAAACGTTTCCGACTATTATGTTGGTGATATGTTTAGCCAGGCTATGAAAGAGTTGCAGACTGGGAACGCAGGTAGATAGTGCTTTATGTACCCCTTAATGTACAAATTCTTTTGACGGCCAACAGTTATGTACGCAACCTGTAAATATAGATTTTTCACCGGTGCAAATCATTCTAAAGTATTTGTTTATGCACTCAAAGAGTACCCGCTATGTACTGTTTCTTTAATTCCCCAATGTCTCCCGCATTGACCCCCCTCACTCCACAATGTACACAGGCCATAGACTACCCAGCTCATTCCACAATGTACACACGCCATAGACTACCCACCTCACTCCACAATGTACACACGCCATAGACTACCCACCTCACTCCACAATGTACACACGCCATAGGCTAACCATCTCTCTCTACAATGTACACACGCCATAGACAACCCACCTCACTCCACAATGTACACACGCCATAGACTAACCATCTCTCTCCACAATGTACACACGCCATAGACTACCCCCTCACTCAAAAATGTACACAGGCCATGAAAAAAATCTCATGATTTACTTTAAATCTGACCAATAAATCATCAGGCGACTTCAGCAAAGATTCCAACCAGCATCCCGAGCAGCGAAACGCCGACACGGACAAAAAGAAAGCCTGGGAGAATGGCGACTTCTACCTCGGCAAATTTAACGAATACATGCGCAAAAACTGCAACCTGATCCGGTCAAGAGCCAGAGCCGCCGCTATTTCGCGCGCTCTCGGCCGCGAAAGCGGTATGGCGCCACCGCCACTGCCGACTAAGCCGCGCAAAAAGTCCATCATCAAAGTCAACGCCCAGCTGATTGGCGGCGGTAGGCCCAAACTATTCGGCGGATCCGTTGAAGAACTGCAAGAATTTCCTGCTATTGTACTGTCCTGCGTTAAACTGATTAAGCAGTACGGACTGTACAATCAGGGAGTGTTCAGGTAGCTTGATTTATTTCAGTTGGTACGATTACTTGTTACAAACCACAAGAAATTATTACAGGTGCACTATAACACCACATCAAGAATCTAAACAACCCATCTAGAATCTGAACACCCCATCTAGAATCTGAACACTTCATCAAGAATCTAAACAACCCATCTAGAATCTGAACACCCCATCTAGAATCTGAACACCCCATCTAGAATCTGAACACCCCATCTAGAATCTGAACACCTCATCTAGAATCTGAACACCTCATTTAAATCTCAAAACCTCATATAGAATCTGAACGCTTCATCTTGAAACTGAATACTCAATTTAGAATCTGAACACCCCATCTAGAATCTGAACACCCCATCTAGAATCTGAACACCTCATCTAGAATCTGAACAACTCATATAGAATCTGAACAACTCATATAGAATCTGAACACTTCATCTAGAATCTGAACACTTCATCTAGAATCTGAACACCCCATCTAGAATCTGAACACCCCATCTAGAATCTGAACACCCCATCTAGAATCTGAACACTTCATCTAGAATCTGAACAACTCATATAGAATCTGAACAACCCATCTAGAATCTGAACAACCCATCTAGAATCTGAACACCCCATCTAGAATCTGAACACTTCATCTAGAATCTGAACAACTCATATAGAATCTGAACACTTCATCTAGAATCTGAACACTTCATCTAGAATCTGAACAACTCATATAGAATCTGAACACCCCATCTAGAATCTGAACACTTCATCTAGAATCTGAACACCTCATATAGAATCTGAACACTTCATCTAGAATCTGAACAACTCATATAGAATCTGAACACTTCATCTAGAATCTGAACACTTCATCTAGAATCTGAACACCTCATCTAGAATCTGAACACCTCATTTAAATCTCAACACCTCATATAGAATCTGAACGCTTCATCTTGAAACTGAATACTCAATTTAGAATCTGAACACCCCATCTAGAATCTGAACACCCCATCTAGAATCTGAACACCCCATCTAGAATCTGAACACCTCATATAGAATCTGAACACCTCATCTTGAAACTGAATACTCAATTTAGAATCTGAACAACTCATATAGAATCTGAACACCTCATCTAGAATCTGAACAACTCATATAGAATCTGAACACTTCATCTAGAATCTGAACAACTCATATAGAATCTGAACACTTCATCTAGAATCTGAACACCTCATCTAGAATCTGAACACCTCATTTAAATCTGAACGCTTCATCTTGAAACTGAATACTCAATTTAGAATCTGAACACCCCATCTAGAATCTGAACACCCCATCTAGAATCTGAACACCCCATCTAGAATCTGAACACCTCATTTAAATCTCAACACCTCATCTTGAAACTGAATACTCAATTTAGAATCTGAACAACCCATCTAGAATCTGAACAACCCATATAGAATATAAACAACCCATCTAGAATCTGAACAACCCATCTAGAATCTGAACAACCCATCTAGAATCTGAACAACCCATCTATAATCTGAACAACCCATGTAGAATCTGAACACCTCATCTAGAATCTGAACACCTCATCTAGAATCTGAACACTCAATCTAGAATCTGAACACTCAATCTAGAATCTGAACACCTCATCTTGAATCTGAACACCCCATCTTGAATCTGAACACCTTATATATAATCTGAACACCCCATCTTGAACCTGAACACCCCATCTTGAATCTGAACACCTTATATATAATCTGAACACCCCATCTTGAACGTGAACACCCCATCTTAAATCTGAACACCTTATATATAATCTGAACACCCCATCTTGAATCTGAACACCCCATCTTGAACCTGAACACCCCATCTTAAATCTGAACACCTTATATATAATCTGAACACCCCATCTTGAATCTGAACACCCCATCTTGAACCTGAACACCCCATCTTAAATCTGAACACCTTATATATAATCTGAACACCCCATCTTGAATCTCAACATTCCTAACCCGAATCTGAACACCACCAATCCGAATCTGAACACCACCAATCCGAATCTGAACACCACCAATCCGAATCTGAACACCACCAATCCGAATCTGAACATCCCTAACCCGATTCTGAACACCCCCAATCCGAATTTAACCCTCACTTCATCTTTAATCCCCATCCGTAATCCCAACAGAATCCCGGGCTCCCAGTCCGACGTCAACCGACTCAAAGAGGCCTTCGAACGCGGCGAAGATCCGTTCGCCAACGCCACTGACGGTCGCGACGTGAACGCGGCGGCTGGCGTTCTGAAATCGTATCTGAGGGATCTGGAAGAGCCGGTGCTGCCATCGCGACTATTCGACGATATGTTGGAGTGCGCCAAGAAAGATTCAGTGACCGAGACTATTGTGCGAATGCGAGAGATCTTTCAGCAGCTCAGCCCGAATGTGTACCGGGTGCTTAGGTGAGGAAAGGAGGTTTTTTGGGGTAATAAAATGTCTCAAGGTGATAGAATAGAATGTCGAGGTCAAGTAAGGTCGTTTAGGGTCATGTGAGTTCATATTTAGTGTCAAGTGAAGTCATGTTTAGGGTCAGGTGATGTCATATGTAGGGTCAGGTGATGTCATATTTAGGGTCAGGTGATGTCATATTTGGGGTCAGGTAATGTCATATTTTGGGTCAAGTGAGGTCGTATTTAGGGTCAAGTGAGGTCGTATTTAGGGTCAAGTGAGGTCGTATTTAGGGTCAGGTGAAGTCATATTTAGGGTTAGGTGAGGTCATATTTGGGGTCAGGTGATGTCATATTTGGGGTCAGGTGAGGTCATGTTTAGGGTCAGGTGAGGTCATTTTTGAGGTCAGGTGACGTCATATTTGAGGTCAGGGGAGGTCATATTTGGGGTCAGGTGAGGTCATATTTGGGGTCAGGTGAGGTCATATTTGGGGTCAGGTGAGGTCATATTTGGGTCAGGTGAGGTCATATTTGGGGTCAGGTGATGTCATACGCTCGTAAAAGGGTCAAAAAGAGGTGTCAGGTTATGTCACAAAGGGATGCAGTGTCAAGTGAGGTCATTTATGTACTGATTTGAATGCAATTACTTTTTTCTCCCCTTCAGATTCCTGTTCGCCTTTCTAAACCACTTGTCATCATTTTCGGACGAGAATCTGATGGACTCGTACAATCTATCGATCTGTTTAGCTCCCTCATTTATGCCCGTGCCGCAAGGCCGCGATCCCGTCATATTTCAAAGCGCCGTGTCGCATCTGATGAAGCTAATCATTGAACACGAGGCCGAGATATTCACTAGGAAAGACGTGATCGGGCCCGTCTATCACAAAATGATGGACGACGAATTTGAGAACGAGGATGAAGAGGATCAGTCGGTTTCATCTGAGATTGGTGAGTCTGGCTGCTGTCTTGAGCAGACAGACAACTATCTGAAGTAGCATTAGGGGCGATTCTTATGGTAGTATTTGGAAACAATTCTCAAGGTAGTATTTTGGGCGATTCTCATGGTAGTGTTTAGGTACAATTCTTATAGCAGTTTAGGGGCGATTCTCATAGCAGTTTAGGGGCGATTCTCATAACAGTTATTGGGCGATTCTTAAAGCAGTTCAGGGGCGATTCTCATGACAGTTTTAGGGCGATTCTCACAGCAGTTCAGGGCGATTCTCATAACAGTTTAGGGGCGATTCTCATAACAGTTTAGGGGCGATTCTCATAACAGTTTAGGGACGATTCTCATAGCAGTTCAGGGGCGATTCTCATGACAGTTTTAGGGCGATTCTCACAGCAGTTCAGGGCGATTCTCCTATCACTTCAGGGACGATTCTCATAACAGTTTAGGGGCGATTCTCATAACAGTTTAGGGGCGATTCTCATAACAGTTTAGGGACGATTCTCATAGCAGTTCAGGGACGATTCTCATAGCAGTTCAGGGGCGATTCTCACAGCAGTTCAGGGGCGATTCTTACAGCAGTTCAGGGGCGATTCTGAAAGCAGTTTATCGGCGATTCTCATAGCAGTTTAGAGGGGCGATTCTTATAACAGTTCAGGGCGATTGTCAAGGCTTTTATGAGGTGATTTTAGAAAAATTAAATGTGTCAATAAAATTACATTTAGAAACCGAAATTCCGAAAGTTCAGTTACACACACAACTTAACCTCACCCTTAAACACCCTGCAGACCTGGAGTCCAGCTACACAGTCACGGCCAAGTACTCATTCCAAGCGCGTACACCTCGCGAACTGTCATTCACACGCGGCGAAACAATCACTATATTGAATCGGATCACCTCCGAGTGGTTGCACGGAGTTAACTCGGCTGGCAAGGAGGGCTATCTGCCAGACGCTTATGTCACCAGGTCCGACTTAGACGTGGTTTCTTCAGCAGCCTCAACGCCGACAGCTTTGACTGAGGCGGCAGCGGCTGCTGCTGCTGCCTTTGCAATTCCAGACTTGGACAATCCTGTCGTTGATCCTTCACTAGCAGGCTCCGACGATGCTATTGTTGCTGTTGTTGCAGAATCTTCTTCTCCTAGAAGTAGTCCGTCTTTGTCTTCGATGTCGGATCAAGCTGTTGCCACAGTTGATAAGCTGATGAAATCAGCTGTCAGCTCGCAGATGAATGACCAAAGCGATTCATCAGCTCCATTAACAGCTCCAGCAATGACGTCTTCCACTTCCGGTTCCATACAACCGGAAGCATCAATGGAAAGCATCGATCAAGCATTGCAAGAAGTAATCGCCGGCTTAGAGTCTTTGTCCTACTACGACACCGAGTCGCCGTACGCTAATCCTCAAGAATTATTGAACGCTAAGATGCACCTGCCTGCGGCTAAACGGGCTCCGGATTTGGTTTCGGATTTGCCGGTGCAAAAATCTGCATCGTCAGATGCTGAAGAACCTACGGCTGCTGATGCTACTGCTACTACTACTAATAATACTACTTCAAGTAGTACCGCAACTAGCAGCGTCACTTCCGCAGCGGATCAGTTTGCATTAGAAGGTCACGCCGACACGTTGCTTCGTGCTCGAGTTGCGCCCCCAAAAATTGCTCCCAAGCCGACTAAATTGACTAAGTAGACTTTTCTACTTCATATTTCTTGCCCGCTATGTAATCTACGAAATCAGTAACATAAAGTACCTAATGAACTAACAAAATTTATTCAAGGTACGATTGATTTTTTTCGATTGATTGAACAAAATTGTGTACAGTAGCTATGTCTAATTGTTCTACTAAATTTTATTTTCTAAAAAATGCCCCTAAATTGTCCGGTTTTATTTTGGTCATTCCATGCGGTTGGTTGTTGTTGTTGCGACCAAAAATTTTGTTTTGATCTCGGCATCCAAAATAATTAAACCCCTTTTTCTACACAATTTTCCCGTATTTTTGGGTTGTTCGTAATCTTATATTTCTACTTGCAGTAGTTCTTAATGAAAGAATTACTTTTTACAAAGTTGTTTTCGAAATTAAAATTGTGCATCTTATACAATAAATTGAATTATAAAGTAATCTATATTGGCTTCCAAATTTTTACATGCGAGTGTTCCCGGTACGTTTTGAGTTCGATAATTTTGTTCAAGAAAAAAACGCGCTGATAACATGTAAATGGTATCGACCCTTAGCCACTGTATATTGATTGTGTATTTTTTTCTGTGCTATATTTGTATTTTTATTATGGTAATCCTGCAAAACTAATTTGCCGTATCAGTTTTTATATTAATTAGCTTATTTTTATGCTCTATTAATGAGTTATTTTACACGCTTTTGTTAGTATTAACAGTTTTCAAGTAGCTTAGATTTAAATAATATTCGGTTATTGTTTTATTTACCAGTTTTTTTGTTAATCTACGCATTACGAATCCCAATTGCCGAACCTAATTTACGTCCAATCGCTCGGTCAAGACTTACCTAGCCTATGCTTATTCTGTCCATTTTCTTGCTATCACACCCACCCCAACCAATGTACATCCTATGGCTATCACAACCACCCCAGCCAATGTACATCCAATGGCTGCCAGACCCACATCAACCAATGTACATTCTATGGCCATCACACCCACATCAACCAATGTACATTCTATGGCCATCACACCCACTCCAACCAATGTACATCCTATGGCTATCACACCCACCCCAACTGATGTACATCCTACGGCTATCACACACACTCCAGCCAATGTACTTCCTACATCCTAACTTCGCCAGTTCTTCCCTATTTTTACTACAGTAACGTTTTTTTCCATCCATATAAAATTGTTGTTTTTACTCGTAATTTGAAATTTTAAGCCTTCTATTTTACCATATCCTTGTTGGCATTAGTTTGCAGTGTTGCTGTAAATTTTACTTTATATTTTACGCATTATTTGCGTAGCATTCCAATAATTTGGTTTTATAATTAAGACGTGAACTTTTTTCTCTTAACTCTTTTTTTATTTAGTGACGCATGATTTATCAGTACATGCCGTTGAATTGTTTTATCAATTGTAATTTTATTGTATACCAATTTTTAAAAAGGTGCGCTGATTTTAACTTTAATTTCAAAATTAAAACAAATCAATGATTTTTATATATGATGAAGGCAATTTTTATGCATGCAAATGTTTTTTATAGCTTACGTGTTTTTTGTTTTTATGTTGTTTGTTTTTAAATTGATCTGATCACTGTGTGTGAATTTAAATTATCATGCGTGCATATTTTTTTATATTTATAATAGTCGGCGTTTTTTAATTGTATAATTCTATTTTTTACACGGTTATGAATAGAAAGAACAGAAAAATGATGTTGCTTATAATTATTATATTGCACAAAATTCATTCTGTTCCAGCGAAGTTTTCCGACTTGAATTATTTTCGCAAAATCCACAGTTTTAGTTTTCTTGATTTTGTTTTTGTTAAATAAAGTTTATGGACTTTTCCTGCGGGAGGGTCAGTCACTGATGGATCATGTGACCCTTTATGAAGTCACTCGTAGGTCATATGACCCCCTGATGTAGTCACTGGTAGGTCATGTGACCCTTGATGAAGTAACTGGTAGATCATGTGACCCTTAAAGAAGTAACTGGTAGATCATGTGACCCTTGATGAATTTTCTGATAGTTCATGTCACGTGACCCTTGATGAAGTCACTGGTAGGTCACCCGACCCCCTGATATTATGTAGTCACTGGTTGGTTGTCAACCGACCCCTGATGAAGTCACTGGTAGGTCATGTGACCCCTGATGTAGTCACTGGTAGGTCATCTGACCCTTCCGACACTTCTGACACTTACAATAATTGTTTTTTATTTCTAGTTATTTAGCAACAAAAATTCTTGAAACTTTGCACTATTCTACTAATATCAGCAACATTGTAAGTAGTGTATTCTGCGCATGAGTTTTTCCTAAACTCAGATAAATAACATGTGATAGAAGCGCGCTCTCATTGGCTATCGCGGAGTCCAATAACCCAGAATGTTTCAGACGTTAAAATCGTCTTTCCTCTGGGGGGAGGGGTTAGGTTTACGCCCATGCACGATTATAATTTAAAAAGCAGATCTCATTTCTTTCTGCTTCTTCTGCAAAGACTGTTCTCCTCGCTGCTTATTAAAAACCCGATTTGTTGCTTCCTAATTAAAAAAATTCAAATGAAAGATCATTTGCACTGGCCATCCAACGGCGCAGCATCTGTAGTTAACCAGCAGCACAATAGTCCAGCTTCTCAACAGCGTCATCTATTGGCGTCATCTCCTTCTTCTAATAGAAGCAGACCGGCAAGACAGCCTCTAGTAAAGAAGATGCTCAGTCCAATTAGTTTCCTATGGTGTCTGCTGTCAATTCTGTGCGCCGGGGTGTCATTTTTCTGCTTTTTACAGCCGTTCTGGATTGTTGAGCCGAGACGGCCGCACTGTCTGGGCGTGTTCAGCTTCTGCGTCAATTCTATTGATCTGCCGCATCTGAGGCGGCCGAGTTCAGGTGGCAGCGGCGATGCTGGCGCTGGCGGCGGCGGCGGCGGCACGGTCTGCGGCGTCTACGCTGGCCAGTTCGCCTTCGCCAACCTGCCGTCGGATGCTTGGCGAGCCACCTGCGTGCTGTTTGGCGGCGGCTGCCTGCTGCAGTCGTTGTGCGCTCTGGCTGCGCTGGTGGCGCTGTTTCTGCGGTCGGGAGCTGACCGGCTCGCTGCCAGGGTGGCTGGCTGCGTGCAAGGCGTGGCTGGTGAGTTTAGCGCGCTTGACTGTGTGACTGGGGTTTTGGCGCCTCTCATCCTATTTAGCGCCTCTCATCTTATTTTAGCGCCCCTTATCTCGTATTAGCGCCTCTCATCTTATTTTAGCGCCCCTTATCTCGTATTAGCGCCTCTCCTCTCTTTTCGGCGCCTCTCATCTTATTTTAGCGCCCCTTATCTCGTATTAGCGCCTCTCCTTCTTTTTTCGGCGCCTCTCATCTTATTTTAGCGCCTCTCATCTTATTTTAGCGCCCCTTATCTCGTATTAGCGCCTCTCCTCTCTTTTCGGCGCCTCTCATCTTATTTTAGCGCCTCTCATCTTATTTTAGCGCCTCTCATCTTATTTTAGCGCCTCTCATCCTATTTTAGCGCCTCTTATATTATTTTTATCGCCTCTCATCCTGTTTTAGCGCATTTTATCTCTCTTTTCTGCGCCTCTCATCTTATTTTAGCGCCTCTCATCCTATTTTAGCGCCTCTTATATTATTTTTATCGCCTCTCATCCTGTTTTAGCGCATTTTATCTCTCTTTTCTGCGCCTCTCATCTTATTTTAGCGCCTCTCATCCTATTTTAGCGCCTCTCATCCTATTTTAGCGCCTCTCATCCTCTTATGGCGCCTCTCATCCTATTATGGCGCCTCTCATTCAATTTTAGCGCCTCTTATCCTATTTTGCGCCTCTCATCCTATTATAGCGCCTCTCATCCTATTCTAGCGCCTCTCATCTTATTTTAGCGCCTCTCATCTTATTTTAGCGCCTCTAATCTTATTTTAGCGCCTCTAATCTTATTTTAGCGCCTCTCATCCTATTCTAGCGCCTCTCATCCTTTTTTAGCGCCTCTCATCCTATTTTAGCGCCTCTCATCCTATTTTAGTGCCTCTCATCCTTTTTTAGCGCCTCTCATCGTATTTTAGCGCCTCTCATCGTATTTTAGCGCCTCTCATCGTATTTTAGCGCCTCTCATCCTATTTTAGCGCCTCTCATCGTATTTTAGCGCCTCTCATCCTATTTTAGCGCCTCTCATCCTATTTTAGCGCCTCTCATCCTTTTTTAGCGCCTCTCATCGTATTTTAGCGCCTCTCATCGTATTTTAGCGCCTCTCATCCTATCTTAGCGCCTCTCATCGTATTTTAGCGCCTCTCATCCGATCTTAGCGCCTCTCGTCCTGTTTTAGCGTTTTTTATCATTTTTAGCGCCTCAGATCTCTGGATTTGGCGCCTCTTGATTCGTTTATTTGCCGTCGAATGGCTTGCATTCTGACGTCATCTTTCTACAAATGCAGAGCTTTATTAGCACTTTCTAAAAATCCAGATTTTAGTGAATTCTCCCAATTGGTACTCTAATCGCTGTCCATTTAATAGTGGTAGAATCAAATTAGCACAATAGGATTCTCAAGTGTTCTTTAGTGCACTGAACTGGCTATTAATTTTTTACTCTTAATTGCTCAACTTGTTCGGCAGAATTATTCAGTATGAGAGAAAAAAAATGACACGTTGAATAAATGAATTATTAGAACCGGCAATGGTTAGAATGACTTCACAGTATAATAATAACCCTTGACTATAAGGGTCGTCTGACCCCTGCATGCTTTCCTTCTTTCCTACCTAACCCACATGCAAAGATCAACTTTATTGATTAGCACATTTTTATGATTATATCATTCCTTGGCTTGAGTCTTTTGTCAATTTTTAGAAATCTTTATTATATCACTTAGCTTATTCTATTGTTGGCGTATAGGAGTATTGCGCGCTTGGGGCGTGACGCAACTGTGCCATCTTCGTGTGATCTTGCCAGTTACATCACGGACCAACGTGTATTGTTGGGTTTTTGGTTTGTACAAATGATGGACAGTTTTATTGTAGTCTGATTTCGACTCTGTGCAATGGGGCGATTTTTGCGAATTTAGTTTATATAACGCCTGTGATTACGTAATAAGTTGTTCCTATAGGCCTTATTGTTAATTCTTCTATCTATTTTCCATTTTAAACATTTAAATAAAAATTTCATGAATCTATACCTAGAATCGGCCATTTTTCAGTCGTAAAATCGACCCTTATCCATCCCTAGAATCGGTCTTTATCCATTCCTATATTCAGTCTTTATTAATCTCTAGAATCGGTCTTTACTCATCTCTAGAATCGGTCTTTATTCATATCTGGAGTCGGTCTTTATTCATGTATAGAATCGGTCTTTATTCATCTCTGGAGTCGGTCTTTATCCATCTCTAGAATCGGTCTTTATCCATCTCTAGAATCGGTCTTTATCCATCTCTAAAATCGGTCTTTATCTATCTCTAGAATCGGTCTTTATCCATCTCTAGAATCGGTCTCTATCCATCTCTAGAATCGGTCTTTATCCATCTCTAGAATCGGTCTTTATTCATCTATAGAATCGGTCTTTATTCATCTATAGAATCGGTCTTTACTCATCTCTGGAGTCGGTCTTTATCCATCTCTAGAATTGGTCTTTATCCATCTCTAGAATCGGTCTTCATCCATTTCTATATTCGGTCTTTATCCATCTCTAGAATCAGTCTTCATCCATTCCTATATTCGGTCTTTATCCATCTCTACAATCAGTCTTCATCAATTCCTATATTCGGTCTTTATTCATCTCTAGAATCGGTCTTTATCCATCTCTAGAATCGGTCTTTATCCATTCCTAGAATCGGTCTTTATTTATCCTTTGAATCGGCCCTTATTCATCTCCAAAATCAGTCTTTATCCATCGCTAAAATCGCTCTTTATCCATCCCTAAAATCGCTCTTTATCCATTCCTAGAATCGGTCTTTATCTATCTCTAAAATCGGTCTTTATCCATCTCTAGAATCGGTCTTTATCCATCTCTAGAATCGGTCTTTATCCACCTCTAGAATCGGTCTTTATCCATCTCTAAAATCGGTCTTTATCTATCTCTAGAATTGGTCTTTATCCATCTCCAGAATCGGTCTTTATCCATCTCTAGAATCGGTCATTATCCACCTCTAGAATCGGTCTTTATCCGTCCATAGAATCTGTCCTTATCCATGCACAAAATCCGTAAACTTCAGTTCGTATCGAAATCAGCTTCATGTCAGTGTGTTAAAAAAATTCTCCGAACAAAGACCAACCTCTCTTGGTTCCTCGGTTACCGTACGAGCTAATAAAAAACTAATCGAAAAAAAACAAGTAAATTAAAATGTCTTTAAAATCGACCACCAACCTGAAGTCTGAAATACCAACATCGCTACACACACAAACACAAATTTTGTTACAATGAACATCTCATTTTAAATAGCCAATTGCTTTTACTTCCTTTTTCCAGTTGCCAAAGCAGCGGATAGAAAGAAAAAAGCACGCAGTGCAGAAAACATCTGGCTCTGTTGGGCAATAGCGGAACGCACAAAAAAGAAAGTAAAAAAAGAATGAAATACTTTGGCGCAAAAAAATTAGCATGTTTATAACCAAATTCTAGCTGCGAATTTCCCCTCGTACAGTGCGCGGCGTAAAAGGATAGTAAATTTCTCCAGTTTTTTTTTCATAAACTGCTTTTTTTCTTCATCAGAGTCAGAAATCCGGGTCAGAGACTTCGGGTCAGAAATCGGTGTGGAGGCGAAAGCAGCTAGTATGAATTCCGCCTAGGCAGAAACTTGAAGTTAAGTTAAATTAACAGCCCTATTTAAAGTAGACAAAATTTTTAGGTCCTTAAAAGAAGATGGCCATTGTTTCATCCACCTCTGTTGCTTAATGAGTGTTATCTGGAAGAAAACAATTGATGCCCAGTCCTCGAGCAAGGCACTCTTTATCCCGCATTGCTTCAGCTGGGAAAATGTATTGTGTCGTAAGCACTGAGCAGCGAGTGGCTCAGCGGTCTAGCGTGTCTGCCTTGTGTGCCACTAGACCAGGTTAGGACCTCGCGCTGTAGGTTTTTGATTTTTCCCTAGCGCGGTTTCGTGTGCAGGGTCACATTAATTTGGGGCCTTGTGCACAAATTGGTTGGTACATTCCTGGAGCTACCGCTTGTACACCCTATGTGAGTGCGTGACTGGGTGCCATACTGGAATTTCGTTGCTCACCGTGTGTGTGTCTATGTCTATATTTAGTGTGGTATTTACTAAATACCGTATTTACCGTATTTAGAACGCGCTTCAGGAGTCAGCGCAATGGACAGTCATGCCCAGTCGCTGGTTGTGGGACGATGTCGCTTCAAGCGCCAAGGTGCCTACAGCCCTCCTGCAGATTTAGCTTTTTATTTAAGGACTGAGCAGTTTTATGTCTACATCTATTCGAAAGAATTCCCGACTTGAAAGAAAGTATTCTCTTCCCCTTAGTGGTCTTCTGAACGCTTCTACCCCGTGTGTGCGACCTCGCAAGGCAACGCGCGGGTATTTCCTTCGTGGCTTCGTAGAAAAGGTGTCAATCACCCTGAATAGCAACAACGGTGGTTGTTATTTTTGTAAAAAATTTTCTCGAGGCGATCTGCCTAATTTTCTTTTGCCCCGTATCGTAATGAGAGTGCAGATGGAGTGAGTCACACAACAAGTCCGGGGCACAGTTGCCACCAAATAGCCTGCTAATGAGAGAGTGGAGATCCTGCCTGCGGAGCTTGCCTCGCCTTTTCTCTCTATGCTCCCCTCCTTGTTGCTGACGGTGATTCTTTCGCCATCATACAGACCGCCTGCCTGTCCATTGCGGGACCAGAGGGACCTAGCCCCAATACTGCGGGCGAAGAAGTTTTAAACTTCTCTAACAAAGAATTTTTTCTTAATAATAACTAGCCAGCTAACAGTTCATCAGCCTTAGGTTGTTAACCTCACATTTTACCTTAAGGCCACCTTGCCCACCTCTTGGCCTCTTGTAACCTTGGAATTTTTCTCCCCTCAGCAACACTTCTTCGCCATCCCCCATCCCAGCATTCGGACCTCACTCTCTTATAGGAAAAAAAAGGTTTAACAAGCGTTGCATCTATAGAACTTTGCACTGCCAGGGCAAGATTTTCATCAAATATTGCGAGCGATTCTTCGTAGTGCTACGGGAAGTTTTGTCTGGACATGTGACTATGAATATGACTATTATTTTTCCGATATAATTTAGTATAAATCTGCAACCTTTTAGGTTACATCGACGACCGTTTTATCTATCTTAATTAAATACCTTTTATTTTACCTAAACAACTAAATTGAAGTACATCCTTAACTAACGTTTAGGCTTAGTTAACAACAAATTTGGAATACCTTTAGGATGAAATGTATAAAAATGACGCAGTAAAGACGTAGCTCAAGTTTAATCATTCGTACCAGCCGTTTGTTTTCTGTAAAGCTAGACAATATGGCGTGATCAACTTGTTTGCACTTTAACTCGCCGTAATTGTTTTGCTGCTTGCATCGCAAATAAGGTAGGAGAGGATAGATAGAGGCAGAGAAAGCGCCCCAAATAATAGGGCTTTCTAGCAGTCGAAACGTGATGGAAAACGCTTGCACCCCGAAGATCGCACCTGTCCGAATAAATGAGCGAGTGAGGGGCGAAAGCGCTTTAACAGGAAGCTTGGATGATAACACGTTGGAAGAGGAAAAAAAGTATTGCATTCACTAGCGCGCCAGTAAAGAACATGTCTGTTTTCTGTTAAGAACAGGCGAAAATCTCTCATTTCTTAGAAATGGAAACTTCCGACAGAAGTTGGCAAGGCGAGAGCGAGGCAGCAACCAGTCTGGGGCACTAATTAGAATTCCTCACCTCGCGTCTATCCGCAAAGGAAGAGTTTCACCAATTGGCGAGAAACACAAAAATTGGGTTGGTAGCATCTTTCTGGTTGCACCTACCGGTAGTCTTAATTTACCTCCACGTTTTGGTGGTATTTTGATTCCTTCGCCGGTGGCGCATGGGTTCTGCGAGGTCAAAATGTTTTACGGGATCATCTGATGATGTTCAATGCCCTAGAATACATTTTCACTTTCAATTTTCTTATGCGTCCTAAAGTTTTCGTCTAACCCTATTTTGTTATATTCTTTTTACGGGATTCAAGAGCGATGCTTGTGCTACACTTGCTACAACAGTTGTCATTCGTTTTGCAACAAATTTACCGTAATGCATCTTCAAAATCGTTTGTATATATGATCCATGGCTATCATTTAAAAAAGAAACAAAATTGTTGACATTGGAATTTCTTCTTCTGGAAGAAGGCTTGTTAGAGAGGATAATTTGTGAATCCATTAGCGTCTTTACTTCTCTAGTTTAGTCATCTGCGCTCCCCTGGGGAGAAGGATTTAACTATATAGCTAGTCTTTGTTCTGGCGCGCTTAAAAATAGTTTTATATTTCTTGTGGAACATTCACGTAGTTGACGTAACTAGGAATAACTGTTCTTTTATGGCATTGTAAAAGTTGCTATGCCAATGTAGAATGTTACTTATTAAGTAAACATATGTTAAGTTTGTATTATGGCTTTAGAACAGAGCAGCAAGAACACACACACACATCAATAAGACTTTGACGAACTCTTTCCATCCTCTCTCGATAGGCAAAACAAAACCCCGCCCATTTGACCATTTTTTATGGAATTCTAAATTTACAATGCAATCTGGAATGGAAACCATGTGTGTATCTAAGCGCTGGCAATATTTTATCCAAGAGCACTAACTCTCACACACTTTCATGTGTGTATAATGCTAGAGCGCCCTGTGATAGCTCGTATGTGGCCCGAATTGGATGGATCAAAGATGATTGATTACCGAAACTTTCGGCCTCATTTTTGTCAGTCAGTCAGTCGGGCAGTGCTCAGTGCTCTTAAAAACAGGGAAGGAAGGATCAGGCAGGTCTTGGGATGATCAGACCAAAATAGGTCAGAGGGATAAGTTTTATGACAACATGAACACGAAGAACTAAAACAGTTAGAATAAAATACGTCTTTGGAAAACTTCTACATCTTGTTTATTGCCTTCGCTAGCCATTTAAGTCGGTACAAGGCGATTTAGAACTTATCTATATATATTTCGGGGCTAAAGAAAGAGTGAAATAAAAATATTTGATTCTTAGATAGATTTTAGATCCCTAGATCTTAGATCCCAAGATCTAATATTCCCTAGATCTCAAATCCCCTATTGATCTTATATCCTTCCATTTCAAATCCCCAAAGCTATAATGGTGCAAAATCCCGGATTTTTAATCCATGACTTTTTTAGTCCCAAGATAGATCCTGGCCTATCTGCATATCAATATTCTTGCATCACAAACAAAGAAAAATAGTTGACTATTTAGTTTCCACTTGACCCCTTCCCTTTGGTGGCGGCTCGCATTGCTTATCCGTCTAAGCCAGAATTTACTAGCAACTTGCACAGCTGATCCGTGTGACGCAATAGAAATCCCTGCGCCAAAACCCCATCAATTTAGTGTCAGTGTAACTTGACATCGTTTTTTAGCCTAAATACTATCAGGAAACTTATTCTTGTCGGACTGATTTGATTAGTAAGATCAGGCGGGATATCGCAGCTTTCTATTTTTCTAAAGAGATGAAGGACCAGTTTGGTGACGTAATCAGCTTCCAACTGGAATGAAACACAATTTGTAAGCAAAGCAAAAAAAATGTCCCAATCCCGATGTACAGAAGGCAAAAATGACGGAATTATTAATCCATATAGCTATTTTCTTAGCTTGTAACAGTTAAGCCATTTGCCTGTTGATCTCCCGTTCTGTGTTGTTATATCGATTTCTATACCATTAGCACATTTCAGCTAGTGCAATGATTGACAAGCAACAGAGGGCGGGGGGTAGGAAATTAGTCTCGAGTCCTGAGCTAAACTGGGGGATTAACTATAACCAGTCGAGTAATGTATGCCCTAGGAGGAGCTAGTGTACGAGCTCACAATATAGCTAGTATGTTGTTTACTGTCCAGAAAGAGTCTTAAGAGAATTTCCACCATCGGATCGGAAATGCTCGTAATAAACTTTATGCTTGATTTTTCTCGTAGAAACCCAACATTTAGATAGTTTTCCTCTGTAGCTTCTCTTGGGGATTCTGGAAATACTACGACTTGAAGTGATCCTCTAGAAACTTTGAAGTGGTTTTCTTTTGGCTTAGAAATTGGAGAAATTTTTGGTGGCGCACTGCTAGTGCTTGGTGGCCACAATTTTTAGACAAAATAAAAAAATCCTATAGTAAGCTAACACTAGAAGCTGAATGTAAATGTTTAGGTTCAGTTTCTGCTATGGCTACCTAATTTTTAGAAAGATTTTTTCATTGCTGCATTAGCTATTTTCTACTGAATTTTAAAAAGCGGCAAAACAACTTAAATTTAAGTATATTTTCTATTTGGATTCTTGCCCAGTTGTACGCGCTCATGAGCGCCAACCCCTCCCTCCGAGGCATGAAATAATGTACAGTGCCTGCATTTCGGTGAAAAGACAAGATGAGCTAAATGTAGATCTTCTATCTTCTATCTATTTATAATTTGAAACGGTGTTTCTAATTATCGACCACTCTGCCGACCCCCTAAGCCAAAAATGTACGTACAGCGAGCGCGCGTTCGGGCTGAGGGGTAGAAGGATAGAGGGATAGAGGGGCAGAGGGGCAGAGAAGCGTACAGCCAGGCGCCTAAATAGCCTGACTAAAATGTCATGTACTCGGTTTTATAATACACCAAGTGTTCTCTTTTATTCATTCCAGTGCTCCTATGCATAGGCGGCCTACTGACCTATCCGGTTGGTTTCGGCTCGCCAGTGGTTCGTCACTTCTGTCATCGGGAATCCGCCCCAGCTGGCGTCTTCCGCACTGGAATCTGCGAACTCGGCTGGAGTTACCTGCTGGCCGCCATGGTCACCTCCTTGGCGCTGTTCTGCCCGATCTTAGCCAGCCTGTACGACATTCACGTCTGTCTGCAGCTGGCGGACGGAGGCGGCGGAGGCGGCAGCGGCGGAGGCTTCTATTCCGATACGGAGCGATCTATCGAAAGAATCTCGCATCGACCATCACTGGCCTCGTCCAATGCGGCTAGGGTTAACAATCGAATAGATAATTATTGCGAAATTGTTGCCACTGTACAGCCGGGTCGTAGCAACGGAAACAGCAGCAGCAACAACAACAACAACAATAACAACATTAACAACATTGCTGGTAGCAACTGGTCGCCGGCTTCCTCGCATTCGCGCTCCCAATCGCAAGTGCAATCCCACTCGAATCAGTCGAATTATTCGCACTCTTATTCGCATTCGGCTTCTGGGACTGGCGGCGTGGCTAATTTATGACGTCATCTTTTAGTGTGTGTGTGTGTGTGTGTGTGTGTGTGTTACGTAATCAAAATCACGTATTATTTCTTGTTTAAATCCACACGATTGCAAATTTATGCTTAATATAAAAGTTTATTTAACTAAATAAATATCAAAATAAGGTCATGAGAACTAAATTAGGGTCATGGGATTAAATTAGGATCATGGGGACTAAATAAGGGTCATGGGGACTAAATTAGAATCATGGGGGCCTAAATTAGGATCACGGTGACTATATTAGGAATCAGGATCATGGGGACTAAATTACGGTCATGGGGACTAAATTAGGGTCATGGGGACTAAATTACGGTCATGGGGACTATATAAGGGTCATGGGGATTAAATTAGGATCATGGGGACTAAATAAGGGTCAAGGGGGCTAAATTAGGATCATGGGGACTAAATTACGGTCATGGGGACTAAATTAGGGTCATGGGACTAAATTACGGTCATGGGGACTAAATAAGGGTCAAGGGGACTAAATTAGGATCATGGGGACTAAAATGGGATCATGTGAACTAAATAAGGGTCAAAAGGACTAAATTAGGGTCATGAGGACTAAATTAGGGTCATGAGGACTAAATTAGGGTCATGGGGACTACATTCGGATCATCATGACTCAATCAAGATCGTGGGGACTTTTTATGGTTGTTATAATTCAAAAACGCAAACCTAAAATTTTTGTTTTGTTTTGCAAGATTTTTCTTATGATTGTATTAATAAAAAAACAAATTTGGTTGATCAGCTTTTGAGAATGTTTTGCACCGTTATTTTTCGTTTGATCAAAATTTGATAAACTGCTTTTATTGTAAATATTCCCCTTGACTCAATGAGAAATGTGCAAATCCTAAGTTTTATAGGCTAACAGACATGTGTTAATTACACCCTCTAAAATAGTTTTGTATTGCCTAATTAGCAATATCTAATCAATTTAATAACTAATCATTTTGCCTATTGCTTCAAAGCCTTAATTTTATTGATAAATAGAATTGTACACAGCATTTGCTTGTTAAAAATAATATCATAACTAAAGTACTTTCCATGTGAGAACATTCTCGTATTTATAGTCTAACTTATATATATTTGCGGCTAGAGTAGAAAACAAATATATAATATCCTACTGAAACGAGGAGAATGTCTATGCAGAATCTCCGAGGCGAAGCCGAGGAGGTTCTGCCATAGACATTCTTCCGAGTTTCAGTTGGATATTGAAATGTATTCCACGAATGCAGGGAGCGGAGATTATTGACTCGATTCGCAGAGATTATAAGTAATCTCCGCTTCCTATATATTGTCTATGGCAGCGGAGATGACTTAGTAAAAATCTCCGCTAGCAAAACACTAGCGAGATAGACAAGGCGTACAGGCAGAGTGGAATACATATAATTATATCTCATTGATTCTTATTATAGTACAGCAAAGCAGTAATTTTAGCTGAGCCTCAGTAGTATAAGCCCCGATCAATAATTATTGTGTGTGTGTGTGTGTGTGTGTGTATATGTGTCCGAATAGGATGAGCAGACATTGACAAATGAATTCTGGTGTGTATATGCTTGAGTAACCCGATAGTATACCATGTAGCATTAGTGTAGGCTATTAAACACAATTTTGCTAGGCTGATATAAAAGTGCATTCATCCAGGCACCTCGTTGATGAGATTATAGCTCGTGAAACTCGATGTGGTGCCTGCATAATGTTTAGCTACCAGTATGTGTTAGTGCCAGCTAATCAAATTTTTAAATAGCTACTAAATGTCCATGCTTTACTTCCTCTATGGGAAAACTATATTTTTCTCTCTCGATAATATCTGATTTCATTGATACTCTATGGCTGATAATTTTGCCGATATGTTTCGTAAATAATTTCTTGCGACGTAGTTTTATTTAAAGCGATGTAGTTTTAAGCACCTTATGATCCTAATTAAGTCCCCATGATAGTAATACAATCCCCATGATCCTATTTCAGTCACCGTGATCCTAATTTAGTCCCCATGTCCCTAATTTAGTCCCCATGTCCCTAATTTAGTCCCCATGATCCTAATTTAGTCCCCATGACCCTAATTTAGTCCCCATAGTCCTAATTTAGTGCCCATGACCCTAATTTAGTCCCCATGACCCTACTTTAGTCCCCATGACACTAATTTAGTGCCCATGATCCTCATTAAGCCCCCATGACCCTAACTTAGTCCCCATGACCCTACTTTAGTCCCCATGACCGTACTTTAGTCTTCATGACCCTAATTTAGTCCTAATGACCTAACTTAGCCTCATGTTTCTAATTTAGTGCATTTTAGTTGCATTTTAAATTTAAAAAAATATTTTTTCGAGCGAGAAATTCTATATGGAAAGTAAAACAGTTACAAATAATAAGCAGAAAATTACCCGCATATTCCGTGTCAAATCACCGAATCGAAACTGCTCAAAAATAAACAACCCATACGTCATAAATCATCTTAACAAACAACTTCACAGCCACAATACTCTCCCTACTATATATGAATCCATAGAAAATTAATTCCCAAAACCCGGCCACAGTGAATTTCTCTAGCGGCAGAATATAGCCTTTTCCCCTATACCGTATCAATGATATAGGGTTCACCCCAAAACAATGGCATCGTATATATAATGATTTATGTCAGTATTTACATGCGTACTTTGGTAGCAGCAATGCGTACAGAGAAATGTAAGAAAATTGATATTATGGTTCCAGGTGTAGTATTCTGGTTTTAAAATACCCGGTTCTTTGTATTTATCGAAGATAATTTAATCAAACAGACTGTTTTTGTGGTTTATTCACTGCACACATTTAATCAAGTAGTTGTGTAGTTCTTTGTAGTTGGCTAACTATCTACCAGATATATTTATTATCTAAACTACGTCGCATTTCCTACCAGAATATACTGCACTTTATCCTTGTCTAAAGCTATCCTAACTAAAGAGGCTTTGGCTTTGAACGGAATTTTAATTAAAAATTAGTATCTATGGTTTCATCGTCGACGTAGGTTAATACAGCTTCAATTGGTGTATTTATGACTTCAAATTTTATGTCTATGCGTGGCTTTGATGTCTATGGCTTTAAATTAGGTGTCAATGGCTTTAAATTTTTTGTCTATGGCTTCAAATTGGTTGTCTATGGCTTCAAATTGGTTGTCTATGGCTTCAAATTGGTTGTCTATGGCTTCAAATTGGTTGTCTATGGCTTCAAATTGTTTGTCTATGGCTTCAAATTGGTTGTCTATGGCTTCAAATTGGTTGTCTATGGCTTCAAATTGTTTGTCTATGGCTTCAAATTGGTTGTCTATGGCTTCAAATTGTTTGTCTTTGGCTTCAAATTGGTTGTCTATGGCTTCAAATTGGTTGTCTATGGCTTCAAATTGGTTGTCTATGGCTTCAAATTGGGTATTTATGGCTTCATGAATGTAAATTAGGTGCATTTGGCTTTAAACCGTATGTTCCGTATGTTAAAGTTGAATTAAAATGTAATTAAAGGCAAGGTCAATGAATAATGAAAAGTCAATTAAAATATAAGTTTTTGTATTTCAAATCTAGCTCGTTGCCTTTTTCAGCGCAAATTCACATTTAGCTATGACTCATATTCGATTTGTGTGAGAAGCCCCTCGTCGGATGGTTTGAATCGAAAATCGATTGCATTAATACTAAGTCTTGTGTTTGTCACTGAAAGAGCTATCAAGATGACTATCTGTTGAAAGTATTCAAAGGTCGATTTCAGAGAGGAATTGCTTTTGAGTCGTCGGCTGCATTGGGAAGCCGTGGAAAATAATCCCTGGGCAGCTGTTCAAATCCCAGTCCAAGCAAAAAATTGCGGTTTCGGTTCCACCCTAGCCTGTCCCCCATCAGTTCTTATCATTCCAAATGGCGCATTGATATTTACAAATATATTCCGAGTGAGGCTGTTGCGTCACAAATGACCCCTTGTTGGATTGACCGAATTGCCAATTCAGTGGTCTGAGATTTAAATGGTAAAGGCTTGATTTTCGGTTGGAAATTTTGCTGAATCTTGCAGCTTTGAAGTATTAATGTTTACTGAGTGAGTGAGTGAGTGAGTGAGTGAATGAGTGAGTGAGTTAGTGAGTGAGTGAGTGAGTGAGTTAGTGAGTGAGTGAGTGAGTGAGTGAATGAGTGAGTGAGTTAGTGAGTGAGTGAGTGAGTGAGTGAGTGAGTGAGTTAGTGAGTGAGTGAGTGAGTTAGTGAGTGAGTGAGTGAGTGAGTGAGTGAGTTAGTGAGTGAGTGAGTGAATGAGTGAGTGAGTGAGTGAGTGAGTGAGTGTGTGAGTGAGTGAGTGAGTGAGTGAGTGAGTGAGTGAGTTCATTAGTTGATGAATGAGTTCATGAGCTCATGAGTGAGTTTATTAGTGTGTTCATGGGTGGGTTTATGAGTTCATTAGTTAGTTCGTAAGCAAGTTCGTAAGTGAGTTCATAAGTAAGTTTATGGGTTCACGAGTTAGGTCAAAAGTGAGTTTATAAGTCAGCTCATGGGTGAGTTCATAGGTTCATTTATTATTATTATTATTATTTGCGCACGCCATACGGTTGCTGATTTTTTTGTTTATTTAAAATATTATACTCACGAAACATAAACAAAAATACTAGCGTATGCGAAGAAATATCGACTTTACGAAATTTGGTAATAAGAATTGTCAACACATTTTAAAATTTGTAACTCGCGTGGGAATTTAAAATAAGACAAAATATTTTTTTAGAAACCTCAGAGCAGCCGCATTCTGATTTTTCCGATCTCCTGTATGTATTTGGCTAATTTGTTAATTAGTTCAACATTTTCTTGTACCATAAGAAAAAGTTCATGATTTAGGTCATTAGTGAGTTTATGAGTTCATTAGTTAGTTCATAAGTAAGTTTATAGGTGAGTCCATGGGTTCATGAGTGAGTTTATGAGTTTTTTAGTGATTTCATGAGCTCTTTAGTTCATGAGCGAGTTCATATGTTCGTGGGTGAGTGCATGAGTTCATAGTGAGTTAGTCAGTGAGTGAAAGAATGATGTAGTGAGGATATGGTAACGAACTAAGAACTTAGTTCAGAGCAAGCAGATTTCGCCAAATCCCATTAGTGTATGACGCACCAGAATAAACACAGCAAATCAGACACGAGCAGGTTGAAGACGCTGACGTTCAAGGCACAACAAAATTAATGCCCTAGAAACAGTGGGCAGATATTTTTGTATCAACAAACAGACTTGCCCCTAGTAGCAACAATTAATCTTCCAACCTGTTTTGATGGCCCAAGCATTAATGCGAGGCTATTTTTTATAATCTTGTTTGGTCTCCTCGCAACCTGAAGTTCGTGATCTGACTTTCACTCTAACCAGCTGTAGGGAGAGCTGAAAAAACCAAAAAACAGTCAAGGGGATAACAAGTTTCGTCACGTCGCGTACGGATTTCAATTATTAACCTCGACTGAAGTCATGGAGTTCTTGAAAAAAAACATGTTGCATCTGGAAAGGACGCATCTATGTTGTGTGAGGTCAGGAAAGAAACTGTACGATTTGACCGCGAGATGTGTATGGAGTCTAAAATTTGGAAGATTAAGTAGTAATCCACGTAATCAGTGGCAGTTTTTTCAACACTTTTAGGATAGACAAAAAAGCTGGATTGTTTCCTTTCCAGATAGCACAGTGGAAGTTTTTAATTCCATGAACAATTAATTCTTGCGCCATAAATGCCGACAATCAAATGAACAGACGACCCCATACAGAGATTTACGACTTTTCACCCACCCAAAAAGCCCCCCTGTGAAGTGAAGTGGGGGGTTCACTTTTTTTCTAATCGATTGATCACTATAGGAGGTAGGAATCTCGTTATGGGAATTATAGGATCGTCTATCTCGTAACCAAGTGGCGGCCGTGCGTGTAAATAAAACAAAAAATTTACTGCCAACGCATTTCCCTATCAATGATCACCGCTTGTTTTCTATATAAACTTTCTCGTATCCACCCGCGCGTATGCGGAACTGAAATCCCTCACGAATCAAGCGAATTGAAATCCCTATCTGCTAATACATTTTAGTTTTTTATAATAGCATCAAGTTTTCAAACTTATCATCTGAAAGGAAATGATTTATTTTTAATGGATTTTTATTCTTTGTATGATTAAAAATGTCCAAACCAAAATGGTCATTTAAGTATGATAGATGGATTACCATGCAGATATTAAGTTTGTAGTTTTTTAAATCCACCGACGTCAAAACAACGTTTAATAATAGTAGTGCTTAACGTAAATGTATGACGAAATTTACGAATAACACAAAAACATTCCAATGCACCGAGTTACAACATCTTTAATTAAGTTCGAAGACAATCAAGAAATCAATAACAAGCTACAGCTCCTCTCTCGAGAATGAGTACCGCGATTTACTTGGTGCCAAGCGTCTAAAGGCGCTAGCAGGAGGTTCAGTAGCCATTCGCTCGGGAGCCTTGCCGCCATCCCTGGCCTCGTGATATTCGGTGTGCAGTTTGCCGCTAATCAGGTCTTCTACAAACCTGACCAAGCGATTAGGGAAATGATTGATAGATTCGCGCGCATCCTCCGGGAACAGGTACATGTGCTGGAAGCTGTCCACAGCAATCAGTGGCAAGTCGTCTAGGCTTTTGCCAAGCTGTCTGACCGCTCGAACAAAGAGTGCGCCAGGGCCGTAGAGAAAATTGATTTTGTCTGCAATTTTTTGTTTTAGATGAGTTGCAGTCTAGAAGAGCTGCAGTCTAGAGGAGTTGCAGTCTAGAGGAGTTGCAGTCTAGAGGAGCTGCAGTCTAGAGGAGTTGCAGTCTAGAGGAGTTGCAGTCTAGAGGAGTTGCAGTCTAGAGGAGCTGCAGTCTAGAGGAGTTGCAGTCTAGAGGAGTTGCAGTCTAGAGGAGTTGCAGTCTAGAGGAGCTGCAGTCTAGAGGAGCTGCAGTCTAGAGGAGTTGCAGTCTAGAGGAGCTGCAGTCTAGAGGAGTTGCAGTCTAGAAGAGTTGCAGTCTAGAGGAGCTGCAGTCTAGAGGAGTTGCAGTCTAGAGGAGCTGCAGTCTAGAGGAGTTGCAGTCTAGAGGAGCTGCAGTCTAGAGGTGCTGCAGTCTAGAGGAGTTGCAGTCTAGAGGAGTTGTAGTCTAGAGGAGTTGCAGTCAAGAGGAGTTGCAGTCTAGAGGAGTTGTAGTCTAGAAGAGTTGTAGTCTAGAGGAGTTGCAGTCTAGAGGAGCTGCAGTCTAGAGGAGCTGCAGTCTAGAGGAGTTGCAGTCTAGAGGAGCTGCAGTCTAGAGGAGCTGCAGTCTAGAGGTGTTGCAGTCTAGAGGAGTTGCAGTCTAGAGGAGTTGTAGTCTAGAGGAGTTGCAGTCTAGAGGAGTTGCAGTCTAGAGGAGTTGTAGTCTAGAGGAGTTGTAGTCTAGAGGAGTTGCAGTCTAGAGGAGCTGCAGTCTAGAGGAGCTGCAGTCTAGAGGAGCTGCAGTCTAGAGGAGTTTTTAGTCTAGAGGGGTTGCAGTCTAAAGAAGTTGCAGTCTAAAGAAGTTGCAGTCTAAAGAAGTTGCAGTCTAGAGGAGTTGCAGTCTAAAGAAGTTGCAGTCTAAAGAAGTTACAGTCTAGAGGAGTTGCAGTCTAGAGGAGTTGCAGTCTAGAGGCTAGGGCGCCTGCCCTATGACCTGAAGGTCGTGGGTTCGAGCCCCGGATCAAAGAGACAATTTGTGCCCTTCAGCAAGGCACTTAATCCCGCATTGCTTCAGTCCACCCAGCTGAGTTCGGGTACCAGTTTGAGCTGGGAAAATTTAGGGTGGGTGTAGGACTGAGCAGCTGTACACAGCACTCGGATGCGCTGCGCAACTAGCTGCGGCTGTGCCGTTCGCTGTACATCTGGTCGAAAGGTCGAGTGCGTCAGAATTACCTTAAAGCCCATTCACACCAAAATAAAATCAAGCTTTGTTACACAAAAGTTCATTTGAATGGTGGAAAAGTGATTGTCGCCCCGTCAATTAGTCTCATTAGTCTTCTGCTGCTCAAGTCGCAGCAGAAACATTTCTAAAGCTTAATTGCCACACACTTGCACTACTATTGGAATTTCTTACTTATGACGTACAAATATAAGCTAGTTCATTTTAACTGGCTAAACACCCATGCTCAAACGAAATCCCAGAATTTCCTTACCAGCATACTGCTTCAAATCTTTGTCAACAAGCGCTCTGAACTTGTCCACTATGTCAGCTCCGTCATCCTTATAGAACAGCACAAACAATGGAAGGCCGTCTTCCGTGATGGCCTCGGCATTTTCAAATGTTAGTTCTCGACTAAATGCCACGCAGTTTTCTGTTGCTAAACGTTTCAGCGCGGTTTCTTCAATGTAGGCCAGGCTCTTCTGAGTAGCTGGATCATTCTAAAGTTTTTAATAAATCAACAAATTGAAGTGTTTTTTTAGAAAAATCAGATAAAGTAATATTAAAGTTGGTACATTTTTACTTACTCCTAATTGAAATACCACAGTCTCTGGTTCATTAGTTTCTCTGTAAAATAAAAGATTATCAATCGCAAACTGCCATCAATTTAAGTAGTCAGTTGCGGATATTTAGGAAAAGTAAAATTTATTTCTCTTTGCAGCAAAACTACTGAAAATTGAACTGTTCAAATACGAGTACCTTTCAGAAAAAAATGTTGCTTACGGCCTAAAATATATTTATGCGACTGTCTTCACACTGAAGCAATTTTTTATTCCCAGTTAGTTAACTATACTATGATTCACTTCCGTTCCACGGGAAAAAAAATACTAAAAGGCAAATTGTGCGTCATAAAATTTAGTAAAAAAACTAAAATTCAAATGATCTACGCACTCGGTATGCTTAACTTGGTGAAGGTTTTGGCTTCCGGTTCGAGACAATCGCAAAATTTGGTGGAGATTTGCACATAGTTACGGGATTAGTGGAAAAATAAAACAAGGAAGCATAAAACGATTGTACTAAGGTTATAGCGTGTTGTCTTACAGGGATATTGAGGTGTCGTCCCCTGACTCTCTCTGAAACGCATAGACCTTCTCCAACTTTTTCTCTGACTATCCCTGACTCTCTGGACTCTCTGTGACTCTCTGTGACTCTCTGTGACTCTCTGTGAGTCTCTGTGACTCTCTGGACTCTCTGTGACTCTCTGGACTCTCTGTGACTCTCTGTGACTCTTCTCACTCTCTGTGACTCTTCTGACTCTCTCTGATTATCTCTGACTCTCTGTGACTCTCTCTGACTCTCTGATTCTCGATGACTTATTCCCATTGAGTATGTTTCTCTCTACTCTCTGTGACTCTGTGACTCTCTGGACTCTCTGTGACTCTCTGGGACTCTCTGGACTCTCTGTGACTCTCTGTGACTCTCTGTGACTCTCTGGACTCTCTGGACTCTCTGGACTCTCTGGACTCTCTGTGACTCTCTGTGACTCTCTGGACTCTCTGTGACTCTCTGTGACTCTCTGTGACTCTCTGTGACTCTTCTGACTCTCTGTGACTCTTCTGACTCTCTCTGATTATCTCTGACTCTCTGTGACTCTCTCTGACTCTCTGATTCTCGATGACTTATTCCCATTGAGTATGTTTCTCTCTACCCTTTCTGACCCTCCCACTTTCTAAGATCCCTGCCTAAATATTCAAATTGATCACCGAAAATTAAGTATCTCCAGTTCAACCAAGCCAGTCTCACCCGACAACAGCCAAGAGGGCGCACTGGTCCGAGCGAAGCGAGTCAGCAACACGAAGAAACGTGTCCAGAGCGGCCGAATCGTTTCGATGAAATCGCCCCACCATCGCTGGCTGCCGCTTCTCCAACGGTAGCTGATCAGCTGACAGGGGGGCTGCCAGGCGGATCAGAGGATCCGACAGCTGGGAACGAAGGAAATCCTTGATGGCTGCGACTGAACGCTGGCCGCGATATTCCTGGCGCATGGACTGGCCGTAGCTGGTTTGGGGAAGATAAAAAATGTGAATGATCCGAAGTTTAGAATCTAGGATATGCTAGCAGAATTTTAGGGGATAGAATTTTTAGTACTGGTCTAAAAATCCTAGATTTTCAATGGGAGATTCACTAGCACAGTTTCAAAGTTTACACTCACCGAAATAGCCTCATAGTTGGGTATTTTATTACTCCATGCTGTTTTGCAAACTCAACTTCAGTGTCGCAATTAACCTTGGCAAAGGTGAGCTGATCAGATTCGGGGTATTCCGATTTGATGTCCCGAGCTGCTTCATCGATTATAGGGGTCAGCGACTGGCTGTGGGGGCACCAATCCACGTAGAAGTTGACAAAAGCAAGCCTGGGAGTTGCTAAAAGAAATTTATACGAAATTATATCAAAAAGTATTTAAAATTCAAAACTGTTTTCTTCATAAACCACAAAACGCTTTTTATGGAAATAAGATTATTAATTACTTTTTGAGAGTTATATGGAAGCCAAAAAAATTATTATTATTATTATTTATTACTTATTTTATTATTATTTAATGGAAGTCAAGAAAATCATTATTAGTCATAATAATTTTGATAAATTTTATTAAAATATATTCTATAACAATAACAGGCCATTTAAAAAAATAAAAGTTTTAAATATTTTTTCTAATTATTTTTTTAACAATGACAATTATTTAATTGTTTAGCCTTAAATCAGCATGCACATGTATACAATAAAAAAATAAAAAATTCTATAAAACATACCAAGAGTTTTCTTAGCATTGCTTTCTGTCAATTCGACGACAGTTGCCAATGTTTTTGTCGAAAAAACCACTATAATGACTGACGCAAAGTGAAACGCGAAATTATTCAAAATCATCTTTATGAATTAGATCAAAAGTTAAAAATAATTGACCGTAAAAAATACTTTTGCTGACAAATGCACGTGCGAGTAACTTTTTGCAAATGTTCCGTTTAAATTTAAATTACAAGCTACATGAAAATTATCGAGACAAGATAAACAAAATGTACCGCTTTTTATATTGTGAAGTGGGATATATATAGTTAAAAGGTAACAAATTATTTTTAAGTAGTTTCTTTTTACAAGTTCCACGGATGCATTTGATTGAGTAAGAATCCACACGGTGTGCAAAAGTATTCATTTGATTTTAGGTAAAAAAATTAAACATCACTAGTTATATTTTGCGAGTGCTGGGAGTAAGATTTCTCGAATATTTTTAGAACTGGTCCTGGATTTTAACATCTAGGCTGGTATTTATAGAATATTTCTACTCGTACTTTAAAGTGAGTCGCGGCATATAATCCAGGGACAAATAAATTCTGATTTACATGTAATCTTATTCTTAAGGAATGATGTATTTGTTGTTTTGATTGTTGTTGAAAGATATTGTGCAATGCCTTAGCAAGGAAAACTTAGGAAGAATGACGCTAAACTCTGATACAGCTGTAAAAGGTTTGAAGGCCTACTTCCTAGAAAAATACAGTAGCCTTGTGCTAATTTAGGGCTGTCGCTAAGTTGAATTCGCGCAACAAGTAAAATTGAAGCTGATTATTCTTTATTAAATTAAATTTGAGTAATGCGGCTGTTGCGTTTTAAGCCTTGCCGCTCAGCTGCGTTTTTTTGCGAAGAAATGAGAATAAGATAAGATTGGACTTAAAGAGTATTAAACTTGGGGGTGCTTAGTTATATAGCTTAAGGAAATTTCTAGAATAGAATTTTCGGGAAGAAAGCAAAAATTGTACGCGTTAAACTCTTGCGTTGAAAAATTTCTAGAAGGGAGTGGGGACAGGGTCAAATGGAAAGAGACAGAGAGCAGAGTGGGGCTGTACGGTAGGTATTTTTAGAAACGTGTGCACTAATGGTTCCTGGTACGTACATTGAGTAGATTTCATACGGTACGCTAAAAGTAGAATGTGGTTAAATTGTTTGGAGGTTCAAACAGAACCCGACAAGGGCGTAGGTGTTGCGGCCCCACCAGCCCGTCATGACTGAGCAGCTGTACACAGCCCTCGGATGCGCCGCGCAACTAGCTGCGGCTGTATTTAGAATATCGAATATTGCAAACAAATGAATGTTCATGTATTCACATATATAGTGATTTATTTTTTAAATCGTTGGTGAAAAAGATTTTACACATGAAAATTTGTTCATTAAAGTTGAAAATTGCATAAGAACCTACTTTCAACCAAAAATTAAAGTCAACATAACTTCTTTGTATTTGATTTTTCGAGAGGCAGTAAATTATTCACACTTTTAATTGGAGGTGCAAACCCATTCATGTCTTTAAAAATGATTTTCTTTGCTGATTAATTACAAATGACCAAGGAAAATGACCTAAATGACACATCAAACTCACAAGCACCAAGCAATTTCAAGGAAATCCGTGTATGAACGTTCTTGCCAAAGGATTTGCCAAATTGATTGCGCAGAGGCCATAGGCACAAGCGCCAAATGGTGCATCAAGGATGCGCTAAGTGATAATGCGAAATTCAGGTTTTCCAAGTGCCCAGACCTGCTTCAGACTAATTCCACTTCATTAGTCGGCGGAATTTTATGTAAAATTCTTTTCATCACTTTCTGTCATGGACTGTCAATTGCTTTATACATAGGTATGCATGTATGCAGAGAGCGAGTTCTAAAATAAGTTGATGTGATTTACCCACCACTCACTGCACTGTCCCTGCACCTAATGCAAACATACTGATTGGAAATATAGATTCGAAAATTAGTAATGCGATTAATGGTTATCAGAAAAAATGGTCGAGAAAAAGAAATTTTTAGCGTCGCTATTTTCCTTGTCGATGAAGGACTTTAAGGCGGTGGATCAGCGGTCTAGCGCGTCTGCCTTGTGTGCCACTAGTCCAGGTTCGACCCTCCGCTAAAGGTTGACTATTTTCCCTAGCGGTCACACTAATTTGGGGCCTTGTGCACGAATTGGTTGGGCTATGGTCCAGTTGCGCAATCGAGTGTACATTCCTGGAGCTACCGCTTGTACACCCTATGCGAGTTCGTGACTGAGTGCTATACTGGAATTCTGTTGCGCACCGTGTGTTTGTGTCTATGCCTGCATACCGTATTTAGTGTGACTGAACGCGCTTCAGGAGTCAGCGCAATGGACAGTCATGTCCAGTCGCTGGTTGTGGGACGATGTCGCTTCAAGCTTCAAAGTGCCTACAGCCCTCCTGCAGATTTTACTTATTAACTTTGAGGACTTAGCAGCATTATGTCTACAGCCATTCGAAAGAATTCCCGATTGGTTTGGTTCGTTGGGCTATGGGCCAGTTGCGCAATTTACGTCCATGAGGGCAACGCCCAAGGCATAGAGAGTGTACATTCCTGGAACACCCTATGTGAGTGCGTGACTGGGTGCCATTCTGAATTCCCGCTGTACACCGCGTGTGTTTCAATGCCTGCATAAAGTACTTGTATTTAGTGACTGAACGCGCTTCAGGAGTCAGCGCAAAGTAATGCTTCGTCGCTGGTTGTGGGACATTGTCGCTTCAAGCGTCAAGGCGCGCACAGCCCTCCTGCAGATTTAGCTATTAGCTTTAGATGGACTTTTATCATCTAATCTGCATAAAGGTGGCGTTTTCACCAATCCAAAAGGTTCACTACGTCGAAAATCATGAGTCGCAACAACACAATTGCTCGAAGAATTTCTAATTTTGACGGTATGAAATTTCATGTTTGAAAAGTATATACGTATAAAAACGTATGGTTATTTCGTAAAATAGCGAAAAAATATAATTATGAATGGCCTTCTATTTCAAATCAAATGGCTTTAAACAACGCAACCTGATTGGACTCTGTGTTTTGTTAAACCTATAAATATGATAATGTGGAGGAATAATTCCATATAAATCTCCCCATCAGGAAATCATTCTTTTCCAGAAAATTAATTATTCACACTCAGGAAACTTATGCCCAAGTAAAAAGGTGGGAGAGCACTAGAACTTAGGTGTAGATAAGATGTCTTCATAAATATTTTAAAGTATAGATGGCCTAGAATGAAAGTAATCTTAACTTAGGGCGTCATCTGAAAATCTGAACGTCAACATTGTCAACACAGTAGTACGGTATCACTGTGACCTACCGTCTCATTTTTTTAAGCTAACGCTCTTTCTGACAGCTTGCTGTCCTCTTTATTTTTTGTCTTCCCAAAGTAAAAAAGTGCAGATAATGATAATAACATTAGGCCAGAGAGACGTACTTAATATTCTGTAAATTGCTGACACGAGTTAAGTTTTTTCTCGCCAATGCCAGCTAGGCCACAATCTTGTCGACTAAACAACTGCTCCCGTGCCAATTTTTCTCCAGCCAGCCAGGAAAGCGGACAATCCATCCAGCTGACTAGTTTGAAACGAGCAAAGAGAGTTGGCCGGAGAAAAAAAATGAGCTACAGAGAGGACCCACATGGGACTTCACTGGTTGGTCAGGCAGTGAAGCTGCAGTGAGCGTCGAGGGAACGAAATGGGAGTAAGAGTGTGTGTGGAGTGTTGTGTAATGAATTAGATTATTTAATCAACGTACCACGACAAACGCTGGGCAGCCTACACGTTCAGTATTGGTTTCTACTACACATCCGTGAGGTGTTGTTACGGTCTGGAGTTTGGAATTATGTTTCTAGGCTGCATAGGCTTGCTGACTGCATGCGAAGCACTGAATAGGATCAATCTGTTCTTTTTTATGTTCGCGATAAATATTTCGTCAAGTTATTTGATGAAATTTCATGAAGTATTGAAGTACCCTGAGAATTTATTGGGCTTGCGTATCACACTTTGAAATGAAGCATGAATGTGGAGGAAGCTGAAAGACATACAGTATTTAAATTGGTATTATTGCATGGATTAAAATGGGTCAAGTCTATAGAATTTGATTTGGGGAAATAGGATAAAAAGACTGGAGGAGAGAATTGTAAACGGGCTCGAGGAAGGAAAAGAAACAATTGAAATGAGCAGAAAAAATTACGAGAAAAGATGAGCATTTTCTAAAAGGGAAAGTCAAGAAAAAGAAAAAAAGTAAGTAAGATAGAGTGACATGTAGCTCAGGCATAGGGAAGCAAAACCAGGCCAAAGCCAATCAATCTCAGGGAAAAAGAAGCAGATTCTGATTGAAAGAATCTAAACAGCGAAAAAAAATTCTGAAGATTCCTTGAGCTCATCAGTACGTTATACATCAACAACTAATGTGAGCGCCTCTTTGCTTCAATATAGATTTTGATCAGGCCAAAATAAGTTGAACTATCGCGAAACCAGTCTTGGACTTGTATTATATCTATCTTTTTTACGGCTATCAAGCTGTTTAAACAGAAAATAGTGTTTGGATGTTAATGACTATTTAAGTTGAAATTGTATTTTTCTTTGGCAGCAGGTTTTCTGGACATGGATGAAGCTGAAAGCTTCGGCGCAGCTACTCTGAGATTCCCAACACCCCACTTTGCACACATACACACACATACGCACACAACTAGCTGTAGAACAAGAAGATGGAGAATTTGCAAGCAATATGAAGCAAAAAAAATCGTTTTTCTTTGCCTTCCCGGGGATTCATGCAAAAGAGAGTTTCTCCCTTTCTCGGTGTGTGTGTGCTTTCAGTTCGTTTTTTTCCTCAGAGATTGTGGACGCGCCCCAGAGAGAATTGTGCCAGTTCTCGTAGTCTGAGCGGAGGCTATGTAATATGTGTCAAGGCAAAAATAAGATGTCGCGCTTGGCTCTCGCCTTTCCCCGATGCATTTTGCATCGAAAGCTGCTGTCTACACGCTTTGCTTGATGCCGCAGGCTAGACTAGAGAGAGGGAGAGAGAGAGAGAGGGACATGCAGAGAGAACCGAGGAGCGGCAGACGCCACTGACAGAAGAGAAAATTGATCTTGCTTATTGCGTGTAGTATAAGCCAAAAGAATTTTCTTAGAATAGCAATCAATCTTTGCCACTTTGCACTATTAATAGAATACGCTTTTAATATCAAAAGTATTTTGCTCAGAATCGCCCTTTGATCTTTGGTGGATATTTCGATTGTTTCTATAGCATTGACCTTTCGTTGCAGGCTGTTTCATTTCATTTCAGAATTAATTGATGTATTTTTAATCAAATAAAATGTCACAAAGTTGTCACAAGCTGATCTGTCGTGGTATTACACGAAACTGACAGATACAGGATTGCAATTTCAGGTTTTCCACTTTGGAAGTTCAATGTTAATCAAACTAATTAAAAAGTTTTTACTAAAGCCTTTGATTGATTGACAAGAAAATCGGATTTTTCTTAGAAGTTCTAATCAAGTTGCTTATTCAGCACCTTGGAATTACCTAAGTTGATTTTGGCACTTTCATCTTCTTTGAAGAATAAAAAGTAAAAAACTTCCTACTGGTATAGAATTGCTTACTGGAGACACTTATTTTAATTCCGCAGTTTTTTAGCTATCACGGTTTTTTCTTTGAGAAGTTATTGAGAAATAATTTGCGATATTAAAATTCTTTTTTTACAGGCTATTAAGCCTATTTATCTGCTTCTTTTCGTTCGACTAGACTTAGCTGATACCTTTCAGACTTAGGGTCTAAGTAATCTCTGACTTGACATGGGTTTCTGACTTTTTCCAACTAATTCAGACTATCTGTGGCTCCCAAACTAGCCTAAGCTTCACATTAGTTATCCTTATAACTCAATTCCCCTTTTTTATCATTGCTTTATATCATTCTCTACCCCCTCCTGTTTGAGGCCTTCTCAAACGTCTATTTCAGTCAGTCAGCCATCCGTCATTTATTTGACTGCAGATGCAGCAGCAGCTGCAAGATCCTCATTGGACAATAGGACATTGGTCGGCTTGGGGGTATTAAAGCCGAACCAAATCCCTAAGTCTCTACCTCTCTCGTCTTCCCCAAATTTCCTCTCTGCCGAGCGCCACTTCCGCTGTCGCCGCTCGCTAATAGAATTCTCTCCGTCAGTCATTTGGTCCCAGTCTCAACTTTCACTTCGACTCTCCTAGGTGGTCAAGGTGAGCCAAAAAAAAGTTCAGCATTTTTCTCATTCAATTTTATTATCCAACCAGGGCTATTTCAGCTTTTTTGGTAAAAAGTCTGTCTACCATAAAAGGATTACTGAAAATAGTTTTTTTTCGCATCGCGGTACCTTGAACTTTTACGTTTATGTCGTTTCCTGCCTACCCAAAAAATCTAGATTGGCGTCTCTCAAAAGAAGAAATCCCACTTGAAAATCCCCACGCCATCCTGATCCTCAAATCGCTTGCTGTGGCTCTTGCTTCAGTCACGGATGGCAATGAAGGATTGACTTGGTGCACTTGAGCATATAGAGCCATTTATTTTAGTTATTTTTTTATCCCGCCATATAGAAGGCAAATCCTTTTAGATTGATTGCCGAATTGTTGCTCAAAAAAAATGCACGACAAAGACAGATGCGCAGAATCTCCGTATAATTGATAGATATTTAATCAATTTTCTATTATTCTTGTTGTCTGCTAAAATAGTGGCACTATTTTTTTCATCGACAAGCTTAAAGCCATCTTTTGTCTTTGAAAGAGTGTAAAACACTTCAATACAAACGTGAATAGATAAATTGCCTGTTTTAGTAAATTTTTGATTCCGTGACCCTCAAGCGACTAATTGAAGACACGTCTACCCGAGCTTCTTCAAACAATCTTTTGAGGAAAATAAAAACGCAAATATTCGTATGCGACGCCCATTTCAAACTCACTTAACCACACTAGGAATATTCTCTTTCTCTAACTGTCTAAAATTTAAGTGTCTCTAGAGATGTCCATGACAGTTACTAAAACATCCCAAACAGGCCTAGATTGGATGCTTACAAAGAGCCCTTCCTCTAGAAGTTGTTACAAAAGCCAAGTTGTCTTTCAATTCCTAGAATTTTACCTCGGAAAAAAGTTTAACGAATCTCTTTCAGATATCTTTTTTCCATCTTTGGTACCTCCACCGTAACATCCGATTTGCCTTTGATCATGCCGACAACCAGACTAAAAGGGTGGTTAGAAGGGAAGGCAATTCTGCCTCTCTCAGCTCCAACTCTGCTGGAGAAATTTATTGATTAATATTCGAGGGGCCTCAATCAGATTCGTTCTCGGTTTAGCTGGCAAGGAAGGGGCGGCCCCGGTCTAGCGGGCCCAGATGGCTGCGGAACAGGCGCGGGGGTTGGGTTGGACTTGGAGAAAATTTTTTGGGAAAAAAAAATTGAGGAATAACTATACTGTACTCGTACGTTGGCGTAGGGGCAGCGCCTTTGAAAAAAATTAATTTCAAGCTTCATCCGTCTTTGGCCTTGCATCCTAATTCCATCCCTACTAAGGATAAATTGTCAATTTTAGGTAGCTAGGCAGAAAATCAAGCACTAGAAAGAGACGCAGCATATTGTTGGGTTGGAAACAATATTTTTGGCTTGGTTTTTAGCTTTCGTTGCAGTACGGATGACTGCATTTATTCAATTTTGCTTCATTGTCAAGCCAGGCTGGAGATTTTGCATCTGACGCTAAATAGGCAAATAGCTAATGCTCTCCTCTGCACTGAATTCTCCCATCATGCAGCTACAGCTGCTATCTGAGATGCCTCACTATTCCCAGTGCTTGAACTCACGCTCTAAAACAATTAAATTCTTTAAAAAATTCAATACATAGAATAGATAGATAGATAGATAGATAGATAGATAGATAGATAGATAGATAGATAGATAGATAGATAGATAGATAGATAGATAGATAGATAGATAGATAGATAGATAGATAGATAGATAGATAGATAGATAGATTAGATAGATAGATAGATAGATAGATAGATAGATAGATAGATAGATAGATAGATAGATAGATAGATAGATAGATAGATAGATAGATAGATAGATAGATAGATAGATAGATAGATTAGATAGATAGATAGATAGATAGATAGATAGATAGATAGATAGATAGATAGATAGATAGATAGATAGATAGATATGATAGATAGATAGATAGATAGATAGATAGATAGATAGATAGATAGATAGATAGATAGATAGATAGATAGATAGATAGAATAGATAGATAGATAGATAGGATAGATAGATAGAATAGATAGATAGATAGATAGATAGATAGATAGATAGAATGATAGATAGATAGATAGATAGATAGACTAGATAGATAGATAGATAGATAGATAGATAGATAGATAGATAGATAGATAGATAGATAGATAGATAGATAGATATATAGATAAATCGATAGAAAAAAATCAATAAAAATAAATCAATCAAACTGACTGCTGGAGAGAGAAAAGTGAACTGAGGACATGCAGTGCACAGACAAGGCAGACGGACTTGATAGATAGACTATGACAGAGTCCATGGAACGCTGCCTGTCCTGCTAATAGAATGTCACTTCGCTTCAAACGCGAAATCCTCCATGGGAATGCTTTTAAAACAGTCATAAAATTGCTCTGTTTTTCTGTTCACGGAATGGAAATTGGCAATATTAGTGAGACCCAAATACTTTTATGTACGATTTTTTGGACAGTATAATTTCAATTCTTTGAGATTGAGGCCATTTGGCTTAATATCGAAAAAAATTTCAACACAAAATCCAATTTATCGCTTTCTTGCCATACTACCATTGCCACTGCTACCACTACTACTACTACTACTATACTACTGCTACTACTACTACTACTACTACACTACTACTACTACTACTACTACTTACTACTACTACTACTACTACTACTACTACTACTACTACTACTCCTACTACTACTACTACTACTACTATACTACTACTACTACTACTACTACTACTACTACTACTACTACTACTACTACTACTACTACTACTACTACTACTACTACTACTACTACTACTACTACTACTACTACTACTACTACTACTACTACTACTACTACTACTACTACTACTACTACTACTACTAACTACTACTAGCATCTATTTTTCATCCAGATTTTCTGATTTTTTCAATGAATTAAATTCCCCAGGGAAATCATTCCACCCAGCCCACCCGATTGGTTTCATTTCCGTAAATCGATAGAGAGCTAAAGTGGCAAACATTGTTTAATACTTGCACATGATGCTATGTACAGCCCTAGGACAATAGTCAACAGCAAGTTAACGGAGCCAGTTATGGAAACTCAAAGATGCTTTTTGAAATATCGGATCGAAGTCTCAAAATGGTTAAAATCGGATAATGACGCTTATTAGACGCTAAAAATTGGGATTTAGATCAAAGCTGGAAAGTAAAAACTGAATAATCATTCATCTTTATGTCATTTCTATAAGCGATTGAGGCGCACGTGCTAAGGAATAAGTTTTCCAAGGGTGGCATCTCCTACACACACAACACACACACAACACACACACCGCATGATCAGCATGAACTCTTATAGCAGCTGTCATCAGATTCTTAGCCCTTATACTCGTAGTTTTCTGGCCCTTTGAGCCAGGGGGAGGCAAATCTCTTTCTCTCCAACCTCTGTTTTTCGTGTGTCTCCTGCACTTCCCGGCTATGGGCTGGAGTTTTCCAGCCAGCTGTGTGAACTTGAGGCCAATCCAGATCATCAATACTTAATAGGCTTGAGAAGCCTGCTTAGCGTCGGAATTAGCGCCTTAGGTGGTGAGCAGATCACGGGTCTTCCATTTTTATTCATATTTTTTCGCGAGAACTATATGGCTGATGACCATGCCCTGTGTATGCATTCGTTAATTCTTTGTCTTAGTGTGTGTTTCAGTGTGTATCTCAGTGTGTGTCTCATTGTGTGTCTCAGTGTGTGTCTCGGAGTGTGTCTTTACTGTGTGTCTCAGTGTGTGTCTCAGTGTGTGTTCTGTACGTGTTGGTCTCAGAGTGTGTCTTACTTGTGTGTCTCAGTGTGTGTCTCAGTGTGTGTCCTTATTGTGTGTCTTATTGTGTCTCAGTGTGTGTCTCAGTGTGTGTCTCAGTGTGTCCTTATTGTGGGTCTCAGTGTGTGTCGTGTGCGTCTCAGTAGGTGTCTCAGTGTGCGTCTCAGTGTGTGTCTCAGCGTGTCTCAGTGTGGTGTCTCCCGTGGGGGGGTTGGTGGTCGGTATTGATATTATTAATTCCCATTTTAGGTTCCGTCTTGGGCCTCTGCTTTAGGGTTCGGTTCTCCTTGGGGAAAAAATCTTTATTATTTGAACCGTCTATTTACAAGAAAAATTGGTGAACTAACTTATGATTCGATGTCTTTGGGGAAAATTATGCAGGAAATGATACCTCTACTGGAAAGTAGATAGCAACAGATTTTAGCTAGCTACTGTGAAAACAGCTAGTTAACCATCAATTATAACTAGGGGGCCATCGCAATGGGAGAAAAAAGCGCGAGTAAAAATCAGAATCCTTCGTTTATTGTCGGAACATTTACAGCTTTTTCACAGTCTAACCGTGCGCAAAAGTTTGGCTAGTTTGGCGGGAAGCTAGAAATGGCGGATGTAAACTCGTAAAATTTGGAATTACTATCCAGCTGTTTTTGGGATGACTGGAGAAGGATTTGCGCGGGCACATCCTGTAGGGTCTCCGTGTTTTATATTGATATTCTAGATGCGCAGGACAGGATGCGGGGACGGATACTTTGCACTTTCTCTATTAGGCGTTGCTATTGACTAAACCTTTGGTGTTTCTTTTACCTTCCCCTTCTCACCCTTGCATGTAGGTCTCGTGTCTGGTCCATTTTTTGCATGTCTCCAGTGTTACTCTCCTTTCTTATCTTTTTTTCTCTCGCTGTTTTTTTCATTCGTTTCTCCGACATTCTTTGCCCCTTTTTACAAACCATCTATAGTTAAACAACGCGTCTATGCATGTTCAATAAAAAGATTTACTCTGTACTGTTCTGGCAGGCATTTATGCGTGTGAGCTTCTGTAGCTACACAGTCCGAGTGCATCAGAGCATGGGAGAGGCCATTAAGCCCCAGTCGGATAGAGAGACCGACAGAGCAGCAGTCAGTGCGAACTTCATTGTACGAAGCGATATTATAGGGCCTGTGCAAAAGGACGAGGCCGGCTCAATAATGGCGTCGTTGCAACAAGTTGGAGATCATCGGCAGAGGGCGCCAGAGCGGAAGGAATCAATCAGAAGACTGGCCAACTCGGTCGTCATCTTCAGCAGGGGGTTTTCACTACGGACGCATCCGGCATGCGTCGGATCGACGTCTGTTGAAACTGGACGAGATGGTTCAGCAATTGTCGCTGCGTCGACTGAGACCAACGACCGATCGGCTGTTGACCTCGACGCTGAAGTGTTTGTTGTTTTCGGCTTCGCCCTCGGCCGACGCGCTGACCCAGTCGACATCAGACGAATTGTCGCCCAGTTTTGTTCGCAGCGAGGTCGTCGGTCTGGGCGAGTGAAGCGAGTTGAATTTGTCACCGAAGCGGCCATGTCTGCGACTGGTGAGTGGAATTCTTGCTTTGCAATTATAAACTTACTTTGTTCCCTCTGTTCGGGGTTGTTTAAACAAGGCTATTATGTCAAGTTACAAAGAAAATCTAGAAGGCTACTTCCTTTATTTAAATGGTAATACACAACTCCACTTTATATAGAATGTAGCTTGGGATAGTTTTAATGTATCTAGAATGTAGTTGGGTGTGTCTAGTTTATCTATAATGTATTGTAGTTGGTTATGTTTAGTTTATCTAGAATGTATTGTAGTTGGTTATGTTTAGTTTATCTAGAATGTAGTTGGAATGTGTCTAGTTTATCTAGAATGTATTGTAGTTGAGTTATGTTTAGTTTATCTAGAATGTAGTTGGATGTGTCTAGTTTATCTAGATGTATTGTAGTTTATCTAGTTTATCTATAATGTAGTTATAGGTGTGTCTAGTTTATCTAGAATGCATTGTAGTATGGGTGTGTCTAGTTTATCTAGAATATAGTTACATGCATGTTTAGTTTATACCAGACTAGTTAGTTGTATGCTGATAATCATACAGTATGATGTTTTACATTATTATTTTTTCTGTAATAATATTCCATTAATAAGTTAGCTAGTTAATTTGTTTTACCCATGATATGTAGCATAATTTATCACGATTTTATTTCGGTATAGGCCTGACGAAAAGTTTTTCTCAGATTCAATTTAGCGATCAATACTTAACACAGTAACGAAAACTTTCTGTAGCGGGCACACTATAATTTCATTCAATCTACAGGAGCACTTTTTCGGGTGCAGGTTTCTTTAGTCGAGGAATGGGATCTTTTCGAGTCTTATAGCTAGCTATAGAATATTGAACTCCATTTAGGCTTGGCCCATCCGCATTTTCTCATTTTAGGAAGCAGATCGATTTAAGCTATTCAAAACTCACAGCTGCACTAAAACCCTTAGATCGCTTGGCAAAAATGCATTGAGAGGTGGGCTTTTTGTGGTGAGCTGTATGTAAAGGCACTATTTAATGGCTATAATCTATTTGATATCATTTAGTAATTGAATTAGATCGAAGCTTGCCGAAAATTCCTTCCCCTTGGCTACCTGGATCTAATTATCTCCTGTCAGTTATTAAACACCTTTTTTCTGATTAAATTTCCAAACTTCTTTAAGCTTAGATCCTATTACAAGAATAGTCCTTTTAGTTCAAAGTAGGGGGGTTGTAGCCTAGTGGTTAGAGCATCGGACTCACGACTTGAAGGTCGGGGGTTCGATTCCGACTCCACTGGTACAATTTGGTGTCCTTTAGCAAGACACTTAACTCTGCATTGCTTCAGTTCACCAAGCTGTTAAATGGGTACCAGCATCAGCTGGGGTAATTGAAGGTGGGTGTGGCGTCCCCCAAGTCCATGGACACTGAACAGCTGTACGCAGTCTTCAGAAGCTGCCGCGCAATCGCCTGCGGCTGCGCTGTTGGCTGCCACATCTGGCCCGATATGGGACGGTGTAATCAATTATTAATATTATTATTACAATTATTTTAGTTCAAAAAAATTCTGTCAATCTGTATTTTACTCCCATTTAGAATATCGTTCTACCTCCCATAAGTTCGATGAACTCTACTCCCACTATCACATGATTAATGGACCTATCACATTACTTAACTCTACCAATCACATGACTTACTCTACAATCCTACCCAAACTTGCTCTACCCATCACATGACTTTACCCATCAAATGATTTAATCTACCATCACACATCACTTACTCTTACCCATCACATGATTTAATCTACCCATCACATCACTTACTCTACGATCACTGATTTAAATCTTACCATCACATCACTTCATTAAAGTGATTGTGATTAAAACTCTACCGATCACATGATTAAATCTACCCGTCACATTTGAAAAAATCCTTCCTTTAGTTCTCTCTGTCTGTCCCTCTCTTTATTGATACGGCCCCCGAGGGGATGGTGGGACAATATGGCATTAAATTGTGGAAGAAAATTGCGTGTCAGTTAGATTTTTGATGCCCAGTTTGTGGAAGCCCCACAGGCAGACATAGCGATGCCTAAAGCATCAAGGATGGGAAGAAGGCCCCGAGGTTGACAAACGCGAAGCTTTGCTGGTGGGGAACGGATGGGGCAAGCAACCTGCTGTAAACACTGGGGGGCTTTGCCATTCCGGCGCAACTGGTAGAGCTCCTTTTTTGGGGGAGGGAAGTGAAGCACTGCCTAGCTGGCAGGCGGTTTTAAATAAGAGATTGAGAGAGGAGCCAAGAGACGAGCGACGGAGAGCTTGGAGAGTGAGAGGACAGAGAGGACACAGAGAGAGACCTATGGGACTTTCTGGTCCATGTTTGTCCGCAATCCAAATCCAGCCCAGGCCTCTGGTTTCCCCCACGCAGCGATCCTTTCTCTTACCCCCCCCCCCCCCTGGTGCCACATCCCAGTCTCCTAACCACCCATCCACCCCTCAGTAAGCTGTCGGCAGTCAACTTAGCCTGTTCCTCAACCAAGCAGCGACCCCTCTCCCTCGTTGGTCTGTCTCTGTCTGGCTGGTGCAGCTCTCGCAAGCCTCTAAAAACAGGCAATCCGCCTTCTCGTCCTCCACTTCCTATAGCATAAACTGACGCTGGTTCGTATTCAGAGATATTTTACCAGTCAGGCAAGCCCAGCTTCTCTGTCTCTCGGGCGTGTCAGCTCAGCTCAGCAGAGTTGGAATCCGGCACCATCAACAATTAAATTGACTGCCTGTTGGAATACAAAGCAGCAGCAGCAATCATCTCTACCCTCTACTGAACAAAAAAATCCTTCCCTTGTCCCCTTGTTTTAAAATATCTCCTGCATAGGCGATATCTGCAAGCCCCTGCCCCTCTCCGCGTAGATATATATACTCGTAGAGAGCACTTTTTTGCTGACTGATTTCCTTCGTCTCTTCTGTCACTTACTCTGTTGCGCCCCTCTGCAACACTACGATTTGTCCTGCTCTCAAGCCGAATCATTTGGAGTTCCATTGCTCCAGGTAAGTCAATTTCCCATTCTAAGAGTGCAGTACGTGTATATACCTTGTAGTTGCAAGCGTCTTCCTTGGGTGGCTAACCCTTTACTGGTGTTAGTCACCGCTTATTTATCCGATGCCATAAGATTTTTAGTAAAGGAGTTGTCTAAAACGTGTTTATTAGGAAGTACCCGTATAGCCATAGCTACTACTTGCTACAGATCTTACTATTGATAGAAATATGTTCTAGTCACTGTTTGCCTGTTCATTCCAAAAGTTTTGCCGCAAAAGGCCCCTAACAAAGGTGTGGAACAAAAATTATTTCATATTTACGCAAAACAGATCCAGAGAGAACTGATGTTGAAGGGGGAGGCCGTTTGACAGATGGATAAAATCTGGTTCCTTAATCTTTTCCTTAGACGCGTATGTTGCACCTGCATCAAGCTGTTGTGTTTTACTTTTTAGTAGGAAGCCCTTCCTACGAAAGATTTGGCTTATAATACTGTAATACACAAGGCAAAGCGCAGTAAATTGTAGCTAGAAGTAGACAGTAAAGGGCAAAATACAACAGATTCCCATTATAACTTACTCCCCATGGTTTTGGTCAAAAAATTAACTAAGATAAATAAATACAGCTCAATGGAAATACGATGTTGGCATATTTCAGATTCATTGGTAAATTTTATTTTGACTAAATTCTCAGCATGTGAAATAAAATAAGCACTTTGATCCGATTTAAAGTTTTTAAACGGATACCTATTAAAAATGTTGCTTGTAATGTTCGCAGAAAGTGCACCATTTCGTCAGACTTATGAGTAATTTAAGACAGTGCTTAGCGTAATTGGTTCGATGCTAGACTCTGAGGAACAGACATGGAGACCCTATTTCCTATTCTCTCTGAAAGCAAACTATTTATTTAATAAAAGTCTCGTCTTTGAATTTTCTATCAGACTGAATTTGTTTTTCGATCTCATCTTCCACCAAGCCAGTTTCTTTTTGCATATTTTTATCCGCAATTCTCTTTCCCGACGGTCAAGGCGGCGGACAACTTGAATAATAATTGCGACTCTCACCATGCAGTGCAGGAAGGGAATCGTCTGGAGGGTGAAGGGGAATGGGGTAGGGGGGGATAAAATTGAAAAGCAAAAGCCAGCCAACAGGGGATTTTTCTTAGCCTACATGGCCTTCCTATCCTCTTTTCTGCTCGACCCGCAACCCGCCACCTCCAAAACCAGGATCACCCTAACGCGTAGATCCCACCAAGTTAAGCAAGCGGCGTCCTACGGAATTCTAAAGCAGCCACAGGCCCACCTCTCCAATAGAGCTCTCCAAGGCTATTTCCCTAGGGATAAGGGAAGTGCAAAGAGGGGGGGGAGACGGTGTGCCGCGGGGGAAAGGCAAGCGACACGTGGCGCAAACAAGGGAAGACCGACCAAAAACTGGCTAACTGACTGCCACAGGCCCCGTCAGTCAGGACGGGTCTGACCTTCGGCTTAGCGGCTATTTATCTAC
>CATNEM010000105.1:357500-550791 GCA_950096795.1 Macrostomum cliftonense | reverse complement strand
TTAACACACTGTAGAATGGCCCTCTAACACCTTGTAGAATCGCCCTCTAACACCCTGTAGAATCGCCCTCTAACACCCTGTAGAATGGCCCTCTAACACCCTGTAGAATCGCCCTCTAACACCCTGTAGAATGGCCCTCTAACACCCTGTAGAATCGCCCTTTAACACACTGTAGAATCGCCCTATAGCAACCCTGTAGAATCGCCCCATAGCAACCCTGTAGAATCGCCCTCCATAACACCCTATAGAATCGCCCTCTAACACCCTGTAGAATGGCCCTCTAACACCCTGTAGAATCGCCCTACTGTAGAATCGCCCTATAGCAACCCCGTAGAATCGCCCTTTATAACACCCTGTAGAATCGCGCCCTTTTAACACACTGTAGAATGGCCCTCTAACACCCTGTCGAATGGCCCTCTAACACCCTATCGAATTGCCCTTTAACACACTGTAGAATCGTCCTCTAACACCCTGTAGAATCGCCCTTTAACACACTGTAGAATGCCCTCTAACACCTGTAGAATCGCCCTCTAACACCCTGTCGAATGGCCCTCTAACAACCCTGTAGAATGGCCCTCTAACACCCTATCGAATTGCCCTTTAACACACTGTAGAATCGTCCTCTAACACCTGTAGAATCGCCCTTAACACACTGTAGAATGGCCCTCTAACACCCTGTAGAATCGCCCTCTAACACCACTGTAGAATCGCCCCAAGCAACCCCGTAGAATCGCCCTCCATAACACCCGTAGAATCGCCCTCTAACACACTGGAGAATCGCCCTATAGCAACCCCGTAGAATCTCGCCCTCTATAACACCCGTAGAATCGCCCTTTATAACACCCCGTTGAATCGTCTCTCCATTGCACTTTGTAGAATCGCCCTGTGTAACACTCTTCAGGAATCGCCCTTTTACAAACCTTGTAGAATCGCCCTCTATAAGACCCTGTAGAATCGCCTACCAACTCTTTAACTGCATAGAAACTTCTTTCCTAAAGTCTTAATATGTCTTTCATCGAACTAAAGAATTTCAACTAAGAGCGAATTACATCTTCACTTTCACTTCACACAGGCAAGACAAGTTGCACTTCTTGCGCACCTCGCAGTCCGCATTCACCGAGCCAAAACCATTCAAATTTGAATCGCACAAAGGCGATCCAATCAGTCAGGTGTGCGCCAATCAACCCGATGTGCTGCACGATTTAGAAACTCGCTACAACAATCTGCAAGATCTTATTAAAAAGAAAAGACTAGCTTGGAATCTGACGAATTGTGGAAGACTCTCGAGGCTGCCGAGCAATCCTGGCTGTCTGAGATAACGTTTCCGACTATTATGTTGGTGATATGTTTAGCCAGGCTATGAAAGAGTTGCAGACTGGGAACGCAGGTAGATAGTGCTTTATGTACCCCTTAATGTACAAATTCTTTTGACGGCCAACAGTTATGTACGCAACCTGTAAATATAGATTTTTCACGGTGCAAATCATTCTAAAGTATTTGTTTATGCACTCAAAGAGTACCCGCTATGTACTGTTTCTTTAATTTCCCAATGTCTCCCGCATTGACCCCCCTCACTCCACAATGTACACAGGCCATAGACTACCCAGCTCATTCCACAATGTACACACGCCATAGACTACCCACCTCACTCCACAATGTACACACGCCATAGGCTAACCACCTCTCTACAATGTACACACGCCATAGACAACCCACCTCACTCCACAAGTACACACGCCCATAGACTAACCATCTCTCTCCACAATGTACACACGCCATAGACTACCCCCTCACTCAAAAATGTACACAGGCCATGAAAAAAATCTCATGATTTACTTTAAATCTGACCAATAAATCATCAGGCGACTTCAGCAAAGATTCCAACCAGCATCCCGAGCAGCGAAACGCCGACACGGACAAAAAGAAAGCCTGGGAGAATGGCGACTTCTACCTCGGCAAATTTAACGAATACATGCGCAAAAAACTGCAACCTGATCCGTCAAGAGCCAGAGCCGCCGCTATTTCGCGCGCTCTCGGCCGCGAAAGCGGTATGGCGCCACCGCCACTGCCGACTAAGCCGCGCAAAAAGTCCATCATCAAAGTCAACGCCCAGCTGATTGGCGGCGGTAGGCCCAAACTATTCGGCGGATCCGTTGAAGAACTGCAAGAATTTCCTGCTATTGTACTGTCCTGCGTTAACTGATTAAGCAGTACGGACTGTACAATCAGGGAGTGTTCAGGTAGCGTAGCTTGATTTTATTTCAGTTGGTACGATTACTTGTTACAAACCACAAGAAATTATTACAGGTGCACTATAACACCACATCAAGAATCTAAACAACCCATCTAGAATCTGAACACCCCATCTAGAATCTGAACACTTCATCAAGAATCTAAACAACCCCAGCTAGAATCTGAACACCCCATCTAGAATCTGAACACCCCATCTAGAATCTGAACACCCCATCTAGAATCTGAACACCTCATCTAGAATCTGAAACACCTCATTTTAAATCTCAAAAACCTCATATAGAATCTGAACGCTTCATCTTGAAACTGAATACTCAATTTAGAATCTGAACACCCCATCTAGAATCTGAACACCCCATCTAGAATCTGAACACCTCATCTAGAATCTGAACAAACTCATATAGAATCTGAACAACTCATATAGAATCTGAACACTTCATCTAGAATCTGAACACTTCATCTAGAATCTGAACACCCCATCTAGAATCTGAACACTAGAATCTGAACACCCCATCTAGAATCTGAACACTTCATCTAGAATCTGAACAACTCATATAGAATCTGAACAACCCATCTAGAATCTGAACAACCCATCTAGAATCTGAACACCCCATCTAGAATCTGAACACTTCATCTAGAATCTGAACAACTCATATAGAATCTGAACACTTCATCTAGAATCTGAACACTTCATCTAGAATCTGAACAACTCATATAGAATCTGAAACACCCCATCTAGAATCTGAACACTTCATCTAGAATCTGAACACCTCATATAGAATCTGAACACTTCATCTAGAATCTGAACAACTCATATAGAATCTGAACACTTCATCTAGAATCTGAACACTTCATCTAGAATCTGAACACCTCATCTAGAATCTGAACACCTCATTTAAATCTCAACACCTCATATAGAATCTGAACGCTTCATCTTGAAACTGAATACTCAATTTAGAATCTGAACACCCCATCTAGAATCTGAACACCCCATCAGAATCTGAACACCCCATCTAGAATCTGAACACCTCATATAGAATCTGAACACCTCATCTTGAAACTGAATACTCAATTTAGAATCTGAACAACTCATATAGAATCTGAACACCTCATCTAGAATCTGAACAACTCATATAGAATCTGAACACTTCATCTAGAATCTGAACAACTCATATAGAATCTGAACACTTCATCTAGAATCTGAACACCTCATCTAGAATCTGAACACCTCATTTAAATCTCAACACCTCATATAGAATCTGAACGCTTCATCTTGAAACTGAATACTCAATTTAGAATCTGAACAACCCCATCTAGAATCTGAACACCCCATCTAGAATCTGAACGCCCCATCTAGAATCTGAACACCTCATTTAAATCTCAACACCTCATCTTGAAACTGAATACTCAATTTAGAATCTGAACAACCCATCTAGAATCTGAACAACCCATATAGAATATAAACAACCCATCTAGAATCTGAACAACCCATCTAGAATCTGAACAACCCATCTAGAATCTGAACAACCCATCTATAATCTGAACAACCCATGTAGAATCTGAACATCTCATCTAGAATCTGAACACCTCATCTAGAATCTGAACACTCAATCTAGAATCTGAACACTCAATCTAGAATCTGAACACCTCATCTTGAATCTGAACACCCCATCTTGAATCTGAACACCTTATATATAATCTGAACACCCCATCTTGAACCTGAACACCCCATCTTGAATCTGAACACCTTATATATAATCTGAACACCCCATCTTGAACCTGAACACCCCATCTTAAATCTGAACACCTTATATATAATCTGAACACCCCATCTTGAATCTGAACACCCCATCTTGAACCTGAACACCCCATCTTAAATCTGAACACCTTATATATAATCTGAACACCCCATCTTGAATCTGAACACCCCATCTTGAACCTGAACACCCCATCTTAAATCTGAACACCTTATATATAATCTGAACACCCCATCTTGAATCTCAACATCCTAACCCGAATCTGAACACCACCAATCCGAATCTAAACACCACCAATCCGAATCTGAACACCACCAATCCGAATCTGAACATCCCTAACCCGATTCTGAACACCCCCAATCCGAATTTAACCCTCACTTCATCTTTAATCCCCATCCGTAATCCCAACAGAATCCCGGGCTCCCAGTCCGACGTCAACCGACTCAAAGAGGCCTTCGAACGCGGCGAAGATCCGTTCGCCAACGCCACTGACGGTCGCGACGTGAACGCGGCGGCTGGCGTTCTGAAATCCTATCTGAGGGATCTGGAAGAGCCGGTGCTGCCATCGCGACTATTCGACGATATGTTGGAGTGCGCCAAGAAAGATTCAGTGACCGAGACTATTGTGCGAATGCGAGAGATCTTTCAGCAGCTCAGCCCGAATGTGTACCGGGTGCTTAGGTGAGGAAAGGAGGTTTTTTGGGGTAATAAAATGTCTCAAGGTGATAGAATAGAATGTCGAGGTCAAGTAAGGTCGTTTAGGGTCATGTGAGTTCATATTTAGTGTCAAGTGAAGTCATGTTTAGGGTCAGGTGATGTCATATGTAGGGTCAGGTGATGTCATATTTAGGGTCAGGTGATGTCATATTTGGGGTCAGGTAATGTCATATTTTGGGTCAAGTGAGGTCGTATTTAGGGTCAAGTGAGGTCGTATTTAGGGTCAAGTGAGGTCGTATTTAGGGTCAGGTGAAGTCATATTTAGGGTTAGGTGAGGTCATATTTGGGTCAGGTGATGTCATATTTGGGGTCAGGTGAGGTCATGTTTAGGGTCAGGTGAGGTCATTTTTGAGGTCAGGTGACGTCATATTTGAGGTCAGGGGAGGTCATATTTGGGGTCAGGTGAGGTCATATTTGGGGTCAGGTGAGGTCATATTTGGGGTCAGGTGAGGTCATATTTGGGTCAGGTGAGGTCATATTTGGGGTCAGGTGATGTCATACGCTCGTAAAAGGGTCAAAAAGAGGTGTCAGGTTATGTCACAAAGGGATGCAGTGTCAAGTGAGGTCATTTATGTACTGATTTGAATGCAATTACTTTTTTCTCCCCTTCAGATTCCTGTTCGCCTTTCTAAACCACTTGTCATCATTTTCGGACGAGAATCTGATGGACTCGTACAATCTATCGATCTGTTTAGCTCCCTCATTTATGCCCGTGCCGCAAGGCCGCGATCCCGTCATATTTCAAAGCGCCGTGTCGCATCTGATGAAGCTAATCATTGAACACGAGGCCGAGATATTCACTAGGAAAGACGTGATCGGGCCCGTCTATCACAAAATGATGGACGACGAATTTGAGAACGAGGATGAAGAGGATCAGTCGGTTTCATCTGAGATTGGTGAGTCTGGCTGCTGTCTTGAGCAGACAGACAACTATCTGAAGTAGCATTAGGGGCGATTCTTATGGTAGTATTTGGAAACAATTCTCAAGGTAGTATTTTGGGCGATTCTCATGGTAGTGTTTAGGTACAATTCTTATAGCAGTTTAGGGGCGATTCTCATAGCAGTTTAGGGGCGATTCTCATAAACAGTTATTGGGCGATTCTTAAAGCAGTTCAGGGGCGATTCTCATGACAGTTTAGGGCGATTCTCACAGCAGTTCAGGGCGATTCTCATAACAGTTTAGGGGCGATTCTCATAACAGTTTAGGGGCGATTCTCATAACAGTTTAGGGACGATTCTCATAGCAGTTCAGGGGCGATTCTCATGACAGTTTTAGGGCGATTCTCACAGCAGTTCAGGGCGATTCCTATCACTTCAGGGACGATTCTCAAACAGTTTAGGGGCGATTCTCATAACAGTTTAGGGGCGATTCTCATAACAGTTTAGGGACGATTCTCATAGCAGTTCAGGGACGATTCTCATAGCAGTTCAGGGGCGATTCTCACAGCAGTTCAGGGGCGATTCTTACAGCAGTTCAGGGGCGATTCTGAAAGCAGTTTATCGGCGATTCTCATAGCAGTTTAGAGGGGCGATTCTTATAACAGTTCAGGGCGATTGTCAAGGCTTTTATGAGGTGATTTTAGAAAAATTAAATGTGTCAATAAAATTACATTTAGAAACCGAAATTCCGAAAGTTCAGTTACACACACAACTTAACCTCACCCTTAAACACCCTGCAGACCTGGAGTCCAGCTACACAGTCACGGCCAAGTACTCATTCCAAGCGCGTACACCTCGCGAACTGTCATTCACACGCGGCGAAACAATCACTATATTGAATCGGATCACCTCCGAGTGGTTGCACGGAGTTAACTCGGCTGGCAAGGAGGGCTATCTGCCAGACGCTTATGTCACCAGGTCCGACTTAGACGTGGTTTCTTCAGCAGCCTCAACGCCGACAGCTTTGACTGAGGCGGCAGCGGCTGCTGCTGCTGCCTTTGCAATTCCAGACTTGGACAATCCTGTCGTTGATCCTTCACTAGCAGGCTCCGACGATGCTATTGTTGCTGTTGTTGCAGAATCTTCTTCTCCTAGAAGTAGTCCGTCTTTGTCTTCGATGTCGGATCAAGCTGTTGCCACAGTTGATAAGCTGATGAAATCAGCTGTCAGCTCGCAGATGAATGACCAAAGCGATTCATCAGCTCCATTAACAGCTCCAGCAATGACGTCTTCCACTTCCGGTTCCATACAACCGGAAGCATCAATGGAAAGCATCGATCAAGCATTGCAAGAAGTAATCGCCGGCTTAGAGTCTTTGTCCTACTACGACACCGAGTCGCCGTACGCTAATCCTCAAGAATTATTGAACGCTAAGATGCACCTGCCTGCGGCTAAACGGGCTCCGGATTTGGTTTCGGATTTGCCGGTGCAAAAATCTGCATCGTCAGATGCTGAAGAACCTACGGCTGCTGATGCTACTGCTACTACTACTAATAATACTACTTCAAGTAGTACCGCAACTAGCAGCGTCACTTCCGCAGCGGATCAGTTTGCATTAGAAGGTCACGCCGACACGTTGCTTCGTGCTCGAGTTGCGCCCCCAAAAATTGCTCCCAAGCCGACTAAATTGACCAAGTAGATTTTTCTACTTCATATTTCTTGCCCGCTATGTAATTTACGAAATCAGTAACATAAAGTACCTAATGAACTAACAAAATTTATTCAAGGTACGATTGATTTTTTTCGATTGATTGAACAAAATTGTGTACAGTAGCTATGTCTAATTGTTCTACTAAATTTTATTTCTAAAAAATGCCCCTAAATTGTCCGGTTTTATTTTGGTCATTCCATGCGGTTGGTTGTTGTTGTTGCGACCAAAAATTTTGTTTTGATCTCGGCATCCAAAATAATTAAACCCCTTTTTCTACACAATTTTCCCGTATTTTTGGGTTGTTCGTAATCTTATATTTCTACTTGCAGTAGTTCGTAATGAAAGAATTACTTTTTACAAAGTTGTTTTCGAAATTAAAATTGTGCATCTTATACAATAAATTGAATTATAAAGTAATCTATATTGGCTTCCAAATTTTTACATGCGAGTGTTCCCGGTACGTTTTGAGTTCGATAATTTTGTTCAAGAAAAAAAACGCGCTGATAACATGTAAATGGTATCGACCCTTAGCCACTGTATATTGATTGTGTATTTTTTTCTGTGCTATATTTGTATTTTTATTATGGTAATCCTGCAAAACTAATTTGCCGTATCAGTTTTTATATTAATTAGCTTATTTTTATGCTCTATTAATGAGTTATTTTACACGCTTTTGTTAGTATTAACAGTTTTCAAGTAGCTTAGATTTAAATAATATTCGGTTATTGTTTTATTTACCAGTTTTTTTGTTAATCTACGCATTACGAATCCCAATTGCCGAACCTAATTTACGTCCAATCGCTCGGTCAAGACTTACCTAGCCTATGCTTATTCTGTCCATTTTCTTGCTATCACACCCACCCCAACCAATGTACATCCTATGGCTATCACAACCACCCCAGCCAATGTACATCCAATGGCTGCCAGACCCACATCAACCAATGTACATTCTATGGCCATCACACCCACATCAACCAATGTACATTCTATGGCCATCACACCCACTCCAACCAATGTACATCCTATGGCTATCACACCCACCCCAACTGATGTACATCCTACGGCTATCACACACACTCCAGCCAATGTACTTCCTACATCCTAACTTCGCCAGTTCTTCCCTATTTTTACTACAGTAACGTTTTTTTCCATCCATATAAAATTGTTGTTTTTACTCGTAATTTGAAATTTTAAGCCTTCTATTTTACCATATCCTTGTTGGCATTAGTTTGCAGTGTTGCTGTAAATTTTACTTTATATTTTACGCATTATTTGCGTAGCATTCCAATAATTTGGTTTTATAATTAAGACGTGAACTTTTTTCTCTTAACTCTTTTTTTATTTAGTGACGCATGATTTATCAGTACATGCCGTTGAATTGTTTTATCAATTGTAATTTTATTGTATACCAATTTTTAAAAAGGTGCGCTGATTTTAACTTTAATTTCAAAATTAAAACAAATCAATGATTTTTATATATGATGAAGGCAATTTTTATGCATGCAAATGTTTTTTATAGCTTACGTGTTTTTTGTTTTTATGTTGTTTGTTTTTAAATTGATCTGATCACTGTGTGTGAATTTAAATTATCATGCGTGCATATTTTTTTATATTTATAATAGTCGGCGTTTTTTAATTGTATAATTCTATTTTTTACACGGTTATGAATAGAAAGAACAGAAAAATGATGTTGCTTATAATTATTATATTGCACAAAATTCATTCTGTTCCAGCGAAGTTTTCCGACTTGAATTATTTTCGCAAAATCCACAGTTTTAGTTTTCTTGATTTTGTTTTTGTTAAATAAAGTTTATGGACTTTTCCTGCGGAAGGGTCAGTCACTGATGGATCATGTGACCCTTTATGAAGTCACTCGTAGGTCATATGACCCCCTGATGTAGTCACTGGTAGGTCATGTGACCCTTGATGAAGTAACTGGTAGATCATGTGACCCTTAAAGAAGTAACTGGTAGATCATGTGACCCTTGATGAATTTTCTGATAGTTCATGTCACGTGACCCTTGATGAAGTCACTGGTAGGTCACCCGACCCCCTGATATTATGTAGTCACTGGTTGGTTGTCAACCGACCCCTGATGAAGTCACTGGTAGGTCATGTGACCCCTGATGTAGTCACTGGTAGGTCATCTGACCCTTCCGACACTTCTGACACTTACAATAATTGTTTTTTATTTCTAGTTATTTAGCAACAAAAATTCTTGAAACTTTGCACTATTCTACTAATATCAGCAACATTGTAAGTAGTGTATTCTGCGCATGAGTTTTTCCTAAACTCAGATAAATAACATGTGATAGAAGCGCGCTCTCATTGGCTATCGCGGAGTCCAATAACCCAGAATGTTTCAGACGTTAAAATCGTCTTTCCTCTGGGGGGAGGGGTTAGGTTTACGCCCATGCACGATTATAATTTAAAAAGCAGATCTCATTTCTTTCTGCTTCTTCTGCAAAGACTGTTCTCCTCGCTGCTTATTAAAAACACGATTTGTTGCTTCCTAATTAAAAAAATTCAAATGAAAGATCATTTGCACTGGCCATCCAACGGCGCAGCATCTGTAGTTAACCAGCAGCACAATAGTCCAGCTTCTCAACAGCGTCATCTATTGGCGTCATCTCCTTCTTCTAATAGAAGCAGACCGGCAAGACAGCCACTAGTAAAGAAGATGCTCAGTCCAATTAGTTTCCTATGGTGTCTGCTGTCAATTCTGTGCGCCGGGGTGTCATTTTTCTGCTTTTTACAGCCGTTCTGGATTGTTGAGCCGAGACGGCCGCACTGTCTGGGCGTGTTCAGCTTCTGCGTCAATTCTATTGATCTGCCGCATCTGAGGCGGCCGAGTTCAGGTGGCAGCGGCGATGCTGGCGGCGGCGGCGGCGGCGGCACGGTCTGCGGCGTCTACGCTGGCCAGTTCGCCTTCGCCAACCTGCCGTCGGATGCTTGGCGAGCCACCTGCGTGCTGTTTGGCGGCGGCTGCCTGCTGCAGTCGTTGTGCGCTCTGGCTGCGCTGGTGGCGCTGTTTCTGCGGTCGGGAGCTGACCGGCTCGCTGCCAGGGTGGCTGGCTGCGTGCAAGGCGTGGCTGGTGAGTTTAGCGCGCTTGACTGTGTGACTGGGGTTTTGGCGCCTCTCAGCCTATTTAGCGCCTCTCATCTTATTTTAGCGCCCCTTATCTCGTATTAGCGCCTCTCCTCTCTTTTCGGCGCCTCTCATCTTATTTTAGCGCCCCTTATCTCGTATTAGTGCCTCTCCTTCTTTTTTCGGCGCCTCTCATCTTATTTTAGCGCCTCTCATCTTATTTTAGCGCCCCTTATCTCGTATTAGCGCCTCTCCTCTCTTTTCGGCGCCTCATCTTATTTTAGCGCCCCTTATCTCGTATTAGTGCCTCTCCTTCTTTTTTCGGCGCCTCTCATCTTATTTTAGCGCCTCTCATCTTATTTTAGCGCCCCTTATCTCGTATTAGCGCCTCTCCTCTCTTTTCGGCGCCTCTCATCTTATTTTAGCGCCTCTCATCTTATTTTAGCGCCTCTCATCTTATTTTAGCGCCTCTCATCCTATTTTAGCGCCTGTTATATTATTTTTATCGCCTCTCATCCTGTTTTAGCGCATTTTATCTCTCTTTTCTGCGCCTCTCATCTTATTTTAGCGCCTCTCATCCTATTTTAGCGCCTCTTATATTATTTTTATCGCCTCTCATCCTGTTTTAGCGCATTTTATCTCTCTTTTCTGCGCCTCTTATCTTATTTTAGCGCCTCTCATCCTATTTTAGCGCCTCTCATCCTATTTTAGCGCCTCTCATCCTATTATGGCGCCTCTCATTCAATTTTAGCGCCTCTTATCCTATTTTGCGCCTCTCATCCTATTATAGCGCCTCTCATCTTATTTTAGCGCCTCTCATCTTATTTTAGCGCCTCTAATCTTATTTTAGCGCCTCTAATCTTATTTTAGCGCCTCTCATCCTATTCTAGCGCCTCTCATCCTTTTTTAGCGCCTCTCATCCTATTTTAGCGCCTCTCATCCTATTTTAGTGCCTCTCATCCTTTTTTAGCGCCTCTCATCGTATTTTAGCGCCTCTCATCGTATTTTAGCGCCTCTCATCGTATTTTAGCGCCTCTCATCCTATTTTAGCGCCTCTCATCGTATTTTAGCGCCTCTCATCCTATTTTAGCGCCTCTCATCCTATTTTAGCGCCTCTCATCCTTTTTTAGCGCCTCTCATCGTATTTTAGCGCCTCTCATCGTATTTTAGCGCCTCTCATCCTATCTTAGCGCCTCTCATCGTATTTTAGCGCCTCTCATCCGATCTTAGCGCCTCTCGTCCTGTTTTAGCGTTTTTTATCATTTTTAGCGCCTCAGATCTCTGGATTTGGCGCCTCTTGATTCGTTTATTTGCCGTCGAATGGCTTGCATTCTGACGTCATCTTTCTACAAATGCAGAGCTTTATTAGCACTTTCTAAAAATCCAGATTTTAGTGAATTCTCCCAATTGGTACTCGAATCGCTGTCCATTTAATAGTGGTAGAATCAAATTAGCACAATAGGATTCTCAAGTGTTCTTTAGTGCACTGAACTGGCTATTAATTTTTTACTCTTAATTGCTCAACTTGTTCGGCAGAATTTTTCAGTATGAGAGAAAAAAAATGACACGTTGAATAAATGAATTATTAGAACCGGCTATGGTTAGAATGACTTCACAGTATAATAATAACCCTTGACTATAAGGGGCGCCTGACCCCTGCATGCTTTCCTTCTTTCCTACCTTACCCACATGCAAAGATCAACTTTATTGATTAGCACATTTTTATGATTATATCATTCCTTGGCTTGAGTCTTTTGTCAATTTTTAGAAATCTTTATTATATCACTTAGCTTATTCTATTGTTGGCGTATAGGAGTATTGCGTGCTTGGGGCGTGACGCAACTGTGCCATCTTCGTGTGATCTTGCCAGTTACATCACGGACCAACGTGTATTGTTGGGTTTGTGGTTTGTACAAATGATGGACAGTTTTATTGTAGTCTGATTTCGACTCTGTGCAATGGGGCGATTTTTGCGAATTTAGTTTATATAACGCCTGTGATTACGTAATAAGTTGTTCCTATAGGCCTTATTGTTAATGCTTTTATCTATTTTCCATTTTAAACCTTTCAATAAAAATGTCATGAATCTATACCTAGAATCGGCCATTTTCAGTCGTAAAATCGACCCTTATCCATCTCTAGAATCGGTCTTTATCCATTCGTATATTCAGTCTTTATTAATCTCTAGAATCGGTCTTTATCCATTCGTATATTCAGTCTTTATTAATCTCTAGAATCGGTCTTTATCCATCTCTAGAATCGGTCTTTATTCATATCTGGAGTCGGTCTTTATCCATCTCTAGAATCGGTCTTTATTCATCTCTAGAATCGGTCTTTATTCATCTATAGAATCGGTCTTTATCCATCTATAGAATCGGTCTTTATCCATCTCTAGAATCGGTCTTTATTCATCTATAGAATCGGTCTTTATTCATCTATAGAATCGGTCTTTATCCATCTATAGAATCGGTCTTTATCCATCTCTAGAATCGGTCTTTATTCATCTCTAGAATCGGTCTTTATCCATCTCTAGAATCGGTCTTTATCCATCTCTAGAATCGGTCTTTATCCATTCCTAGAATCGGTCTTTATTTATCCTTTGAATCGGCCCTTATTCATCTCCAAAATCAGTCTTTATCCATCCCTAAAATCGCTCTTTATCCATCCCTAAAATCGCTCTTTATCCATTCCTAGAATCGGTCTTTATCTATCTCTAAAATCGGTCTTTATCCATCTCTAAAATCGGTCTTTATCCATCTCTAGAATCGGTCTTTATCCACCTCTAGAATCGGTCTTTATCCATCTCTAAAATCGGTCTTTATCTATCTCTAGAATTGGTCTTTATCCATCTCCAGAATCGGTCTTTATCCATCTCTAGAATCGGTCATTATCCACGTCTAGAATCGGTCTTTATCCGTCCATAGAATCTGTCCTTATCCATGCACAAAATCCGTAAACTTCAGATCGTATCGAAATCAGCTTCATGTCAGTGTGTTAAAAAAATTCTCCGAACAAAGACCAGCCTCTCTTGGTTCCTCGGTTACCGTACGAGCTAATAAAAAACGTATCGAAAAAAAACAAGTAAATTAAAATGTCTTTAAAATCGACCACCGACCTGAAGTCTGAAATACCAACATCGCTACACACACAAACACAAATTTTGTTACAATGAACATCTCATTTTAAATAGCCAATTGCTTTTACTTCCTTTTCCAGTTGCCAAAGCAGCGGATAGAAAGAAAAAAGCACGCAGTGCAGAAAACATCTGGCTCTGTTGGGCAATAGCGGAACGCACAAAAAAGAAAGTAAAAAAAAAGAATGAAATACTTTGGCGCAAAAAAATTAGCATGTTTATAACAAAATTCTAGCTGCGAATTTCCCCTCGTACAGTGCGCGGCGTAAAAGGATAATAAATTTCTCCAGTTTTTTTTTTATAAACTGCTTTTTTTCTTCATCAGAGTCAGAAATCCGGGTCAGAGACTTCGGGTCAGAAATCGGTGTGGAGGCGAAAGCTAGTGTGAATTCTGCCTATGCAGAAACTTGAAGTTAAGTTGAATTAAAGTAGACAAAATGTTTAGGCCCTTAGAAGATGGCCATCTGTTTACGCCTCTATTGCTTAATGAGTTTTGTCTGGATGAAGACAATTGGTACCCTGCATTGCTTCAGCTGGGAAAATGTATTGTGTCGTAAGTACTGAGCAGCGAGTGGCTCGGCGGTCTAGCGTGTCTGCCTTGTGTGCCACTGGTCCAGGTTCGACCCCGCGTTGTAGGTTGTTGATTTTTCCCTAGCGCGGTTTCGTGTGCAGGGTCACATTAATTTGGGGCCTTGTGCACGAATTGGTTGGGCTATGGGTCAGTTGAGCTATTTAGTGTACATTCCTGGAGCTACCGCTTGTACACCCTATGTGAGTGCGTGACTGGGTGCCATACTGGAATTCCTTTGCGCACCGTTTGTGTGTGTGTGTGTCTATGCCTGCATACCGTATTTAGTGTGACTGAACGCGCTTCAGGAGTCAGCGCAATGGACAGTCATGCCCAGTCGCTGGTTTTGGGACGATGTCGCTTTAAGCGGCAAGGTGCCTACAGCCCTCCTACAGATTTAACTTATTAACTTTAAGGACTGAGCAGTTTTATGTCTACATCTATTCGAAAGAATTCCCGACTTGAAAGAAAGTATTCTCTTCCCCTTAGTGGTCTTCTGAACGCTTCTACCCCGTGTGTGCGACCTCGCAAGGCAACGCGCGGGTATTTCCTTCGCGGCTTCGTAGAAAAGGTGTCAATCACCCTGAATAGCAACAACGGTGGTTGTTATTTTTGTAAAAAATTTTCTCGAGGCGATCTGCCTAATTTTCTTTTGCCCCGTATCGTAATGAGAGTGCAGATGGAGTGAGTCACACAACAAGTCCGGGGCACAGTTGCCACCAAATAGCCTGCTAATGAGAGAGTGGAGATCCTGCCTGCGGAGCTTGCTGACGGTGATTCTTTCGCCATCATACAGACCGCCTGCCTGTCCATTGCGGGACCAGAGGGACCTAGCCCCAATACTGCGGGCGAAGAAGTTTTAAACTTCTCTAACAAAGAATTTTTTCTTAATAATAACTAGCCAGCTAACAGTTCATCAGCCTTAGGTTGTTAACCTCACATTTTACCTTAAGGCCACCTTGCCCACCTCTTGGCCTCTTGTAACCTTGGAATTTTTCTCCCCTCAGCAACACTTCTTCGCCATCCCCCATCCCAGCATTCGGACCTCACTCTCTTATAGGAAAAAAAGGTTTAACAAGCGTTGCATCTATAGAACTTTGCACTGCCAGGGCAAGATTTTCATCAAATATTGCGAGCGATTCTTCGTAGTGCTACGGGAAGTTTTGTCTGGACATGTGACTATGAATATGACTATAATAATTTATTGCAATGTAGTTTTATTTATACGATGTGGTTTTTAGCAACTTATGATCCTAATTAAGTCCCCATGATCCTAATTTAGTCCCCATGACCCTACTTTAGTCTCCATGACCCTAATTTAGTCCCCATGATCCTAATTTAGTCCCCATGACCCTAATTTAGTCCCCATGACCCTAATTTAGTCTCCATGACCCTAACTTATCGTCATGATTCTAATTTAGTCCGTTTTAGTTGCATTTTAAATATCAAAAAATATTGGGAGAGAGAAATTCTAGATGGAAAGTAAAAAAGTTACGAATAATAATCAGCAAAAAACCCGCATATTCCGTGTCAAATCACTGAATCGAAACTGCTCAGAAAAAAATCCTTACGTCATAAATCATCTTAACAAACAACTTCACAGCCACAATACTCTCCCAACTATACATGAATCCATAGAAAATTAATTCCCCTAAAAACCGGCCACACTCGATTTCTCTAGCTGCAGAATATTTTCCCCTATACCATATCAATAATATAGGGTTAACCCCAAAAAATTTGGCATCGTATATAATGATTTATGTCAGTATTTACATGCATACTCTAGTAGCAGCATTGCGTACAGAGAAATGTAAGAAAATAGTTATTACGGTTTTAAGTGTAGTATTCACTGCACACATTTATATAATTTAGTATAAATCTGCAACCTTTTAGGTTACATCGACAACCTTTTATTTTACCTAAACAACTAAATTGAAGTACATCCTTAACTAACGTTTAGGCTTAGTTAACAACAAATTTGGAATACCTTTAGGATGAAATGTATAAAAATGACGCAGTAAAGACGTAGCTCAAGTTTAATCATTCGTACCAGCCGTTTGTTTTCTGTAAAGCTAGACAATATGGCGTGATCAACTTGTTTGCACTTTAACTCGCCGTAATTGTTCTGCTGCTTGCATCGCAAATAAGGTAGGAGAGGATAGATAGAGGCAGAGAAAGCGCCCCAAATAATAGGGCTTTCTAGCAGTCGAAACGTGATGGAAAACGCTAGCACCCCGAAGATCGCACCTGTCCGAATAAATGAGCGAGTGAGGGGCGAAAGCGCTTTAACAGGAAGCTTGGATGATAACACGTTGGAAGAGGAAAAAAAGTATTGCATTCACTAGCGCGCCAGTAAAGAACATGTCTGTTTTCTGTTAAGAACAGGCGAGAATCTCTCATTTCTTAGAAATGGAAACTTCCGACAGAAGTTGGCAAGGCGAGAGCGAGGCAGCAACCAGCCTGGGGCACTAATTAGAATTCCTCACCTCGCGTCCATCCGCAAAGGAAGAGTTTCACCAATTGGCGAGAAACACAAAAATTGGGTTGGTTGCATCTTTCTGGTTGCACCTACCGGTAGTCTTAATTTACCTCCACGTTTTGGTGGTATTTTGATTCCTTCGCCGGTGGCGCATGGGTTCTGCGAGGTCAAAATGTTTTACGGGATCATCTGATGATGTTCGATGCCCTAGAATACATTTTCACTTTCAATTTTCTTATGCGTCCTAAAGTTTTCGTCTAACCCTATTTTGTTCTATTCTTTTTACGGGATTTAAGAACGATGTTTGTGCTACACTTGCTACAACAGTTGTCATTCGTTTTGCAACAAATTTACCGTAATGCATCTTCAAAATCGTTTGTATATATGATCCATGGCTATCATTTAAAAAAGAAACAAAATTGTTGACATTGGAATTTCTTCTTCTGGAAGAAGGCTTGTTAGAGAGGATAATTTGTGAATCCATTAGCGTCTTTACTTCTCTAGTTTAGTCATCTGCGCTCCCCTGGGGAGAAGGGTTTAACTATATAGCTAGTCTTTGTTCTGGCGCGTTTTAAATAGTTTTATATTTCTTGTGGAACATTCACGTAGCTGACGTAACTAGGAATAACTGTTCTTTTATGGCATTGTAAAAGTTGCTATGCCAATGTAGAATGTTACTTATTAAGTAAACATATGTTAAGTTTGTATTATGGCTTTAGAACAGAGCAGCAAGAACACACACACACACATCAATAAGACTTTGACGCACTCTTTCCATCCTCTCTTTTTAGGCAAAACAAAACCCCGCCCATTTGACCATTTTTTATGGAATTCTAAATTTGCAATTCAATCTGGAATGGAAACCATGTGTGTATCTAAGCGCTGGCAATATTTTATCCAAGAGCACTCACTCTCACACACTTTCATGTGTGTATAATGCTAGAGCGCCCTCTGTGATAGCTCGTATGTGGCCCCGAATTGGATGGATCAAAGATGATTGATTACCGAAACTTTCGGCCTCATTTTAGCCAGTCAGTCAGTCGGGCAGTGCCCAATGCTCTTAAAAACAGGGAAGGAAGGATCAGGCAGGTCTTGGGATGATCGGACCAAAATAGGTCAGAGGGATAAGTTTTATGACAACATGAACACGAAGAACTAAAACGGTTAGAATAAAATACGTCTTTGGAAAACTTCTACATCTTGTTTATTGCCTTCGCTAGCCATTTAAGTCGGTACAAGGCGATTTATAACTTATCTATATATATTTCGGGGCTAAAGAAAGAGTGAAATAAAAATATTTGATTCTTAGATCCCCCAGATCTCGGATTCCATAGATCTAAGATCGCTTGACCTCAGATCCCTTGACCTCAGATCTCTATGATCTCAGATCCCTAGATCTTACATCCCTAGATCTCAGATATCTAGACCTCAGATCTATATGATCTCAGATCCCTAGATCTTAGATCCCAATGATATCAAATCCCTAGACCTCAGATCCCTAGACCTCAGATCCCTTGACCTCAGATTCCTAGACCTCAGATCTATATGATCTCAGATCCCTAGATTTTAGATCCCAATGATCTCAAATCCCTTGACCTCAGATCCCTAGACCTCAGATCCCTAGACCTCAGATTCCTAGACCTCAGATCTCTATGATCTCAGATCCCTAGATCTCAGATCCCTAGATCTCAGATCCCTAGATCTTAGATACCTAGATCTCAGATATCTAGACATCATATCTATATAATCTCAGATCCCTATATCTTAGATCCCAATGATCTCAAATCCCTGGACCTCAGATCCCTAGACCTCAGATCCCTAGACCTCAGATTCCTAGACCTCAGATCTCTATGATCTCAGATCCCTAGATCTCGGATCCCTAGATCTCAGATCCCTAGATCTCAGATCCCTACATCTTAGATCCCTAGATCTCAGATATCTAGACCTCATATCTATATAATCTCAGATCCCTAGATCTTAGATCCCAATGATCTCAAATCCCTGGACCTCAGATCCCTAGACCTCAGATCTATATGATCTCAGATCCCTAGACCTCAGATCCCTAGACCTCAGATTCCCATAAATCTAAGATCCCTTTATTTCAGATCCCTATATCCCAGATCCCTACATCTTAGATGCCTAGATCTTAGATCCCAAGATCTAATATTCCCTAGATCTCAAATCCCCTATTGATATCATATCCTTCGATTTCAAATTCCCGAAGCTATAATCGTACAAGATACTAAAAAAATCCCGGATTTCTAATCCATGAATTTTTTAGTCCCGACTCCCAAGATAGATCCTGGCGGATCTAAACATTGCATATCTATATTTTTCTATGCCAAACAAAGAAAAATAGTTGACTATTTAGTTTCCACTTGACCCCCCTTTGGTGGCGGCTCGCATTGCTTATCCGTCTGTCTAAGCCAGAATTTACTCGCAACTAGCGCAGCTGATCCGTGTGACGCAATAGAAATCCCTGCGCCAAAATGCCATCAATTTAGTGCCAGTGTAACTTGACATCGTTTTTTAGCCTAAATACTATCAGGAAACTTATTCTTGTCGGACTGATTTGATTAGTAAGATCAGGCGGGATATCGCAGCTTTCTATTTTTCTAAAGAGATGAAGGACCAGTTTGGTGACGTAATCAGCTTCCAACTGGAATGAAACACAATTTGTAAGCAAAGCAAAAAAAATGTACCAATCCCGATGTACAGAAGGCAAAAATGACGGAATTATTAATCCATATAGCTATTTTCTTAGCTTGTAACAGTTAAGCCATTTGCCTGTTGATCTCCCGTTCTGTGTTGTTATATCGATTTCTATACCATTAGCACATTTCAGCTAGTGCAATGATTGACAAGCAACAGAGGGCGGGGGGTAGGAAATTAGTCTCGAGTCCTGAGCTAAACTGGGGGATTAACTATAACCAGTCGAGTAATGTATGCCCTAGGAGGAGCTAGTGTACGAGCTCACAATATAGCTAGTATGTTGTTTACTGTCCAGAAAGAGTCTTAAGAGAATTTCCACCATCGGATCGGAAATGCTCGTAATAAACTTTATGCTTGATTTTTCTCGTAGAAACCCAACATTTAGATAGTTTTCCTCTGTAGCTTCTCTTGGGGATTCTGGAAATACTACGACTTGAAGTGATCCTCTAGAAACTTTGAAGTGGTTTTCTTTTGGCTTAGAAATTGGAGAAATTTTTGGTGGCGCACTGCTAGTGCTTGGTGGCCACAATTTTTAGACAAAATAAAAAAATCCTATAGTAAGCTAACACTAGAAGCTGAATGTAAATGTTTAGGTTCAGTTTCTGCTATGGCTACCTAATTTTTAGAAAGATTTTTTCATTGCTGCATTAGCTATTTTCTACTGAATTTTAAAAAGCGGCAAAACAACTTAAATTTAAGTATATTTTCTATTTGGATTCTTGCCCAGTTGTACCCGCTCATGAGCGCCAACCCCTCCCTCCGAGGCATGAAATAATGTACAGTGGCTGCATTTCGGTGAGAGAGACAAGATGAGCTAAATGTAGATCTTCTATCTTCTATCTATTTATAATTTGAAACGGTGTTTCTAATTATCGACCACTCTGCCGACCCCCTAAGCCAAAAATGTACGTACAGCGAGCGCGCGTTCGGGCTGAGGGGTAGAAGGATAGAGGGGCAGAGGGGCAGAGAAGCGTACAGCCAGGCGCCTAAATAGCCTGACTAAAATGTCATGTACTCGGTTTTATGATACACCAGGTGTTCTCTCTTTTTCATTCCAGTGCTCCTATGCATAGGCGGCCTACTGACCTATCCGGTGGGTTTTGGCTCGCCAGTGGTTCGTCACTTCTGTCATCGGAAATCCGCCCCAGCTGGCGTCTTCCGCACCGGCATCTGCGAACTCGGCTGGAGTTATCTGCTAGCCGCCATGGTCACCTCCTTGGCGCTGTTCTGCCCGATCTTAGCCAGCCTGTACGACATTCACGTCTGTCTGCAGCTGGCGGACGGAGGCGGCGGAGGCGGCAGCGGCGGAGGCTTCTATTCTGATACGGAGCGATCTATCGAAAGAATCTCGCATCGACCATCACTGGCCTCGTCCAATGCGGCTAGGGTTAACAATCGAATAGATAATTATTGCGAAATTGTTGCCACTGTACAGCCGGGTCGTAGCAACGGAAACAGCAGCAGCAACAACAACAACAACAATAACAACATTAACAACATTGCTGGTAGCAACTGGTCGCCGGCTTCCTCGCATTCGCGCTCCCAATCGCAAGTGCAATCCCACTCGAATCAGTCGAATTATTCGCACTCTTATTCGCATTCGGCTTCTGGGACTGGCGGCGTGGCTAATTTATGACGTCATCTTTTAGTGTGTGTGTGTTACGTAATCAAAATCACGTATTATTTCTTGTTTAAATCCACACGATTGCAAATTTATGCTTAATATAAAAGTTTATTTAACTAAATAAATATCAAAATAAGGTCATGAGAACTAAATTAGGGTCATGGGATTAAATTAGGATCATGGGGACTAAATAAGGGTCATGGGGACTAAATTAGAATCATGGGGGCCTAAATTAGGATCACGGTGACTATATTAGGAATCAGGATCATGGGGACTAAATTACGGTCATGGGGACTAAATTAGGGTCATGGGGACTAAATTACGGTCATGGGGACTATATAAGGGTCATGGGGATTAAATTAGGATCATGGGGACTAAATAAGGGTCAAGGGGGCTAAATTAGGATCATGGGGACTAAATTACGGTCATGGGGACTAAATTAGGGTCATGGGACTAAATTACGGTCATGGGGACTAAATAAGGGTCAAGGGGACTAAATTAGGATCATGGGGACTAAAATGGGATCATGTGAACTAAATAAGGGTCAAAAGGACTAAATTAGGGTCATGAGGACTAAATTAGGGTCATGAGGACTAAATTAGGGTCATGGGGACTACATTCGGATCATCATGACTCAATCAAGATCGTGGGGACTTTTTATGGTTGTTATAATTCAAAAACGCAAACCTAAAATTTTTGTTTTGTTTTGCAAGATTTTTCTTATGATTGTATTAATAAAAAAACAAATTTGGTTGATCAGCTTTTGAGAATGTTTTGCACCGTTATTTTTCGTTTGATCAAAATTTGATAAACTGCTTTTATTGTAAATATTCCCCTTGACTCAATGAGAAATGTGCAAATCCTAAGTTTTATAGGCTAACAGACATGTGTTAATTACACCCTCTAAAATAGTTTTGTATTGCCTAATTAGCAATATCTAATCAATTTAATAACTAATCATTTTGCCTATTGCTTCAAAGCCTTAATTTTATTGATAAATAGAATTGTTACTATGGTTTACCATACTAACAACGCTTCAGTCAAAGATTCATTGTTTAACGCCGATTGTTTAACGATGCCTCAGCGAATCAGAAACGTTCTAGTCGAGTATGCTAAACGATAGTGACAATAAGCTTATTCATATGGTTCCATCGTTAAGCAATAAGCAAAGATCACTCGTGGCTACGCCACTCGTGAATTTGCTTATTGCTTAACTCTAGAACCATATAAATAATCTCCCATTGTACACAGCATTTGCTTGTTAAAAATAATATCATAACTAAAGTACTTTCCATGTGAGAACATTCTCGTATTTATAGTCTAACTTATATATATTTGCGGCTAGAGTAGAAAACAAATATATAATATCCTACTGAAACGAGGAGAATGTCTATGCAGAATCTCCGAGGCGAAGCCGAGGAGGTTCTGCCATAGACATTCTTCCGAGTTTCAGTTGGATATTGAAATGTATTCCACGAATGCAGGGAGCGGAGATTATTGACTCGATTCGCAGAGATTATAAGTAATCTCCGCTTCCTATATATTGTCTATGGCAGCGGAGATGACTTAGTAAAAATCTCCGCTAGCAAAACACTAGCGAGATAGACAAGGCGTACAGGCAGAGTGGAATACATATAATTATATCTCATTGATTCTTATTATAGTACAGCAAAGCAGTAATTTTAGCTGAGCCTCAGTAGTATAAGCCCCGATCAATAATTATTGTGTGTGTGTGTGTGTGTGTGTGTATATGTGTCCGAATAGGATGAGCAGACATTGACAAATGAATTCTGGTGTGTATATGCTTGAGTAACCCGATAGTATACCATGTAGCATTAGTGTAGGCTATTAAACACAATTTTGCTAGGCTGATATAAAAGTGCATTCATCCAGGCACCTCGTTGATGAGATTATAGCTCGTGAAACTCGATGTGGTGCCTGCATAATGTTTAGCTACCAGTATGTGTTAGTGCCAGCTAATCAAATTTTTAAATAGCTACTAAATGTCCATGCTTTACTTCCTCTATGGGAAAACTATATTTTTCTCTCTCGATAATATCTGATTTCATTGATACTCTATGGCTGATAATTTTGCCGATATGTTTCGTAAATAATTTCTTGCGACGTAGTTTTATTTAAAGCGATGTAGTTTTAAGCACCTTATGATCCTAATTAAGTCCCCATGATCGTAATACAATCCCCATGATCCTATTTCAGTCACCGTGATCCTAATTTAGTCCCCATGTCCCTAATTTAGTCCCCATGTCCCTAATTTAGTCCCCATGATCCTAATTTAGTCCCCATGACCCTAATTTAGTCCCCATAGTCCTAATTTAGTGCCCATGACCCTAATTTAGTCCCCATGACCCTACTTTAGTCCCCATGACACTAATTTAGTGCCCATGATCCTCATTAAGCCCCCATGACCCTAACTTAGTCCCCATGACCCTACTTTAGTCCCCATGACCGTACTTTAGTCTTCATGACCCTAATTTAGTCCTAATGACCTAACTTAGCCTCATGTTTCTAATTTAGTGCATTTTAGTTGCATTTTAAATTTAAAAAAATATTTTTTCGAGCGAGAAATTCTATATGGAAAGTAAAACAGTTACAAATAATAAGCAGAAAATTACCCGCATATTCCGTGTCAAATCACCGAATCGAAACTGCTCAAAAATAAACAACCCATACGTCATAAATCATCTTAACAAACAACTTCACAGCCACAATACTCTCCCTACTATATATGAATCCATAGAAAATTAATTCCCAAAACCCGGCCACAGTGAATTTCTCTAGCGGCAGAATATAGCCTTTTCCCCTATACCGTATCAATGATATAGGGTTCACCCCAAAACAATGGCATCGTATATATAATGATTTATGTCAGTATTTACATGCGTACTTTGGTAGCAGCAATGCGTACAGAGAAATGTAAGAAAATTGATATTATGGTTCCAGGTGTAGTATTCTGGTTTTAAAATACCCGGTTCTTTGTATTTATCGAAGATAATTTAATCAAACAGACTGTTTTTGTGGTTTATTCACTGCACACATTTAATCAAGTAGTTGTGTAGTTCTTTGTAGTTGGCTAACTATCTACCAGATATATTTATTATCTAAACTACGTCGCATTTCCTACCAGAATATACTGCACTTTATCCTTGTCTAAAGCTATCCTAACTAAAGAGGCTTTGGCTTTGAACGGAATTTTAATTAAAAATTAGTATCTATGGTTTCATCGTCGACGTAGGTTAATACAGCTTCAATTGGTGTATTTATGACTTCAAATTTTATGTCTATGCGTGGCTTTGATGTCTATGGCTTTAAATTAGGTGTCAATGGCTTTAAATTTTTTGTCTATGGCTTCAAATTGGTTGTCTATGGCTTCAAATTGGTTGTCTATGGCTTCAAATTGGTTGTCTATGGCTTCAAATTGGTTGTCTATGGCTTCAAATTGTTTGTCTATGGCTTCAAATTGGTTGTCTATGGCTTCAAATTGGTTGTCTATGGCTTCAAATTGTTTGTCTATGGCTTCAAATTGGTTGTCTATGGCTTCAAATTGTTTGTCTTTGGCTTCAAATTGGTTGTCTATGGCTTCAAATTGGTTGTCTATGGCTTCAAATTGGTTGTCTATGGCTTCAAATTGGGTATTTATGGCTTCATGAATGTAAATTAGGTGCATTTGGCTTTAAACCGTATGTTCCGTATGTTAAAGTTGAATTAAAATGTAATTAAAGGCAAGGTCAATGAATAATGAAAAGTCAATTAAAATATAAGTTTTTGTATTTCAAATCTAGCTCGTTGCCTTTTTCAGCGCAAATTCACATTTAGCTATGACTCATTCGATTTGTGTGAGAAGCCCCTCGTCGGATGGTTTGAATCGAAAATCGATTGCATTAATACTAAGTCTTGTGTTTGTCACTGAAAGAGCTATCAAGATGACTATCTGTTGAAAGTATTCAAAGGTCGATTTCAGAGAGGAATTGCTTTTGAGTCGTCGGCTGCATTGGGAAGCCGTGGAAAATAATCCCTGGGCAGCTGTTCAAATCCCAGTCCAAGCAAAAAATTGCGGTTTCGGTTCCACCCTAGCCTGTCCCCCATCAGTTCTTATCATTCCAAATGGCGCATTGATATTTACAAATATATTCCGAGTGAGGCTGTTGCGTCACAAATGACCCCTTGTTGGATTGACCGAATTGCCAATTCAGTGGTCTGAGATTTAAATGGTAAAGGCTTGATTTTCGGTTGGAAATTTTGCTGAATCTTGCAGCTTTGAAGTATTAATGTTTACTGAGTGAGTGAGTGAGTGAGTGAGTGAATGAGTGAGTGAGTTAGTGAGTGAGTGAGTGAGTGAGTTAGTGAGTGAGTGAGTGAGTGAGTGAATGAGTGAGTGAGTTAGTGAGTGAGTGAGTGAGTGAGTGAGTGAGTGAGTTAGTGAGTGAGTGAGTGAGTTAGTGAGTGAGTGAGTGAGTGAGTGAGTGAGTTAGTGAGTGAGTGAGTGAATGAGTGAGTGAGTGAGTGAGTGAGTGTGTGAGTGAGTGAGTGAGTGAGTGAGTGAGTGAGTGAGTTCATTAGTTGATGAATGAGTTCATGAGCTCATGAGTGAGTTTATTAGTGTGTTCATGGGTGGGTTTATGAGTTCATTAGTTAGTTCGTAAGCAAGTTCGTAAGTGAGTTCATAAGTAAGTTTATGGGTTCACGAGTTAGGTCAAAAGTGAGTTTATAAGTCAGCTCATGGGTGAGTTCATAGGTTCATTTATTATTATTATTATTATTTGCGCACGCCATACGGTTGCTGATTTTTTTGTTTATTTAAAATATTATACTCACGAAACATAAACAAAAATACTAGCGTATGCGAAGAAATATTGACTTTACGAAATTTGGTAATAAGAATTGTCAACACATTTTAAAATTTGTAACTCGCGTGGGAATTTAAAATAAGACAAAATATTTTTTTAGAAACCTCAGAGCAGCCGCATTCTGATTTTTCCGATCTCCTGTATGTATTTGGCTAATTTGTTAATTAGTTCAACATTTTCTTGTACCATAAGAAAAAGTTCATGATTTAGGTCATTAGTGAGTTTATGAGTTCATTAGTTAGTTCATAAGTAAGTTTATAGGTGAGTCCATGGGTTCATGAGTGAGTTTATGAGTTTTTTAGTGATTTCATGAGCTCTTTAGTTCATGAGCGAGTTCATATGTTCGTGGGTGAGTGCATGAGTTCATAGTGAGTTAGTCAGTGAGTGAAAGAATGATGTAGTGAGGATATGGTAACGAACTAAGAACTTAGTTCAGAGCAAGCAGATTTCGCCAAATCCCATTAGTGTATGACGCACCAGAATAAACACAGCAAATCAGACACGAGCAGGTTGAAGACGCTGACGTTCAAGGCACAACAAAATTAATGCCCTAGAAACAGTGGGCAGATATTTTTGTATCAACAAACAGACTTGCCCCTAGTAGCAACAATTAATCTTCCAACCTGTTTTGATGGCCCAAGCATTAATGCGAGGCTATTTTTTATAATCTTGTTTGGTCTCCTCGCAACCTGAAGTTCGTGATCTGACTTTCACTCTAACCAGCTGTAGGGAGAGCTGAAAAAACCAAAAAACAGTCAAGGGGATAACAAGTTTCGTCACGTCGCGTACGGATTTCAATTATTAACCTCGACTGAAGTCATGGAGTTCTTGAAAAAAAACATGTTGCATCTGGAAAGGACGCATCTATGTTGTGTGAGGTCAGGAAAGAAACTGTACGATTTGACCGCGAGATGTGTATGGAGTCTAAAATTTGGAAGATTAAGTAGTAATCCACGTAATCAGTGGCAGTTTTTTCAACACTTTTAGGATAGACAAAAAAGCTGGATTGTTTCCTTTCCAGATAGCACAGTGGAAGTTTTTAATTCCATGAACAATTAATTCTTGCGCCATAAATGCCGACAATCAAATGAACAGACGACCCCATACAGAGATTTACGACTTTTCACCCACCCAAAAAGCCCCCCTGTGAAGTGAAGTGGGGGGTTCACTTTTTTTCTAATCGATTGATCACTATAGGAGGTAGGAATCTCGTTATGGGAATTATAGGATCGTCTATCTCGTAACCAAGTGGCGGCCGTGCGTGTAAATAAAACAAAAAATTTACTGCCAACGCATTTCCCTATCAATGATCACCGCTTGTTTTCTATATAAACTTTCTCGTATCCACCCGCGCGTATGCGGAACTGAAATCCCTCACGAATCAAGCGAATTGAAATCCCTATCTGCTAATACATTTTAGTTTTTTATAATAGCATCAAGTTTTCAAACTTATCATCTGAAAGGAAATGATTTATTTTTAATGGATTTTTATTCTTTGTATGATTAAAAATGTCCAAACCAAAATGGTCATTTAAGTATGATAGATGGATTACCATGCAGATATTAAGTTTGTAGTTTTTTAAATCCACCGACGTCAAAACAACGTTTAATAATAGTAGTGCTTAACGTAAATGTATGACGAAATTTACGAATAACACAAAAACATTCCAATGCACCGAGTTACAACATCTTTAATTAAGTTCGAAGACAATCAAGAAATCAATAACAAGCTACAGCTCCTCTCTCGAGAATGAGTACCGCGATTTACTTGGTGCCAAGCGTCTAAAGGCGCTAGCAGGAGGTTCAGTAGCCATTCGCTCGGGAGCCTTGCCGCCATCCCTGGCCTCGTGATATTCGGTGTGCAGTTTGCCGCTAATCAGGTCTTCTACAAACCTGACCAAGCGATTAGGGAAATGATTGATAGATTCGCGCGCATCCTCCGGGAACAGGTACATGTGCTGGAAGCTGTCCACAGCAATCAGTGGCAAGTCGTCTAGGCTTTTGCCAAGCTGTCTGACCGCTCGAACAAAGAGTGCGCCAGGGCCGTAGAGAAAATTGATTTTGTCTGCAATTTTTTGTTTTAGATGAGTTGCAGTCTAGAAGAGCTGCAGTCTAGAGGAGTTGCAGTCTAGAGGAGTTGCAGTCTAGAGGAGCTGCAGTCTAGAGGAGTTGCAGTCTAGAGGAGTTGCAGTCTAGAGGAGTTGCAGTCTAGAGGAGCTGCAGTCTAGAGGAGTTGCAGTCTAGAGGAGTTGCAGTCTAGAGGAGTTGCAGTCTAGAGGAGCTGCAGTCTAGAGGAGCTGCAGTCTAGAGGAGTTGCAGTCTAGAGGAGCTGCAGTCTAGAGGAGTTGCAGTCTAGAAGAGTTGCAGTCTAGAGGAGCTGCAGTCTAGAGGAGTTGCAGTCTAGAGGAGCTGCAGTCTAGAGGAGTTGCAGTCTAGAGGAGCTGCAGTCTAGAGGTGCTGCAGTCTAGAGGAGTTGCAGTCTAGAGGAGTTGTAGTCTAGAGGAGTTGCAGTCAAGAGGAGTTGCAGTCTAGAGGAGTTGTAGTCTAGAAGAGTTGTAGTCTAGAGGAGTTGCAGTCTAGAGGAGCTGCAGTCTAGAGGAGCTGCAGTCTAGAGGAGTTGCAGTCTAGAGGAGCTGCAGTCTAGAGGAGCTGCAGTCTAGAGGTGTTGCAGTCTAGAGGAGTTGCAGTCTAGAGGAGTTGTAGTCTAGAGGAGTTGCAGTCTAGAGGAGTTGCAGTCTAGAGGAGTTGTAGTCTAGAGGAGTTGTAGTCTAGAGGAGTTGCAGTCTAGAGGAGCTGCAGTCTAGAGGAGCTGCAGTCTAGAGGAGCTGCAGTCTAGAGGAGTTTTTAGTCTAGAGGGGTTGCAGTCTAAAGAAGTTGCAGTCTAAAGAAGTTGCAGTCTAAAGAAGTTGCAGTCTAGAGGAGTTGCAGTCTAAAGAAGTTGCAGTCTAAAGAAGTTACAGTCTAGAGGAGTTGCAGTCTAGAGGAGTTGCAGTCTAGAGGCTAGGGCGCCTGCCCTATGACCTGAAGGTCGTGGGTTCGAGCCCCGGATCAAAGAGACAATTTGTGCCCTTCAGCAAGGCACTTAATCCCGCATTGCTTCAGTCCACCCAGCTGAGTTCGGGTACCAGTTTGAGCTGGGAAAATTTAGGGTGGGTGTAGGACTGAGCAGCTGTACACAGCACTCGGATGCGCTGCGCAACTAGCTGCGGCTGTGCCGTTCGCTGTACATCTGGTCGAAAGGTCGAGTGCGTCAGAATTACCTTAAAGCCCATTCACACCAAAATAAAATCAAGCTTTGTTACACAAAAGTTCATTTGAATGGTGGAAAAGTGATTGTCGCCCCGTCAATTAGTCTCATTAGTCTTCTGCTGCTCAAGTCGCAGCAGAAACATTTCTAAAGCTTAATTGCCACACACTTGCACTACTATTGGAATTTCTTACTTATGACGTACAAATATAAGCTAGTTCATTTTAACTGGCTAAACACCCATGCTCAAACGAAATCCCAGAATTTCCTTACCAGCATACTGCTTCAAATCTTTGTCAACAAGCGCTCTGAACTTGTCCACTATGTCAGCTCCGTCATCCTTATAGAACAGCACAAACAATGGAAGGCCGTCTTCCGTGATGGCCTCGGCATTTTCAAATGTTAGTTCTCGACTAAATGCCACGCAGTTTTCTGTTGCTAAACGTTTCAGCGCGGTTTCTTCAATGTAGGCCAGGCTCTTCTGAGTAGCTGGATCATTCTAAAGTTTTTAATAAATCAACAAATTGAAGTGTTTTTTTAGAAAAATCAGATAAAGTAATATTAAAGTTGGTACATTTTTACTTACTCCTAATTGAAATACCACAGTCTCTGGTTCATTAGTTTCTCTGTAAAATAAAAGATTATCAATCGCAAACTGCCATCAATTTAAGTAGTCAGTTGCGGATATTTAGGAAAAGTAAAATTTATTTCTCTTTGCAGCAAAACTACTGAAAATTGAACTGTTCAAATACGAGTACCTTTCAGAAAAAAATGTTGCTTACGGCCTAAAATATATTTATGCGACTGTCTTCACACTGAAGCAATTTTTTATTCCCAGTTAGTTAACTATACTATGATTCACTTCCGTTCCACGGGAAAAAAAATACTAAAAGGCAAATTGTGCGTCATAAAATTTAGTAAAAAAACTAAAATTCAAATGATCTACGCACTCGGTATGCTTAACTTGGTGAAGGTTTTGGCTTCCGGTTCGAGACAATCGCAAAATTTGGTGGAGATTTGCACATAGTTACGGGATTAGTGGAAAAATAAAACAAGGAAGCACAAAACGATTGTACTAAGGTTATAGCGTGTTGTCTTACAGGGATATTGAGGTGTCGTCCCCTGACTCTCTCTGAAACGCATAGACCTTCTCCAACTTTTTCTCTGACTATCCCTGACTCTCTGGACTCTCTGTGACTCTCTGTGACTCTCTGTGACTCTCTGTGAGTCTCTGTGACTCTCTGGACTCTCTGTGACTCTCTGGACTCTCTGTGACTCTCTGTGACTCTTCTCACTCTCTGTGACTCTTCTGACTCTCTCTGATTATCTCTGACTCTCTGTGACTCTCTCTGACTCTCTGATTCTCGATGACTTATTCCCATTGAGTATGTTTCTCTCTACTCTCTGTGACTCTGTGACTCTCTGGACTCTCTGTGACTCTCTGGGACTCTCTGGACTCTCTGTGACTCTCTGTGACTCTCTGTGACTCTCTGGACTCTCTGGACTCTCTGGACTCTCTGGACTCTCTGTGACTCTCTGTGACTCTCTGGACTCTCTGTGACTCTCTGTGACTCTCTGTGACTCTCTGTGACTCTTCTGACTCTCTGTGACTCTTCTGACTCTCTCTGATTATCTCTGACTCTCTGTGACTCTCTCTGACTCTCTGATTCTCGATGACTTATTCCCATTGAGTATGTTTCTCTCTACCCTTTCTGACCCTCCCACTTTCTAAGATCCCTGCCTAAATATTCAAATTGATCACCGAAAATTAAGTATCTCCAGTTCAACCAAGCCAGTCTCACCCGACAACAGCCAAGAGGGCGCACTGGTCCGAGCGAAGCGAGTCAGCAACACGAAGAAACGTATCCAGAGCGGCCGAATCGTTTCGATGAAATCGCCCCACCATCGCTGGCTGCCGCTTCTCCAACGGTAGCTGATCAGCTGACAGGGGGGCTGCCAGGCGGATCAGAGGATCCGACAGCTGGGAGCGAATGAAATTCTTGATGGCTGCGACTGAACGCTGGCCGCGATATTCCTGGCGCATGGACTGGCCGTAGCTGGTTTGGGGAAGATAAATATGTGAAAATGATCTGAAATTTATAATCTAGGATATGCGGATAGAATTTTTAGTTTTGGTCTATAAAAATCTTAGATTTTTTATGGGAGATTCACTAGCACAGTTTCAAAAGTTTAACTCTCACCGAAACAGCCTCATAGTTGGGTATTTTATTACTCCATGCTGTTTTGCTAACTCAACTTCAGTGTCGCAATTAACCTTGGCAAAGGTGAGCTGATCAGATTCGGGGTATTCCGATTTCATGTCCCGAGCTGCTTCATCGATTATTGGGGTCAGCGACTGGCTGTGGGGGCACCAATCCACGTAGAAGTTGACAAAAGCAAGCCTGGGAGTTGCTAAAAGAAATTTATACGAAATTATATCAAAAAGTATTTAAAATTCAAAACTGTTTTCTTCATAAACCACAAAACGCTTTTTATGGAAATAAGATTATTAATTACTTTTTGAGAGTTATATGGAAGCCAAAAAAATTATTATTATTATTATTTATTACTTATTTTATTATTATTTAATGGAAGTCAAGAAAATCATTATTAGTCATAATAATTTTGATAAATTTTATTAAAATATATTCTATAACAATAACAGGCCATTTAAAAAAAATAAAAGTTTTAAATATTTTTTCTAATTATTTTTTTAACAATGACAATTATTTAATTGTTTAGCCTTAAATCAGCATGCACATGTATACAATAAAAAAATAAAAAAATCTATAAAACATACCAAGAGTTTGCTTAGCATTGCTTTCTGTCAATTCGACGACAGTTGCCAATGTTTTTGTCGAAAAAACCACTATAATGACTGACGCAAAGTGAAACGCGAAATTATTCAAAATCATCTTTATGAATTACATCAAAAGTTAAAAATAATTGACCGTAAAAAATACTTTTGCTGACAAATGCACGTGCGAGTAACTTTTTGCAAATGTTCCGTTTAAATTTAAATTACAAGCTACATGAAAATTATCGAGACAAGATAAACAAAATGTACCGCTTTTTATATTGTGAAGTGGGATATATATAGTTAAAAGGTAACAAATTATTTTTAAGTAGTTTCTTTTTACAAGTTCCACGGATGCATTTGATTGAGTAAGAATCCACACGGTGTGCAAAAGTATTCATTTGATTTTAGGTAAAAAAATTAAACATCACTAGTTATATTTTGCGAGTGCTGGGAGTAAGATTTCTCGAATATTTTTAGAACTGGTCCTGGATTTTAACATCTAGGCTGGTATTTATAGAATATTTCTACTCGTACTTTAAAGTGAGTCGCGGCATATAATCCAGGGACAAATAAATTCTGATTTACATGTAATCTTATTCTTAAGGAATGATGTATTTGTTGTTTTGATTGTTGTTGAAAGATATTGTGCAATGCCTTAGCAAGGAAAACTTAGGAAGAATGACGCTAAACTCTGATACAGCTGTAAAAGGTTTGAAGGCCTACTTCCTAGAAAAATACAGTAGCCTTGTGCTAATTTAGGGCTGTCGCTAAGTTGAATTCGCGCAACAAGTAAAATTGAAGCTGATTATTCTTTATTAAATTAAATTTGAGTAATGCGGCTGTTGCGTTTTAAGCCTTGCCGCTCAGCTGCGTTTTTTTGCGAAGAAATGAGAATAAGATAAGATTGGACTTAAAGAGTATTAAACTTGGGGGTGCTTAGTTATATAGCTTAAGGAAATTTCTAGAATAGAATTTTCGGGAAGAAAGCAAAAATTGTACGCGTTAAACTCTTGCGTTGAAAAATTTCTAGAAGGGAGTGGGGACAGGGTCAAATGGAAAGAGACAGAGAGCAGAGTGGGGCTGTACGGTAGGTATTTTTAGAAACGTGTGCACTAATGGTTCCTGGTACGTACATTGAGTAGATTTCATACGGTACGCTAAAAGTAGAATGTGGTTAAATTGTTTGGAGGTTCAAACAGAACCCGACAAGGGCGTAGGTGTTGCGGCCCCACCAGCCCGTCATGACTGAGCAGCTGTACACAGCCCTCGGATGCGCCGCGCAACTAGCTGCGGCTGTATTTAGAATATCGAATATTGCAAACAAATGAATGTTCATGTATTCACATATATAGTGATTTATTTTTTAAATCGTTGGTGAAAAAGATTTTACACATGAAAATTTGTTCATTAAAGTTGAAAATTGCATAAGAACCTACTTTCAACCAAAAATTAAAGTCAACATAACTTCTTTGTATTTGATTTTTCGAGAGGCAGTAAATTATTCACACTTTTAATTGGAGGTGCAAACCCATTCATGTCTTTAAAAATGATTTTCTTTGCTGATTAATTACAAATGACCAAGGAAAATGACCTAAATGACACATCAAACTCACAAGCACCAAGCAATTTCAAGGAAATCCGTGTATGAACGTTCTTGCCAAAGGATTTGCCAAATTGATTGCGCAGAGGCCATAGGCACAAGCGCCAAATGGTGCATCAAGGATGCGCTAAGTGATAATGCGAAATTCAGGTTTTCCAAGTGCCCAGACCTGCTTCAGACTAATTCCACTTCATTAGTCGGCGGAATTTTATGTAAAATTCTTTTCATCACTTTCTGTCATGGACTGTCAATTGCTTTATACATAGGTATGCATGTATGCAGAGAGCGAGTTCTAAAATAAGTTGATGTGATTTACCCACCACTCACTGCACTGTCCCTGCACCTAATGCAAACATACTGATTGGAAATATAGATTCGAAAATTAGTAATGCGATTAATGGTTATCAGAAAAAATGGTCGAGAAAAAGAAATTTTTAGCGTCGCTATTTTCCTTGTCGATGAAGGACTTTAAGGCGGTGGATCAGCGGTCTAGCGCGTCTGCCTTGTGTGCCACTAGTCCAGGTTCGACCCTCCGCTAAAGGTTGACTATTTTCCCTAGCGGTCACACTAATTTGGGGCCTTGTGCACGAATTGGTTGGGCTATGGTCCAGTTGCGCAATCGAGTGTACATTCCTGGAGCTACCGCTTGTACACCCTATGCGAGTTCGTGACTGAGTGCTATACTGGAATTCTGTTGCGCACCGTGTGTTTGTGTCTATGCCTGCATACCGTATTTAGTGTGACTGAACGCGCTTCAGGAGTCAGCGCAATGGACAGTCATGTCCAGTCGCTGGTTGTGGGACGATGTCGCTTCAAGCTTCAAAGTGCCTACAGCCCTCCTGCAGATTTTACTTATTAACTTTGAGGACTTAGCAGCATTATGTCTACAGCCATTCGAAAGAATTCCCGATTGGTTTGGTTCGTTGGGCTATGGGCCAGTTGCGCAATTTACGTCCATGAGGGCAACGCCCAAGGCATAGAGAGTGTACATTCCTGGAACACCCTATGTGAGTGCGTGACTGGGTGCCATTCTGAATTCCCGCTGTACACCGCGTGTGTTTCAATGCCTGCATAAAGTACTTGTATTTAGTGACTGAACGCGCTTCAGGAGTCAGCGCAAAGTAATGCTTCGTCGCTGGTTGTGGGACATTGTCGCTTCAAGCGTCAAGGCGCGCACAGCCCTCCTGCAGATTTAGCTATTAGCTTTAGATGGACTTTTATCATCTAATCTGCATAAAGGTGGCGTTTTCACCAATCCAAAAGGTTCACTACGTCGAAAATCATGAGTCGCAACAACACAATTGCTCGAAGAATTTCTAATTTTGACGGTATGAAATTTCATGTTTGAAAAGTATATACGTATAAAAACGTATGGTTATTTCGTAAAATAGCGAAAAAATATAATTATGAATGGCCTTCTATTTCAAATCAAATGGCTTTAAACAACGCAACCTGATTGGACTCTGTGTTTTGTTAAACCTATAAATATGATAATGTGGAGGAATAATTCCATATAAATCTCCCCATCAGGAAATCATTCTTTTCCAGAAAATTAATTATTCACACTCAGGAAACTTATGCCCAAGTAAAAAGTGGGAGAGCACTAGAACTTAGGTGTAGATAAGATGTCTTCATAAATATTTTAAAGTATAGATGGCCTAGAATGAAAGTAATCTTAACTTAGGGCGTCATCTGAAAATCTGAACGTCAACATTGTCAACACAGTAGTACGGTATCACTGTGACCTACCGTCTCATTTTTTTAAGCTAACGCTCTTTCTGACAGCTTGCTGTCCTCTTTATTTTTTGTCTTCCCAAAGTAAAAAAGTGCAGATAATGATAATAACATTAGGCCAGAGAGACGTACTTAATATTCTGTAAATTGCTGACACGAGTTAAGTTTTTCTCGCCAATGCCAGCTAGGCCACAATCTTGTCGACTAAACAACTGCTCCCGTGCCAATTTTTCTCCAGCCAGCCAGGAAAGCGGACAATCCATCCAGCTGACTAGTTGAAACGAGCAAAGAGAGTTGGCCGGAGAAAAAAAATGAGCTACAGAGAGGACCCACATGGGACTTCACTGGTTGGTCAGGCAGTGAAGCTGCAGTGAGCGTCGAGGGAACGAAATGGGAGTAAGAGTGTGTGTGGAGTGTTGTGTAATGAATTAGATTATTTAATCAACGTACCACGACAAACGCTGGGCAGCCTACACGTTCAGTATTGGTTTCTACTACACATCCGTGAGGTGTTGTTACGGTCTGGAGTTTGGAATTATGTTTCTAGGCTGCATAGGCTTGCTGACTGCATGCGAAGCACTGAATAGGATCAATCTGTTCTTTTTTATGTTCGCGATAAATATTTCGTCAAGTTATTTGATGAAATTTCATGAAGTATTGAAGTACCCTGAGAATTTATTGGGCTTGCGTATCACACTTTGAAAATGAAGCATGAATGTGGAGGAAGCTGAAAGACATACAGTATTTAAATTGGTATTATTGCATGGATTAAAATGGGTCAAGTCTATAGAATTTGATTTGGGGAAATAGGATAAAAAGACTGGAGGGAGAATGTAAACGGGCTCGAGGAAGGAAAAGAAACAATTGAAATGAGCAGAAAAAATTACGAGAAAAGATGAGCATTTTCTAAAAGGGAAAGTCAAGAAAAAGAAAAAAAGTAAGTAAGATAGAGTGACATGTAGCTCCAGGCATAGGGAAGCAAAACCAGGCCAAAGCCAATCAATCTCAGGGAAAAAGAAGCAGATTCTGATTGAAAGAATCTAAACAGCGAAAAAAATTCTGAAGATTCCTTGAGCTCATCAGTACGTTATACATCAACAACTAATGTGAGCGCCTCTTTGCTTCAATATAGATTTTGATCAGGCCAAAATAAGTTGAACTATCGCGAAACCAGTCTTGGACTTGTATTATATCTATCTTTTTTACGGCTATCAAGCTGTTTAAACAGAAAATAGTGTTTGGATGTTAATGACTATTTAAGTTGAAATTGTATTTTTCTTTGGCAGCAGGTTTTCTGGACATGGATGAAGCTGAAAGCTTCGGCGCAGCTACTCTGAGATTCCCAACACCCCACTTTGCACACATACACACACATACGCACACAACTAGCTGTAGAACAAGAAGATGGAGAATTTGCAAGCAATATGAAGCAAAAAAATCGTTTTTCTTTGCCTTCCCGGGGATTCATGCAAAAGAGAGTTTCTCCCTTTCTCGGTGTGTGTGTGCTTTCAGTTCGTTTTTTTCCTCAGAGATTGTGGACGCGCCCCAGAGAGAATTGTGCCAGTTCTCGTAGTCTGAGCGGAGGCTATGTAATATGTGTCAAGGCAAAAATAAGATGTCGCGCTTGGCTCTCGCCTTTCCCCGATGCATTTTGCATCGAAAGCTGCTGTCTACACGCTTTGCTTGATGCCGCAGCTAGACTAGAGAGAGGGAGAGAGAGAGAGAGGACATGCAAGAGAGAACCGAGGAGCGGCAGACGCCACTGACAGAAGAGAAAATTGATCTTGCTTATTGCGTGTAGTATAAGCCAAAAGAATTTTCTTAGAATAGCAATCAATCTTTGCCACTTTGCACTATTAATAGAATACGCTTTTAATATCAAAAGTATTTTGCTCAGAATCGCCCTTTGATCTTTGGTGGATATTTCGATTGTTTCTATAGCATTGACCTTTCGTTGCAGGCTGTTTCATTTCATTTCAGAATTAATTGATGTATTTTTAATCAAATAAAATGTCACAAAGTTGTCACAAGCTGATCTGTCGTGGTATTACACGAACTGACAGATACAGGATTGCAATTTCAGGTTTTCACTTTGGAAAGTTCAATGTTAATCAAACTAATTAAAAAGTTTTTACTAAAGCCTTTGATTGATTGACAAGAAAATCGGATTTTTCTTAGAAGTTCTAATCAAGTTGCTTATTCAGCACCTTGGAATTACCTAAGTTGATTTTGGCACTTTCATCTTCTTTGAAGAATAAAAAGTAAAAAACTTCCTACTGGTATAGAATTGCTTACTGGAGACACTTATTTTAATTTCCGCAGTTTTTTAGCTATCACGGTTTTTTCTTTGAGAAGTTAATGAGAAATAATTTGCGATATTAAAATTCTTTTTTTACAGGCTATTAAGCCTATTTATCTGCTTCTTTTCGTTCGACTAGACTTAGCTGATACCTTTCAGACTTAGGGTCTAAGTAATCTCTGACTTGACATTGGTTTCTGACTTTTTCCAACTAATTTCAGACTATCTGTGGCTCCCAAACTAGCCTAAGCTTCACATTAGTTATCCTTATAACTCAATTCCCCTTTTTTATCATTGCTTTATTCATTCTCTACCCCCTCCTGTTTGAGGCCTTCTCAAACGTCTATTTCAGTCAGTCAGCCATCCGTCATTTATTTGACTGCAGATGCAGCAGCAGCTGCAAGATCCTCATTGGACAATAGGACATTGGTCGGCTTGGGGTATTAAGCCGAACCAAATCCCTAAGTCTCTACCTCTCTCGTCTTCCCCAAATTTCCTCTCTGCCGAGCGCCACTTCCGCTGTCGCCGCTCGCTAATAGAATTCTCTCCGTCAGTCATTTGGTCCCAGTCTCAACTTTCACTTCGACTCTCCTAGGTGGTCAAGGTGAGCCAAAAAAAGTTCAGCATTTTTCTCATTCAATTTTATTATCCAACCAGGGCTATTTCAGCTTTTTTGGTAAAAGTCTGTCTACCATAAAAGGATTACTGAAATAGTTTTTTTTCGCATCGCGGTACCTTGAACTTTTACGTTTATTCGTTTCCTGCCTACCCAAAAAATCTAGATTGGCGTCTCTCAAAAGAAGAAATCCCACTTGAAAATCCCCACGCCATCCTGATCCGCAATCGCTTGCTGTGGCTCTTGCTTCAGTCACGGATGGCAATGAAGGATTGACTTGGTGCACTTGAGCATATAGAGCCATTTATTTTAGTTATTTTTTTATCCCGCCATATAGAAGGCAAATCCTTTTAGATTGATTGCCGAATTGTTGCTCAAAAAAATGCACGACAAAGACAGATGCGCAGAATCTCCGTATAATTGATAGATATTTAATCAATTTTCTATTATTCTTGTTGTCTGCTAAAATAGTGGCACTATTTTTTTCATCGACAAGCTTAAAGCCATCTTTTGTCTTTGAAAGAGTGTAAAACACTTCAATACAAACGTGAATAGATAAATTGCCTGTTTTAGTAAATTTTTGATTCCGTGACCCTCAAGCGACTAATTGAAGACACGTCTACCCGAGCTTCTTCAAACAATCTTTTGAGGAAAATAAAACGCAAATATTCGTATGCGACGCCCATTTCAAACTCACTTAACCACACTAGGATATTCTCTTTCTCTTAACTGTCTAAAATTTAAGTGTCTCTAGAGATGTCCATGACAGTTACTAAAACATCCCAAACAGGCCTAGATTGGATGCTTACAAAGAGCCCTTCCTCTAGAAGTTGTTACAAAAGCCAAGTTGTCTTTCAATTCCTAGAATTTTACCTCGGAAAAAAGTTTACGAATCTCTTTTCAGATATCTTTTTTCCATCTTTGGTACCTCCACCGTAACATCCGATTTGCCTTTGATCATGCCGACAACCAGACTAAAAGGGTGGTTAGAAGGGAAGGCAATTCTGCCTCTCTCAGCTCCAACTCTGCTGGAGAAATTTATTGATTAATATTCGAGGGGCCTCAATCAGATTCGTTCTCGGTTTAGCTGGCAAGGAAGGGGCGGCCCCGGTCTAGCGGGCCCAGATGGCTGCGGAACAGGCGCGGGGGTGGGTTGGACTTGGAGAAAATTTTTTGGGAAAAAAAATTGAGGAATAACTATACTGTACTCGTACGTTGGCGTAGGGGCAGCGCCTTTGAAAAAAATTAATTTCAAGCTTCATCCGTCTTTGGCCTTGCATCCTAATTCCATCCCTACTAAGGATAAATTGTCAATTTTAGGTAGCTAGGCAGAAAATCAAGCACTAGAAAGAGACGCAGCATATTTGTTGGGTTGGAAACAAATATTTTTGCTTGGTTTTTAGCTTTCGTTGCAGTACGGATGACTGCATTTATTCAATTTTGCTTCATTGTCAAGCCAGGCTGGGATTTTGCATCTGACGCTAAATAGGCAAATAGCTAATGCTCTCCTCTGCACTGATTCTCCCATCATGCAGCTACAGCTGCTATCTGAGATGCCTCACTATTCCCAGTGCTTGAACTCACGCTCTAAACAATTAAATTCTTTAAAAAATTCAATACATAGATAGATAGATAGATAGATAGATAGATAGATAGATAGATAGATAGATAGATAGATAGATAGATAGATAGATAGATAGATAGATAGATAGATAGATAGATAGATAGATAGATAGATAGATAGATAGATAGATAGATAGATAGATAGATAGATAGATAGATAGATAGATAGATAGATAGATAGATAGATAGATAGATAGATAGATAGATAGATAGATAGATAGATAGATAGATAGATAGATAGATAGATAGATAGATAGATAGATAGATAGATAGATAGATAGATAGATAGATAGATAGATAGATAGATAGATAGATAGATAGATAGATAGATAGATAGATAGATAGATAGATAATAGATAGATAGATAGATAGATAGATAGATAGATAGATAGATAGATAGATAGATAGATAGATAGATAGATAGATAGATAGATAGATAGATAGATAGATAGATAGATAGATAGATAGATAGATAGATAGATAGATAGATAGATAGATAGATAGATAGATAGATAGATAGATAGATAGATAGATAGATAGATAGATAAATCGATAGAAAAAAATCAATAAAAATAAATCAATCAAACTGACTGCTGGAGAGAGAAAAAGTGAACTGAGGACATGCAGTGCACAGACAGGCAGACGGACTTGATAGATAGACTATGACAGAGTCCATGGAACGCTGCCTGTCCTGCTAATAGAATGTCACTTCGCTTCAAAGCGAAATCTCCCATGGGAATGCTTTAAAACAGTCATAAAATTGCTCTGTTTTCTGTTCACGGAATGGAAATTGGCATATTAGTGAGACCCAAACTTTTATGTACGATTTTTTGGACAGTATAATTTCAATTCTTTGAGATTGAGGCCATTTGGCTTAATCGAAAAAATTTCAACACAAAATCCAATTTATCGCTTTTCTGCCATACTACCATTGCCACTGCTACCACTACTACTACTACTACTACTACTACTGCTACTACTACTACTACTACTACTACTACTACTACTACTACTACTACTACTACTACTACTACTACTACTACTACTACTACTACTACTACTACTACTACTACTACTACTACTACTACTACTACTACTACTACTACTACTACTACTACTACTACTACTACTACTACTACTACTACTACTACTACTACTACTACTACTACTACTACTACTACTACTACTACTACTACTACTACTAGCATCTATTTTTCATCCAGATTTTCTGATTTTTTCAATGAATTAAATTTCCCCAGGGAAATCATTCCACCCAGCCACCCGATTGGTTTCATTTCCGTAAATCGATAGAGAGCTAAAGTGGCAAACATTGTTTAATACTTGCACATGATGCTATGTACAGCCCTAGGACAATAGTCAACAGCAAGTTAACGGAGCCAGTTATGGAAACTCAAAGATGCTTTTTGAAATATCGGATCGAAGTCTCAAAATGGTTAAAATCGGATAATGACGCTTATTAGACGCTAAAAAATTGGGATTTAGATCAAAGCTGGAAAGTAAAAACTGAATAATCATTTCATCTTTATGTCATTCTATAGCGATTGCAGGCGCACGTGCTAAGGAATAAGTTTTCCACGGGTGGCATCTCCTACACACACAACACACACACAACACACACACCGCATGATTCAGCATGAACTCTTATAGCAGCTGTCATCAGATTCTTAGCCCTTATACTCGTAGTTTTCTGGCCCTTTGAGCCAGGGGGAGCAAATCTCTTTCTCTCCACCTCTGTTTTTCGTGTGTCTCCTGCACTTCCCGGCATGGGCTGGAGTTTTACAGCCAGCTGGTGAACTTGAGGCCAATCCCAGATCATCAATACTTAATAGGCTTGAGAAGCCTGTCTTAGCGTCGGAATTAGCGCTTAGGTGGTGAGCAGATCCACGGGTCTTCCATTTTTATTCATATTTTTTCGCGAGAACTATATGGCTGATGACCATGCCCTGTGTATGCATTCGTTAATTCTTTGTCTTAGTGTGTGTTTCAGTGTGTATCTCAGTGTGTGTCTCATTGTGTGTCTCAGTGTGTGTCTCGGAGTGTGTCTTACTGTGTGTCTCAGTGTGTGTCTCAGTGTGTGTCTTAGTGTGTGTCTCAGAGTGTGTCTTACTGTGTGTCTCAGTGTGTGTCTCAGTGTGTGTCTTATTGTGTGTCTTATTGTGTCTCAGTGTGTGTCTCAGTGTGTGTCTCAGTGTGTCTTATTGTGGGTCTCAGTGTGTGTCAGTGTGCGTCTCAGTAGGTGTCTCAGTGTGCGTCTCAGTGTGTGTCTCAGCGTGTCTCAGTGTGTGTCTCAGTGTGTCGGATTGATATTATTAATTCCCATTTTAGTGTCCGTCTTGGTCCTTGCTTTTAGGGTTCTGTTCTCTTGGGAAAAATCTTTATTATTTGAACCGTCATTTAAGAAAAAATTGTGAATACTTATGATTCGATGTCTTGGAAAATTATGCAGTAAATGATACACTCTACTGAAAGTAGATAGCAACAGATTTTAGCTAGCTACTGTGAAAACAGCTAGTTAACATAAATTATAAACTACATCGCAATGGGAGAAAAAAGCGCGAGTAAAAATCAGAATCCTTCGTTATTTCGGACATTTTTACAGCTTTTTCACAGTCTAACCGTGCGCAAAAGTTTGCTAGTTTGGCGGGAAGCTAGAAATGGCGGGATGTAAACTCGTAAAATTTGGAATTACTATCCAGCTGTTTTTGGGATGACTGGAGAGGATTTGCGCGGGCACATCCTGTAGGGTCTCCGTGTTTTATATTGATTTCTAGATTGCGCAGACAGGATGCGGGGCGATACTTTGCACTTTCTCTTTAGGCGTTGCTATTGACTAAACCTTTGGTGTTTCTTTTTACCTTCCCTTCTCACCCTTGCATGTAGGTCTCGTGTCTGGTCCATTTTTTGCATGTCTCCAGTGTCTACTCTCCTTTCTTATCTTTTTTTCTCTCGCTGTTTTTTCATTGTTTCTCCGACATTCTTTGCCCCTTTTTACAAACCATCTATAGTTAAACAACGCGTCTATGCATTTCAATAAAAAAGATTTACTCTGTACTGTTCTGGCAGGCATTTAGCGTGTGAGCTTCTGTAGCTACACAGTCCGAGTGCATCAGAGCATGGGAGAGGCCATTAAGCCCGTCGGATAGAGAGACAGACAGAGCAGCAGTCAGTGCGAACTTTCAGTACGAAGCGATATTATAGGGCCTTGGCAAAAGGACGAGCGGCTCAACTAATGGCGTCGTTGCAACAAGTTGGAGATCTATCGGCAGAGGGCGCCAGAGCGGAAGGAATCAATCAGAAGACTGGCCAACTCGGTCGTCATCTTCAGCAGGGGGTTTTCACTACGGACGCATCGGCATGCGTCGGATCGACGTCTGTTGAAACTGGACGAGATGTTCAGCAATTGTCGGCTGCGTCGACTGAGACCAACGACCGATCGGCTGTTGACCTCGACGCTGAAGTGTTTGTGTTTTCGGCTTCGCCCTCGGCCGACGCGCTGACCCAGTCGACATCAGACGAATTGTCGCCCAGTTTTGTTCGCAGCGAGGTCGTCGGTTCTGGGCGAGTGAAGCGAGTTGAATTTGTCACCGAAGCGGCCATGTCTGCGACTGGTGAGTGGAATTCTTGCTTTGCAATTATAAACTTACTTTGTTCCCTCTGTTCGGGGTTGTTTAAACAAGCGTATTATGTCAAGTTACAAAGAAATCTAGAAGGCTACTTCTTTATTTAAATGGTAATACACAACTCCACTTTATATAGAATGTAGCTGGATAGTTTTAATGTATCTAGAATGTAGTTGGGTGTGTCTAGTTTATCTATAATGTATTGTAGTTGGTTATGTTTAGTTTATCTAGAATGTATTGTAGTTGGTTATGTTTAGTTTATCTAGAATGTAGTTGGATGTGTCTAGTTTATCTAGAATGTATTGTAGTTGGTTATGTTTAGTTTATCTAGAATGTAGTTGGATGTGTCTAGTTTATCTAGAATGTATTGTAGTTTATCTAGTTTATCTATAATGTAGTTAGGTGTGTCTAGTTTATCTAGAATGCATTGTAGTTGGGTGTGTCTAGTTTATCTAGAATATAGTTACATGCATGTTTAGTTTATCCAGACTAGTTAGTTGTATGCTGATAATCATACAGTATGATGTTTTACATTATTTTTTTTCTGTAATAATATTCCATTAATAAGTTAGCTAGTTAATTTGTTTACCATATATGTAATAATTTATCACGATTTTATTTCGGTTAGGCCTGACGAAAAGTTTTCTCAGATTCAATTTAGCGATCAATACTTAACACAGTACGAAAATTTTCTGTAGCGGGCACACTATAATTTCTATTCAATCTACAGGAGCAATTTTTCGGGTGCGGTTTCTTTAGTCGAGGAATGGGATCTTTTCGAGTCTTATAGCTAGCTATAGGAATATTGAACTCCATTTAGGCTTGGCCATCCGCATTTTCTCATTTTAGGAAGCAGATCGATTTAAGCTTTCAAACTCACAGCTGCACTAAAACCCTTAGATCGCTTGGCAAAATGCATTGAGAGGTGGGCTTTTTGTGGTGAGCTGTATGTAAAGGCACTATTTAATGGCTATAATCTATTTTATATCATTTAGTAATTGAATTAGATCGAAGCTTGCCGAAAATTCCTTCCCTTGGCTACCTGGATCTAATTATCTCCTGTCAGTATTAAACACCTTTTTCTGATTAAATTTCCAACTTCTTTAAGCTTAGATCCTTTAACAAGAATAGTCCTTTTAGTTCAAAGTAGGGGGGTTGTAGCCTAGTGGTTAGAGCATCGGACTCACGACTTGAAGGTCGGGGGTTCGATTCCCGACTCCACTGGTACAATTTGTGTCCTTTAGCAAGACACTTAACTCTGCATTGCTTCAGTTCACCCAGCTGTTAAATGGGTACCAGCATCAGCTGGGGTAATTGAAGGTGGGTGTGGCGTCCCCCAAGTCCATGGACTGAACAGCTGTACGCAGTCTTCAGAAGCGCCGCGCAATCGCTGCGGCTGCGCTGTTGGCTGCACATCTGGCCCGATTGGGACAGGTGTAATCAATTATTAATATTATTATTACAATTATTTTAGTTCAAAAAATTCTGTCAATCTTTATTTTACTCCCATTTAGAATATCGTTCTACCTCCCATAAGTTCGATGACCTACTCCCACTATCACATGATTTAATGGACCTATCACATTACTAACTCTACCAATCACATGACTTACTCTACCAATCACATAACTTGCTCTACCCATCACATGACTTTACCCATCAAATGATTTAATCTACCCATCACATCACTTACTCTACCCATCACATGATTTAATCTACCCATCACATCACTTACTCTACCGATCACTGATTTAATCTACCCATCACATCACTTCATTAAAGTGATGTGATTAAACTCTACCGATCACATGATTAAATCTACCCGTCACATTTGAAAAATCCCTTCCATTTAGTTCTCTGTCTGTCCCTCTCTTTATTGATACGGCCCGAGGGGATGGTGGGACAATATGGCCTAAATGTGGAAGAAAATTGCGTGTCAGTTAGATTTTGATGCCCAGTTGTGGAAGCCCCACAGGCAGACATAGCGATGCCTAAGCATCAAGGATGGGGAAGAAGGCCCCGAGGTTGACAAACGCGAAGCTTTGCTGGTGGGAAACGGATGGGCAAGCAACTGGTAAACACTGGGGGGCTTTGCCATTCCGGCGCAACTGGTAGAGCCTCCTTTTTTGGGGGAGGGAAGTGAAGCACTGCCTAGCTGGCAGGCGGTTTTAAATAAAGAGATGAAGAGGAGCCAAGAGACGAGCGACGGAGAGCTTGGAGAGTGAGAGACAGAGAGACACAGAGAGAGACCTATGGGACTTTCTGGTCCATGTTTGTCCGCAATCCAAATCAGCCCAGGCCTCTGTTCCCACACGCAGCGATCCTTTCTTTACCCCCCCCCCCCCTGGTGCCACATCCCAGTCTCCTAACCACCCATCCACCCCTCAGAAGCTGTCGGCAGTCACTTAGCCTGTTCCTCAACCAAGCAGCGACCCCTCTCCCTCGTTGGTCTGTCTCTGTCTGGCTGGTGCAGCTCTCGCAAGCCTCTAAAAACAGGCCATCCGCCTTCTCGTCCTCCACTTCCTATAGCATAAACTGACGCTGGTTCGTTTCAGAGATATTTTACCAGTCAGGCAAGCCCAGCTTCTCTGTCTCTCGGGCGTGTCAGCTCAGCTCAGCAGAGTTGAATCCGGCCCCATCAACATTAAATTGACTGCCTGTTGGAATAAAAGCAGCAGCAGCATCATCTCTACCCTCTCTGAACAAAAAAATCCCTTCCCTTGTCCCCTTGTTTCAAATATCTCCTGCATAGGGCGATATCTGCAAGCCCCTGCCCCTCTCCGCGTAGATATATATACTCGAGAGACACTTTTTTGCTGACTGATTTCCCTTCGTCTCTTCTGTCACTTACTCTGTTGCGCCCTCTGCAACACTACGATTTGTCCTGCTCTCAAGCCGATCATTTGGAGTTCCATTGCTCCTGGTAAGTCAATTTCCCATTCTAAGAGTGCAGTACGTGTATATACCTTGTAGTTGCAAGCGTCTTCCTTGGGTGGCTAACCCTTTACTGGTGTTAGTCACCGCTTATTTATCCGATGCCATAAGATTTTTAGTAAAGGAGTTGTCTAAAACGTGTTTATTAGGAAGTACCCGTATAGCCATAGCTACTACTTGCTACAGATCTTACTATTGATAGAAATATGTTCTAGTCACTGTTTGCCTGTTCATTCCAAAAGTTTTGCCGCAAAAGGCCCCTAACAAAGGTGTGGAACAAAAATTATTTCATATTTACGCAAAACAGATCCAGAGAGAACTGATGTTGAAGGGGGAGGCCGTTTGACAGATGGATAAAATCTGGTTCCTTAATCTTTTCCTTAGACGCGTATGTTGCACCTGCATCAAGCTGTTGTGTTTTACTTTTTTAGTAGGAAGCCCTTCCTACGAAAGATTTGGCTTATAATACTGTAATACACAAGGCAAAGCGCAGTAAATTGTAGCTAGAAGTAGACAGTAAAGGGCAAAATACAACAGATTCCCATTATAACTTACTCCCCATGGTTTTGGTCAAAAAATTAACTAAGATAAATAAATACAGCTCAATGGAAATACGATGTTGGCATATTTCAGATTCATTGGTAAATTTTATTTTGACTAAATTCTCAGCATGTGAAATAAAATAAGCACTTTGATCCGATTTAAAGTTTTTAAACGGATACCTATTAAAAATGTTGCTTGTAATGTTCGCAGAAAGTGCACCATTTCGTCAGACTTATGAGTAATTTAAGACAGTGCTTAGCGTAATTGGTTCGATGCTAGACTCTGAGGAACAGACATGGAGACCCTATTTCCTATTCTCTCTGGAAAGCAAACTATTTATTTAATAAAAGTCTCGTCTTTGAATTTTCTATCAGACTGAATTTTGTTTTTCGATCTCATCTTCCACCAAGCCAGTTTCTTTTTGCATATTTTTATCCGCAATTCTCTTTCCCGACGGTCAAGGCCGGCGGACAACTTGAATAATAATTGCGACTCTCACCATGCAGTGCAGGAAGGGAATCGTCTGGAGGGTGAAGGGGCAATGGGGTAGGGGGGATAAAAATTGAAAAGCAAAAGCCAGCCAACAGGGGATTTTTCTTAGCCTACATGGCCTTCCTATCCTCTTTTCTGCTCGACCCGCAACCCGCCACCCTCCAAAACCAGGATCACCCTAACGCGTAGATCCCACCAAGTTAAGCAAGCGGCGTCCTACGGAATTCTAAAGCAGCCACAGGCCCACCTCTCCAATAGAGCTCTCCAAGGCTATTTCCCTAGGGATAAGGGAAGTGCAAAGAGGGGGGGGGAGACCGGTGTGCCGGCGGGGGAAAGGCAAGCGACACGTGGCGCAAACAAGGGAAGACCGACCAAAAACTGGCTAACTGACTGCCACAGGCCCCGTCAGTCAGACGGGTCTGACCTTCGGCTTAGCGGCTATTTATCTACCTAATATTATCCCGATTTTCCTCTCAATACACGCCTCATTGTCTTGTTTTCAGAATCTATAGCTGGTCACTAGGTAGGGGGAAATACAATTTTGACTTTTCCCGATCGTTGATAACAGGATGGATATGCACGTACGGAATAAAATATTAGGAGCGAAATAAGGGAACAGGAGAAAAATGGGACCATGCATACATTACTCCCAATATGAAGACACCCAGTGCACAGATAAAGGCACAAGCAGGCAGGCTAGAGACCGATAAGGAATTGTAAGAACAGAGAGAAGTCGGCGGTCTCATTAGCATGCAATTTGCCTTGGTCGACCTTATGATACCAGCAGCATTGGTTCATCTGGGAGAGGATCAGGGACAGTTACCAGCTGCGTGCATGGGCATTTCCTAGCTGATTTTCCACTCCCTCTGAGTGTGTGTCGGTGTGTGCATGTCCCGATTTCTCTTATCGCAGCTCACTGCATGGCCTATATTTTGTGTAGACTGGGGAGGAGTGCGTTCGGGGTTGGTGGCACGGGTGGGCGACTATAGCATAGGACGAACTGGGGACAAATGGGTCAGTACTGGGGCTTTCCACGAGGGATTAATGCCCGCGAGTGCGATAGTATTGGTGGGATGCGGGGGCGAGTACACCTGGAGCACAGTTAAGAGGATAGTATAAAAAGCTCGTTCGGTCACTATTCTTTACCCTACCGCCCAGTGCACAATACGCACCGTTCCCATTGGCAAGAGACGCTCCCTAGATAAAAATAATAAGTATTTCTAACGAAATCCTTGAGCGATAAGTCGGCCGAAGAGAATTCAAGCAGCTGCAACGCGTGCGAAATCTGATAGGGCGAGATTCTCCTCGGAAGAAAAACTTTCCTAACGCTCATTAGAAGCGCCGAGTGATATAAAGAAAAAAAAACTGTTCGGACCTTCTTAGTAGCGGAGGTAAGAAACTCAACTTCTGAAACTACACCATACCTCCTCGACATAGTTGCCCTCTGCTCTTACTCTTCTCCTGTCGAACTTTCGTAAAGAACCCGCCGAGAAATTCAATCCATCTCAGCCGCGGCGCCCCATCTCCACCCTCCAAGGCCGGTCTCTCTATCGCGTCTTCGCCTCAGCGATGACTCAGATCAATGAATAATCAATTCAGCTAGCTGGCTAATTTAGGCGCCGGAGTGTACGCACCGCCATTAACCTTCGACAGTGAGAGAGGCCTGAGTACCGAGTGCGGCCCACGTATAGCTCGATCCCTATCTTCCTCTAGTTCTTTCCCTTGTTCCTCCCTATTACTAGCGAAGTTCTCTATTCCCTGCTGGACTAGGCTTTTCGGTTATTGCATTGTAATGCACTGCTCAGAAATCCGTGCTTAACGGCCCGAGCAGGCAAATGGAGTGTAAGACTTTTTGATTGAGGAAAAATCGGGGGAATATAAAACTAGGCAGAATAAATATTCGCCAAGCGACAGGAAAATAAGGATTCATCCCGACATAGCAGCGGAAGGGGAATTGCACCATTCATTAGCCTGCTGCTCCTCAGCGTCCGAGTTACAATACAGACAAAGCTATAAATTGAATTGAGGCTGGATTTTTTTGCTCTACTGTTTGATGCAGCCTACATGGCTTAAGTGGGCTCATCATGAGCAGCAAACAATTATTAGAGAGAGAGACAAAACAGAGCTTGAGTGGACGTAAACATAATTGTACACGATGCAATTAATACTGTTTATACAATAGGAGGGTTATATATTAGTCCTCCTGTTCCTCTAGATTCATTGATGGGACAATAATGTTCAGTTAGTAGAAAACTAATGTAGTGTTCATGAAGTTTGTCCTTTCGATTTTATCATCGCAATGGAATGGGGAATTTTTTGCGTTTGAAGTCCCCTTACCTGGTGTGGGGTGGCGGGGCCCGCAGCAGGGAGGAAGTGCGCCTCGGGAATAAGTAATTGGTTGGGCTACAAACGAGGCTGGTGGAAAGAAAAAATTAGGAATTGTGAATTCCGCGGAAATGAGACCTATTGACAGGAGAACTAATGGCGAGTGAACGAACTTCATCCCGCACCTTCCCTCAGTTCCAAATCTCGCCTAGTCTCTCTAATCCCTACATCCCCCTTTAACCTCTTCCATTGCTCGGCATTGTTAACGACTCCGGCAAACAGCCCCCTTCCCTCCAGATTCCCTCCCGGAACTCAGCCGCACGGGAGCTGCGTAGGGGGGCGCAAAATGCTGGGCGGGAATGAGAAAGGGTGCGGTGGTTTTTGGGGGGGATGGTGGGCGTTGGCAGCGGGGAAGATTCTCCAAGCCTCCCTCCCTGCCTTGCGGCTGCTGAGAGGCTGCCGGTCGGTCTTCTCCCAGAAGTGGCGGGTCGAGAGAGAAGAAGTGGGCGAAGGGGGTAGAAGGAAAGGCAGAAATATATTTCGCTACGGTTTGGTTGGGGCTGCTCGAGCAACGTTCGACCCCCGTCAAATTTCATGTCCCCATTCTCGTGTCCATGTGGAATCAACTTCCCTAACCGAATCCCAAACTGCTCAGCAGATCGCGACGATCAACGACTGTTTTCTCAGCTCGGCTCCCCGCCCGAAGCTACCTTGGAGCAGCAGCAGCAGCAGCAGCAGCAGCAACAGCAGCAGCAGCAGCAGCATCAACCGTTAGGCCAATTACGTCGTAATCGCGGAATTCCTCCAATTGGCGAGGACCGCGGCGATGTTGAACGCGTCAGCTCGGCAGCGGACGACAACCGATTGCGAGCGTTGAGCAGCAGTTCTCGCTACGCCAAGCCGCGAATGTCTCTCCTAGGCAAACCGCTTGGTTTGAAGAATTCAAGGCAGGATGCCAAGTACAGGCGCCTGCAGGCCAGGGTCTACAATTTTCTGGAGAGGCCCAAAACCTGGCAAAGCATCACCTATCACGTTATTGTGTGAGTCACGTTGTTTTGCTGGTTATTTTACTTGCTTAAGCTGTAATCTTAATGACGGATTGTCATGCGGGAATCAGCAGTTATCCTTTAGATTTTTACGCCTTCTATCTGCACCCATGATTATTCGTAGCTGACTGAACTGTTAGGTCAAATTTACTTTATACACTCGTTAGTCGAGAGCACACACAAAGCCGTTTAAGCCCGGTTATTCCTCAATTCTTTGGCTTTCCCTATCCCGAGATCCCCAATGCGACACTGAAGCAGCAAGCAAATATTCTTCACAGTTTACTCGTCATAAACATTTCCATCTGTACGAGTATCAGTTCATTCTTTTTCGCGCGCTTAATGCTTCGACCCTGGATTCTCATCAGTTCACTTTGAGTGCTCGTAGTGCGACATTTTCGCTCACAAGCTTGCAGTGTGCATACTGCACACCAAAAAAGCTTGAGTGGCTCAGTAGTCTCTTGAAAAAAACTGGGACACTCAATTTGTTAATTTGGAGTGGTTGAGTTCATTGAGCAAAATCAATAATTTTGATAAAGCGCATCTCACCTAAACCAGTAGGCCTTTCGTTTCGTCAATTTATGCTTTTGAGGATGAAAAATAGGGTTTTTAAACTGAGTGGGGAATGCTTGGCAGTAAAAAACCAAAGTTAGCTACATCAAATTTTGAGTTTCTCCACCAAAAAAAGATTTATGTAATTCAATACTGTTAGACAGTAGAAAGTCCAGACAAAAAAGCAGTTAAAGTTTCAAACAAAACTTAATTAGCAAAGATTTTTTTATTGAACCAGTTTAGATTTCATTGCTGTCCGTTTGTTTAACTGGCAAATATTGATAATGGGGCAAAAGTATGATTGCTCTGGGATACAACTTGTGTGAGAACAGTAAGAAATGTAATTATTTGCTCTCTGGACCCTGGCTTCATAGCATTTTCAATTCTTTATTCGAAATTCTTTGTCCGCTATTCTATAAGTAATATGCTGAAAAAATGCCTAACACCTTAGTTTCAGGCCTCGATATTCCTCATGCTTCTTTCCTTCTTTCATTCCTACATCCCTTTTTAAATATTTTATGAACTTTCTCCCGGGTAATCTAATCAATACATCCAATTCGATTTTTTTTCAAAACTCCGAACGCAGCTTTGCATCGGTCTTCATCTGCCTAGTGTTCTCGGTGCTGTCCACCATGACCAACTGCGTCAGAGATCATCGCGACACCAAGGATGCCAAGGTGGCTAGCGGAGCGCCGCCGACAACCTGCGGAAAGAATCAGGTGGCATTCAAGCATAACGAGATTGCTAGCGAGATTTTATTTTATATGGTGAGGACTCGTTGGGTCCACGTGATAAAAATCTAAACCAATTTAACAAATAGCTAAACATCATCAATATTTGTTCCTTTTTCAGGAAACAGGAATGCTTTTCTGGTTCTTTACCGAGTACTGCCTGCGAATGTGGTCGGCGGGGTGCCGGAGCCGCTACCAGGGCTGGCGGGGTCGCCTGCTCTTTGCCAGGAGGCCGTTTTGCATTGTCGGTGAGTCAGTCAGTCAGTCAGTCAGTCAGTCAGTCAGTCAGTCAGTCAGTCACTCACTCACCCTGTCAGTCAGTCAGTCAGTCACTCACTCACCCTGTCAGTCAGTCAGTCAGTCAGTCAGTCAGTCAGTCAGTCAGTCAGTCAGTCAGTCAGTCAGTCAGTCAGTCAGTCAGTCAGTCAGTCAGTCAGTCAGTCAGTCAGTCAGTCAGTCAGTCAGTCAGTCAGTCAGTCAGTCAGTCAGTCAGTCAGTCAGTCAGTCAGTCAGTCAGTCAGTCAGTCAGTCAGTCAGTCAGTCACTCAGTCAGTCACTCACTCAGTCAGTCAGTCAGTCAGTCAGTCAGTCAGTCAGTCAGTCAGTCAGTCAGTCAGTCAGTCAGTCAGTCAGTCAGTCAGTCAGTCAGTCAGTCAGTCAGTCAGTCAGTCAGTCAGTCAGTCAGTCAGTCAGTCAGTCACTCACTCACTCACTCACTCACCCTTTCAGTCAGTCAGTAAGTCAGTCAGTCAGTCAGTCAGTCAGTCAGTCAGTCAGTCAGTCAGTCAGTCAGTCAGTCAGTCAGTCAGTCAGTCAGTCAGTCAGTCAGTCAGTCAGTCAGTCAGTCAGTCAGTCAGTCAGTCAGTCAGTCAGTCAGTCAGTCAGTCAGTCAGTCAGTCAGTCAGTCAGTCAGTCAGTCAGTCAGTCAGTCAGTCAGTCAGTCAGTCAGTATGTCAGTCAGTCAGTCAGTCAGTCAGTCAGTCAGTCAGTCAGTCAGTCAGTCAGTCAGTCAGTCAGTCAGTCAGTCAGTCAGTCAGTCAGTCAGTCAGTCAGTCAGTCAGTCAGTCAGTCAGTCACTCACTCACTCACTCACTCACTCACTCACTCACCCTTTCAGTCAGTCAGTCAGTAAGTCAGTCAGTCAGTCAGTCAGTCAGTCAGTCAGTCAGTCAGTCAGTCAGTCAGTCAGTCAGTCAGTCAGTCAGTCAGTCAGTCAGTCAGTCAGTCAGTCAGTCAGTCAGTCAGTCAGTCAGTCAGTCAGTCAGTCAGTCAGTCAGTCAGTCAGTCAGTCAGTCAGTCAGTCAGTCAGTCAGTCAGTCAGTCAGTCAGTCAGTCAGTCAGTCAGTCAGTCAGTCAGTCAGTCAGTCAGTCAGTCAGTCAGTCAGTCAGTCAGTCAGTCAGTCAGTCAGTCAGTCAGTCAGTCAGTCAGTCAGTCAGTCAGTCAGTCAGTCAGTCAGTCAGTCAGTCAGTCAGTCAGTCAGTCAGTCAGTCAGTCAGTCAGTCAGTCAGTCAGTCAGTCAGTCAGTCAGTCAGTCAGTCAGTCAGTCAGTCAGTCAGTCAGTCAGTCAGTCAGTCAGTCAGTCAGTCAGTCAGTCAGTCAGTCAGTCAGTCAGTCAGTCAGTCAGTCAGTCAGTCAGTCAGTCAGTCAGTCAGTCACTCACTCACTCACTCACTCACCCTTTCAGTCAGTCAGTAAGTCAGTCAGTCAGTCAGTCAGTCAGTCAGTCAGTCAGTCAGTCAGTCAGTCAGTCAGTCAGTCAGTCAGTCAGTCAGTCAGTCAGTCAGTCAGTCAGTCAGTCAGTCAGTCAGTCAGTCAGTCAGTCAGTCAGTCAGTCAGTCAGTCAGTCAGTCAGTCAGTCAGTCAGTCAGTCAGTCAGTCAGTCAGTCAGTCAGTCAGTCAGTCAGTCAGTCAGTCAGTCAGTCACTCACTCACTCACTCACCCTTTCAGTCAGTCAGTAAGTCAGTCAGTCAGTCAGCCAAGCAGTCAATCTATTCAATAATTCATAACTGTCCCACACAAAGTGTACGCTCGTACCACTCAGTAAACAGTATGCCACGAACTTAGCAGATCGATGTCAGCATTTGCCAGTAAGGAAGCACTGGGAAGGCTGAGCAGCTAATGCGGGATATATTTCTGCAACTTATTTATAGATTCACATGCCCTCAGGCTGCCTGCCATAGGAGAGAGACCTAGGACTGTGAGCGAGTAACTGAGCCAGAAAGTCTGGCCAGAGAAAATTTTTCCCCACTTCTCCAACACTGCATCATCTATTTGAGTTGGCCCACTGGCTTAGAGACTAGAGGAGCGCCGGCCACCTGACAGATGGGGCCAAGAAAGCGATAGCAGGGTCGGAAGGGCAGGCAGATGCGGAGGGCGCCTAAGTCAGCGGGATTAACCTCATTCCTTTTGCTCTTCTCCAAGCAGCAGCAGCAGCAGTGAAAGCGGCAGCGGACCAATTCAGTGATTTATTAGCAGGCTCTTGCAGCGTGACCCTTCCATAGACTCAATCTTAGTATTCTGCGCGCGGGATGCAGAGAAGAAGGCTTGAGAAGCTGTGTGCTGGCACTGCATCTCCTTCCGATGTGTGTGTGTGTGTGTGTCTGTGTGCCTTTCCTCAGTCTGGCGCATAAATCTGCCGTTGCTCGGCGCAATTGCTCCGGTACCCCGCCCATCGCCAAGCCCCCTACCCGCCTCCACACACACAAAAACCTCTTTGAGAGCCGGCAGAGTCGGATGCCATTTCGGCTGTTGCACATTTCTTAATAATATATCTCCCCCGTGTTCAGTTCCGTCATCCCACGTTCACTCTAATCTTTACTCCAGCTTACCCTGGCTAAGATATCTAATCCCTCGATCTTTTCTACTAAGTGCTTCAGCAACTAAAGCAGATTTTTGCTATCCAAAGCAAAAATCGAGCTTTTTATTCGTCCTTTTTTTCTTATTACAGCAATGATCATAAAAGCAACGGCAGTCGCCCGCCGCCCTGTTTTTTTGGCTTCGTGTTAACAGCATCAAACAGGCTTTGAAATGTGCATATGGTTTCCAAATCTGAGTGATCTATTATGATTTGGTGCGAATGGAATCCCATCTGTATGATGCTCATTTTCATTACTTGTCACTCTAGGTTGAATTTTCGATTAGCTAAATGAAGAGGCCTTACAAGATTTTGGGCGTCACTCTGTGACTGCTTCAAAATTTTGGAGGGTGTGGCTGAGATGGGAGAAAAATAGTTTGTTTTTGTCGCCGATTGCTTGAGAGATAATCTAACGGAACAGTTGGATTGTATTAAGGTATACATTTCCTCAGTTCTCGTTTGTTTACGTCTCTACCAGTAGACATACGAGTGGATCAAATCTAGTCACCTTTCTTACCATTGATGTTCTGTTCATTCTTTCGGTTGCTTATCAAAGGGTTTTCTTATTTTTACATGACACATTCATGTAGCTTTCCCCGGCTTAGGTTGGACTTCTTCTTTTCGTGTCTGAGATAAATCTTTCTCTCTCACTTTTGCTGGCCTAGAGGCAACTAAACTAATGATTCTAGACCGGGAAAAAGAGAGAGAGAGTAGAGACAAATGAAAGATGACAGTATGGGGACCATGGGAAGGTGTCGACTTGCAGGGCGGGGAGATTGGAGGGGATTGAGGTGGGCATGAGTTCCAGCGCCTGTTTGATGGGTGTCAGGTTCCGGGATGCATGGTATGGGGCAAACTCGGCACCCTACATGCATGCACGCATCATTCAGTCATGCTTTTTGGTATTTTTAGGCCGGGCGTTGATGTCTGTTTGGTGGGAAATGCGCTGCCTCGAAGTGCGGGGCGTTATATATATATCGCGCCAAATCCTCCAGGGAGTTGAGCCGATAGCTGCTCTGCATCCCCGATTTTTCCCTCTGTTCCTTCCCATTTTTCGGGATTCCAGCAGTACTGTGTGGTGGCATTGCTGCATTTTTTAGCCCGGAGACAGCTGCTCCCGAAACAAAAATATTCTTGTCCGATGTCAGTATGGGCCAGCTATGCAGCCTGCGGGACGATAGCTAAGACAGACAGATTATTGATGGTGAAATTGCGGGAAAAACAATGCTATGGAAAATTTAGTTCACAGTTAGCAAATTCACGTTGTTTATTAATCATGTTTCTATTAATAGATCGAATGCATTTGTTTCAATAACATCATTACTATATAATTAACACGTAATAAATATACTGTTTACAAGTGTAGTTTGTTGAGTAACTTTGCAGCAAAGATGACTGCATGAGTTCAATTAGCGTTGGGTAATGAAGTCAGCCTTTTGTGTACGAATTATATTAAGTAATCCAGTGTAAGAGTGATATGGGAATGCAATTAATAATCTAGTGACTAATGGAAAACAGTATCAGACAATCTGATGCATTTACTGATGTACGTGTGCAGCTCTGGGAGCAAAAAGGCTCCCAAAGAGTTAGGTAGTAACAAATGAGAGTAGTTAGACAATGATTCTAGAAAATTCTAGAACGCAATAATCAGATCAGGAAAGTATCAAAAGTTCGAGAAGAAAAATTTAAGCTTTTTGCAACATTTGGAACGTAAAGGAATTATTAAATGAAAGCCACAAAATGGACTACTGAGAATTCCAGTAATTTTAATGTTCAAATTTGATTCATGATTATCAAGGAATCTTATCATATCCTGCCAAATCATATTTACAGACCTGATCGTGATCATGGCATCCGTGATCGTCCTAGCACTGGGCAGCGATCGTCAAGTATTTGCCGCATCCGCCCTCCGCGGCCTCAGATTCTTCCAGATTCTCCGAATGATTCGAATGGACCGGCGCGGCGGCAGCTGGAAATTGCTGGCGTCTGTTGTGTGGGCTCATCGACAGGTGAGGCGGAATTAGATACATGAATAATAAATTTGGCGAGATTTTAAAAACTAAATGTACTAGAAAAATGTGTTCATTTATCACAGCAAGGGACATAGTTTTTTCAACAGTTACGTTAATGAAGTACATGAAATATTTACATTTTCGTTTCTCTTCCAATTTCAGGAGTTGTTCACCACTGTCTACATTGGCTTTCTCGGCCTCATATTCAGCTCATTTGTCATGTACCTGATTGAAAAGGACGAACAAGACACTCAAATTAGTAACTATGCTGACGCATTATGGTGGGGCGTGGTAAGTAGCCATTTGAGCCATGTATATTAATCTTTTTCATCGAAAAGCTCCTCGAAAATATCCGATTCGAGTTTCAGTCAAGTAGAGACGACTAAATACACGTACCTAAGTACCTTTCGAGACAAGTGCTTTCAGCTAGAATATTAATCTAACCGATAGCCATAATGTTTTATAGTCTATTAATCGTTCAAGGACTTTTTAGTATAAATACAGTGGAAAAACAATTAGTTTTATTAATTACTAAATAGTCCGCTCAGTGAAGATTTTGTTAGCCGTTGAGCCTACTAAAAGTAGTCTTTCTAGAAAAAAGTTAGGGAGAAAAGAGACTATAGATTTTTTGTGTCTCAGGCAAATTTTCTTGTAATTTCTGAGCCAAAATTTAATTATTTAGAAAACAAACACATAACAGACAATCATGACCACCAGGTTTAACTAATGCACATGTAAATTCCATGGTATACTTTTTAGGTAATCATTGTTTCAATACGAAGTACCGAATAAAGCTACTTCCGGTACAGTGCGTATTATTAGTACTTTTGATTGCAGGTACTTTCCGGCTTACTACGATCGTAAGAGTATAGATTTTATTTTCAAATCGCGAAGACTTGAGTAAAAGCCGATAATCCTCTCAGTTCAAAAAGCTTTGCAAGCCGCTTTCTACATGACAGGTTTGATATATTGGGCAAAAATAAAGCCACCTAAAGTTTGATTGCGTCTTTGCGCGATCAGAAACTTTCCTACTTTGTCACATGCTGATAGTCTCACGGAATCGAACAGATACATCTGCTTCGACCTAAAAATAAACGACATTAACAAAACTTATAAAAATGAAATTGAATTTTTGGCAGACCACCCTGTGCACAGTTGGATATGGTCAGACTGTGCCAGTGTCCTATCTCGGGAAGCTGGCTTGCTCCGCCGCATGTCTCACTATAATTAGTTTCTATGCCCTGCCGCCGGTGAGTTTTCTAGGAAAGCCTAACAAAGGTGGAAAGACAGACTCACAAAGACAACGAGCTATCCATTTAACTTTATATTATAGACCTCTAATACATTATCCACTGCTACTAATTTGTTAACTTTTCAATATTGAAGGTATTTCATGTACGAGTACTTACGTACATGAACAGAGAACAAAGAAAAATGTTCTAATGCGAACCTGTAGAAATGTTGTGATCAGTTTTAGGGGGGGAATAATTACGAAGCTGCAGTTAAAAATCATTAGAGGATAAAGTCTAAAACTTGAAATTGATCCATCATTTTTTCTCGTTGTGGAATCATTGTAGAATTGGTGATAAATTGACGCTTAATTTTTCCTCACTATTGACAAACACAAAAAAATTTACTCCTTGTTACCAGGTCGCTGACCATTGTCCAACTGTGCATCAAGGGTGATTGTTTCTGCCAAAAAAATCCCACGTCTAGCGGAAAACAATACAATATCTAATTATATTTTTAATAAGAAAACTGCCTTAATTGCTAAAACATGCACAGAAAAAACATCAAAGAGACGCGAAAACATTGAAAACTCTTTTGCAGATCACCTTGTGCACAGTTGGCTATGGCGACGTGACCCCAAAAACTTGGAGCGGAAAAATTGTGGCCTCTTTCTGTTCCATTGCCGGCATATCGTTTTTTGCACTACCCGCTGTAAGCATTCGTAGCTGACGCAGTTGCTTTTTCTGTGATATTTTGCTCCAATTTTTCCTTCTGTTTTTTCTTATTTTATTTAACGATATTTATGTTGCTGTATTGTTTCGTGGCTTAGCCAGGAATTCCAGCCTTCAGCTTCGCTAAAAACTTGAAAACAAAAAACAAAACCAACTAACAAAACAAAAATAAAAAAATTGCTTGTCAAAAAAAATTTTAGGTTAAGAATAAATAATTTATCTGAATATTTTGCTGAGGATTCCTTAGAAAAGAGAGAGAGCCCTTAAAATAAAAAGCTATCAATGGAGTGAACGAAATCAAAAAGGATTTTAGTGTCTGAATTAATCAATTTAGACTTTGACTAATTAGTATTTTTATTTTTAAAGGCACTGTGTTAGCGTTCGTCTAACAGCGGCAATAAAAAAAGCGAAAAAAATTGTTAGTCTAAGAACCGTCACGTAGCTCGTAACTGGCTTCGCCACTCACCATTGCATGGTAAACTTCATTCTATGTTAATAAATGTAAATGTGTAAATAACTGTTTGTTATGCTTGCGTGCACTCACGTTTTATAATTATCATTTGGTTTATGTAACCATTACTAACTGATTACTGGGCACAATATTAATTTGTCAAAGGTACTTGTACTTTTAGCCAAATGTTTATTCCATTGTTACGACAAATATTAAATTTGATTTCACCATATTTCTTTCAGGGTATTCTAGGTTCCGGCTTTGCTCTTAAAGTTCAGCAGCACCAGCGGCAAAAACATCTAATCAGACGCCGTGTCCCGGCTGCAACGCTCATCCAGTCGTTATGGCGTTGCTACGCCGCCGATCCTTCGAGCACTTCCGTGGCGACCTGGAAGCCTCACATGAGACCCATGCGATCTCCTAGCAGGTAAGAAATTTCAACATGAATTTTTTTACTTAATGCCTTCCAAATAATTGTTATTTATTTAGTTTTCGTAGCTTTGAAATTTTCAAAATAGATATTCGATTCGTGTGGTGACTCACCCGTAGTATTCTTTGAATTTTATAGTTTAGCGAGGTAATTTTCAAGTCCCGTTATGGGATTCTGCGAAAATGAGTTCAATTAAGGAACCATACCAGAAAAATACCCAATTTATTTTATATTTTTGCTTTAAATCATTACTAAAAAAGACTCATCAGAGACAAAAAATAAAGCTCGTATTTCAGTTAAACGGGAGCACGAATTTTGCTAGCAGGAAATTTGCTAGCCAAACTTTGCTGGCAGAGATTTACAATTAATGGTACAATAGTTAGGAAGAATAAGGCCTGGGCCTTGGGCTCTATTCTATTAAGTAGGCCTATTTTAATACCAATCAAAAGGCCTACCAACAAAACTATAACATGGTCACAACGATTTTGAGCACTATACGATAGTGTACAGTGTAAGTCCTCGCTGACAAAGTTCAGCTAGCAAATTTCTTGCTGGCAAGATTCATAAACCCCAGTTAAACAAACTTTGAGTAGATACTTACCACCGGATACAGTTTAATAAAAGATAGATGCACAGTGTTTCTAATATAACGCAATATTCATATTTGCATCGAAAATAAAAGAAGTAATAACTAGAATTTGATCAACAATCTCCCATTCTTTTCAATCACTTTTATTCAAATTGATATCCAAAACTAAAGATCGACTGTTAGGTACATGTATGTGTGAATATGTCTCGTTGCATGTCTATCTTCCAGTCTAGAAGCAATCTTAAGTAGTCATTTCCAGCTATACTGCACCCAAAGTTTGATTTATTTAGTTTGTTATCCAAAATTTTTTTTTATTAAATGTGACAATCCCTGTATTTTGATTTTTATTGTACTTAACTAGCTTTGACATAACGAAAAGGCTTAATCTAGGAAACAATTAGCAACTTTTTAGATTAGTTAAAATCGATAGTAACATATGAAACAGGTAAAATTTCAAATTAGTGCTTTAAAGTATTTCGCTGAATCCTAAGAATTACCACGTATATATCGCTTAAAGCAGGATATGTTTTGGAAAAAAATTCAAAAGGAACTAAAATTTATGCAATGTCTTTCAAGAAACACGAATAAGTATTTTTTATCGTACTGAAAACTTCAAAAACTATTTACTTTATGCCAGTCTGTACCATGACAGCGCGTCAAGCTTTAGACGGTATGTGCAAAAAAATGTTAATTTTTCATCCAGTTACACTAAACGTTGACTAGATCTAACAATTTATTAACGTTTTGCTCTTGGTTTTTGGTGCTTTTTACGTTTTCGTTTTTATTGACACTTTCTGTACTTAAAAAAGCATTAAGCATTGAAACCTTCTCAGTACATGTTTTGCTATTTACGCACGCAATCAGCTTGAGATATTTTTGCCGATCTAATCTATTTCAACTCAAATTACTAGGCAAATTACATTTTTGATCTGTGTGCTTCTGCAAGGCATGCGCCGTTGAAATTGCATTTTCTCATGATTTTTTAAGTCCCAGTTACGAGCATTTATTTAAAAAATCTGTAATGATTATACGAGTTTGTTAATTACTGCTTTGCAAAGCGATTATCTATATTGATTGGGGAGAAATCTAGACTTGTCGGATCATTTCGAGGCCTCGCAGATAAGATAGCTCTCATTTATAATAAGAAAGTACCAGCTAGAAGGTAGTTATTGTTACCGAGGTCGTTTCACAAACCCGAAAATTGCACAATGTAAAAAATTAAAAATGTCTAGTGTCTTCATCAAGTCGATAAAGCCGACGTCATACAGGACACTGACATTTTGAGTTTTCAACGTTATGAAATTTCAATTTTATAAAGTTTCCTGGTTGAAGTTGTGAAATTTCAGGTTTATGAAAGTTACCGCACGATTTTTGGCGCGTAAACAAATGAAAAACTACCTCCCTAAACTATAGAAGAAATGAAAGCTATAAACTTGATTGATTCGATTCAGTACGGCACGTAAACAAATATCGCTTTGCTTTCCTACCTCGTTTTCCTAAAATTGTGTTTTTGTGCGTTTTGTCTGCAGCAAAATATTTTTTTAAGTCTAAACAGAGCTAAAGCAAGATGCAAATCTTTGTTTAATTAACAGCTCGCCACATCCAATAGGCAGTAATGATCAGAGTCAGGTCAGCCCTGGTCATACTTGGAGAAGGTACTTTTCCTGAAGCCTTTTGCACACTGGGACCGTTTTACTTAAGCACATTAGCCTGGTGATAGTAGTACTTTGGCTATAAGTCATTTTAGAAAATAAAAGCAGAAAGGCATGCAACCCTGCAGATAAGCTTTAATTTTCTGTTGTGAATCGAGTCCTAAACCAATATAAGTAATTCCTTTCTTGATTGAAACTGATTAAAATTGCAATGCATCTCGACATCTAATATATGCTTTGAGAAAAATATTTATCCGGTGAGCTTTATGTACATGACGGAAAGATCCTTAGACTACCATTGTTTCGCTTCGTTTGAAGTAAACATAACTATAATCGATATGTTTTAATCGTTTTAAGAAGCTTATTATAAGTGATTGAAGTTTAACAAATTGCAAATATAAATTTAAAAAATCGCAGCAAATTCGGCCGCATTCCAACTATTAAACGGAACAAATCGGAACGCTCTAGCGACAGAGGTGGTGGCAGCGGCTCGGGCAGCGGCGCCGGTGCCGGGGCTTCTAGCGGCTACATGCCGTCTCGGCGAAATGCCATGCCAGACCTCGACCCGAGCAGCCCGAACTCTGTGGTGACTGAAGTTGCTGGTGCAACTACTGCTGGTGGAAAGTAAGTGAACTAGTTACAGTTTTTATTTTTGTTTTATTTTCGCATCAGTTCCGATTTGAATCACCTAAAAATCATCAAACACAGTTGGACGTTGACATGCAAGCTAAAAAATTTTTGTCACAACCGTAAAAAATTGAAATACTCTTACAGAATATAAACGGAGCAGAAAAATAGTTTATTGTGGTGCAAAATTTTGACCCAGCTTTAAGTGCTTTCTAATGTATTTTATGAATCGAGAACGTTTATTTATTAGCTTTGTTTATTTGTGTTTTTTCAAAGTAGCACCTTGCGTTATTCTTTATTACTTAAAAGTAGAGGTAGAGATAAAGTATGCTCCCCAAGACTTCAAGAATTCAAGCTTCTATTTTACTAACGCTGTTTCCATTTATTAACTGAAATACTAATTCTAGTAGATGTCGAATTGTTTTAATAGGCTGATGCCCCTTTGAAAATGGTTCGAAATTGCTCAATAATACTCCAGAAAAGTCTGTGCCCAGTAACTATTCGTATAATGTCACACCAGTGTGTTGTTCCTAATCGTGTACCATTTCAACGTTTTGTACAGAGCGCAAGCGAAATCGTTATTATCAGTTAAACACAATTGCTAAACAAAAACAATCCTCTTCATTTTATTTGAAACTTTAAAATCTGTGAAGCTGGTTTACACTCGGTTAGAAAGACCTGTTGTCTATATAAGTATTTTTAGCTTCTAGAAACATTAACCTTTCTTAGCACAACCCTCGAAAGCATTTTTTAATGCAGAAAACGTGGCTTGGTATAAAAGTTTACCCCTGAAAACAACATGCTTGAACCTCTAATGATTGCTGACAGTCTGTCGTCAACCATCACAGCGGATGCAGCTGTGGACTTATCAGCGGCCTCCTCTAGCCCGAATACCGCAGCCACAGCTGCACTCCGTACAGCCTCCAGCGACGCCTCGTCAACTGATGAAGCGCTGCAGCTGGCTGACGAGGATGCGGAACAGCAGCGGAGGCGAGATTTGGCAAAAAATCGAAAACGATCTGTCATCAGAAAGTTTGCAGATCTGGCAACCTCTTTTAGGTGAACAAAAAATAGTGAAAGAAGAAAGTGAAAAGCGAAAGTTGATGAGCTCGTGTTTAAGGAATGAGTATCTTATAGTTTTGAACGTCAATGCACAGTAAAATCTTGGCTGCAAAAATCTGAAAACCAGTTCAGTTCTACACTAAGAAATCAGCTGAATTCAAATTAATTTCCTCGCTTAGACCGTAGCATTTTTTATTGTCATTGTTTCTTGCGCGCTGGGAATAATCATTTTAGGTTCATAAAATTACTCACTTTTTCTTACGGTTATTTTTTTCATAAATATGCCTTAGCAGTTAAAAAAGCTATCCACTGTTTCTATTGCTGCATTATATTTCGCATTTATTCCATATAAAAACATATTTAAATGATACATGATAAGGCTGGTGGCACCTATAGCCCTATGCCTCAGTACTCTTAGTCAAATGTTAATCCGTAAAAAGCATGTGGAAAATAGTTGTTAAAACATTAAATTATTCAAGTATAAGACAGAGCTTAATAATTGCAATACTGCGCATTTAGATTTCACATCAGCAAGCCATCCTAAACTCTAAAAGTTGTTTTTTATTCATGCTAAAAAGCTTCAGTAGCCTAAGTTTCGGTTATTGCTCCCATGACAATGTACTTGCGACTTTATGGAGTCGCAATGCGTATTTCCTATATTTAAACAGCATTTATTATTGCACAATTGCCATTTTTAGTCAAAAATTTGATAGCTCCAAAGGTTTAATTTTCTATAATTTCAGCCATTAAAAATTAACCATTGCAGAAGCCACGTGTCATTGGCCATTACGGACACTCCAGGAGGTGGGTTGGAGCAGCAGCCCTCTCTGACGTCAATTTCTCAGAAAGATGACGGTAATATTTTATACTATTAAGATGTTAGCTTCATTTTAATTAAACTAAAATGATGCAAATGTAAGTTCTTTTCATTCTACTATAAACAGATGAAGAAACTCCAATGAAGCTAACAGAGATGCACAAAAACGCTATTCGAGTCATTCGCAAAGTCAAATACTTTGTTGCTAGACGCAAGTTTCGCGAAGCACTTCGTCCGTACGATGTCAAGGATGTAATTGAGCAATACTCTGCTGGACACGTGGACATGTTGGCCAGAATCAAGGTGCTCCAGCTTAGGTAATCTTCTTCATTGTTTTCATTCTTCATCAAATCGTCACAGATTTAAACTAAAAATGTTTCTCGACAATACGCTGAACAGGCTGGACCAAATTCTGGGCCGCCAGGGCAGCAAAGACAAGGACGCCTACGAAAGTAAAGTTAGTCTGGCGTCTCGTATTGTCAAAGTCGAGAGATCGGTTAGTAAAAATGTTCGATAATTTTCTCGATCCAGGTTTACCAACATAAAAGTATCGTATTGCTTCCCCTTTCCACACACGTAAACAGGTTGAGGATATTGAACGTAAGCTCGAGCTCCTTATCGATATGTACAAAGAGGACAGGCGAGTTATGTACTGCGGCGGCGGTGGCAGTGCCGCTCTAGGAGCTGTTGCAGCTCTTCGAGACGCCGACGACCCAGATGGAGGCGGAGAAGGCGGTTGCTTAGTCACCAGTGGTGGCGGCAGAGGAGACGATGAAAACGGAGACGGTGGCACAGGGGGTAGAGGCGGCGGTGGTGGAAACATCAGCAGTAGCAGCGGCCGTCCCCTGCTCAGCTCCTCTGGAGGCGGCAGTGTCGACAGCGACACGCAACAGTCTCAGGCTCCACAGCAACTGCGAAACTCCACAGGCCTGGCTGGCCTTAGGTCCATCCTCCAAGACTGCCAGTCTAAACAGCAGAAAAAATCGTTAACTCGCAACTACAGTGACCTAGGACCCCGCGTGCCCAAACGCGTCACCTATCGTTACCTTACGCAGAGCATCGGGCCACAGCATAGTCCGCAGGCCACTCCGGAAGTCGAGCTCATCCGCACTCAGTCGCACGCCGAGTCGCCAACCTCCCCAGTGCGGACGGAGACGTCCGATGAAACGGCATCGTCCAGTCGTCGACCGACACATAGCAGAAGGCGTCATCAGCGATCGCCACCGGGCTCGTTCATGGGTGCCGGTGTCCCTCGGGTTACTCACGCACAAATCCATGAAAACGATTATCGCGAGTGCAACGAGGAAAACTATCATAACAATGCAGCGATGGTTGGTGCCTCAGCTTATGCTGGCGATCAAAGTCACGGTGCTGGAAGACTGGACTTCCGCCCAGCGTCTGTTCCCAGCCCGCCGCCACCGCCGGTGAGACGACTTATCGATCTAGAAGACGAAGAAGAGGATGACTTTGAAGATGAGGAAGACAATGTGGACGTTGCAAGTGGCTCGATCCAACACGATATCTGCACCGAAGATGAAGAGGACGATGATTCGATTCTCTTCCAGCCAGCTAGAGCGCTGCCGCCTCCGCCACCGCCGCCTCCGACCGCATCGCTGCTCCACCAACAGCGTGGCAGTCGTGCTATTGTGCCTCGACGTGATTTTTCCTCGGCGCAGGCGCCACCCCCGCAGCATCGACTCAGCTTTACCAATCGGGCTCTGGACGAGAGCTCTGATGAGGACGAAGGTGAAACTGCTTCAGCAGCAGCTGGTCGCAGGCTACTTAGCAACCGACGAGCGAAAAACAGCAACTTGAGCGGCTCGGTGGCTGCAGGAGGTGCGGTTTTGGTGCCACTAACTCAACAACCAACGAGAACCTTGGTGGAAGGCGGAGCATCGACTTCAGCGGTAAAGATCTGGAAGAGTGCCTGCTGACCTAATACCAAGAGCGAACGTATTTTAATAATTAACTTGCCTGCATCAATAATCAGTTTGCTTTTGGCCGGACACGCTGTGATCTGCAAGTGTGGCGACAAATAAATAACATAATTTTTATATTGTAGGTTCACCCCCTAAAACCTGTGAACTAAGTTACGAAATGGAAAAGTTTTCATATGTATGTAGTGTCCAAGCAAGAAGTTTTCCAAAGCAGCATCAATTGTGACAATTATAATTTTTTTTTTAATAAAGCTCAGTCAGATTAGCCAACTAAGCTTGGTTTAACAAAATAAATTTGCGCTGAAATTCTAGTCTCACATTCTAACAACCTTAGTAATATTGCTCCAAAGCTATTACTTATAATTGAGTACCCATCTGTCACCGATCAAATATGTCACCAACTTTTGATTCTTACCCCATGTGTATTTTCATTTTTGAGAGCACTTCGTCAACGCGTTTTTGTGAATAATCTTTCTCAATCTGCATGTTTTTTTTATTTGCGCCGAAAACAGATCACTACAAATATAAGCTAACATTGTCTGAAGCGACATGCATGCAGGAAACTCTCCAATATGATAACTTTCTCACTTTTTGCATCTTTTTCCTAATAGGATCTTGATTGTCTATAGACCATTCGAAGTTTTTTAAGTACATCTGCGATAAGTAAATTAATTGTAGTTCAAAGTCAATTCATATTAATTGTGATATAAATATGCATTGTGTTGCGCTATTGTTGTAATAAATAATTGGTTAAATTTCATGAAGTTACCAAACAAATTAAAGTGTATTGTTATTATTCTACAGAAAAATATAATTTTTCATACGTAAAATGCTTCACGGGTTGTTTTTAATTTAAGCTATGCTGTTTGCATATCAAGCCAACAATAATTTATTTCTAACAAAATATTTGATTTTAATTTTCAAGTTGAGCAGTTGCTACTGACGATATTATGATAAAAACATAGCAATATAAAATACTGTTAGTTTTTGTATTGTTTTTATACGCCACAATTACAGTATAAGAAAAAAATTAATAAACTAAAACCCGATCGAGTACAGTACACATCGTATAGTGTAAAACATTGTAAACATAAAACATCTTATTTATCAAGTTTGCAAACATGATTCTGCACAAGGAAAACTTCGTAAGCTGGTCAGTTAATTGATGAATATGCATGAAGAATTATAAATACTTCAGTAATGAGCTAAATTCGTGGTGCGTTTTCCTTCGCTGGAACTTAAAGGCTTGAATATGTAACTTTATTTGACTTTCAAGTGCGTTAAAAATAGATAAATTCGCATTCATATCAAAATTATTACTGGCATTACTGACACAGCCACTTTCTATTCACTTTATTTATGTTTATTAAATCCAGCATATCCGTTGGTTAACCGCTACAATCTGCTTTAAGCCTGTAAAATTGATAAATTACCGATGATTTCTTTTTAACTTTCATCCATTAGAGTTTCTCAAGATTATGGTTTATAGCATGGTTGGAATGAGAATGCCTCTGATTTGGTGGACACTTCTAATTGTCAGCACAGTTGAAAATGTCGGTAAGTCGAAAATTTGCTTTTCATATTTTTTTCAAATTTTACTCGTGTTCCAGGCCTTGTGTTCCAGGTATAGAAAGACAGGCAGCAGAGATTCTGAATTAAGGTTATGGAGCAGTAACGAAGGCTATTATAGTTGCGGTTCTTAGTAAATTTCGTGTACGAGACAAAGGAAACTGTAATACCTTGATATTTAGAAACGATTTGTCTATGGCCTCGTGGGGAAGTGTAAGTTATTTCCGTTTATTTATTTCTTTGGTCTGAATTATCGGCAGAGGACTCGTTTCTTGAATCGAGTCCGAGGCCGATAATTCAGACCATAGACTAAAATAAACGGAAAAAAATATATTTATACCCCGCTTATTTGAAGCTAACACATTCTAACCATAGACGAAATGAAATTGAAAAAAATTGAAAAACCGGTTTTCGTGCGTCTTATTTATTTGGATCGTTTATTTTGCCGGGCCAAATAAACGACTTTAACGTTGGACCATAGAAGTATCCCCCCAGTTGCACTGGTGCAGTAGTCTATGGTTTAGTTGTTTATTTCATTTATCTGCTTCGGTGCAGATAAATAGTTTATTTGCACCGGCACAGAGTGCAAATAAACGGGAACTTTATATCAACTGAGGGATATATATAATATTCCCCACTTATACCAGTGTCTATGGCAATAAATGCACTCGTGCTTCCCTTATTGACCTCGGCTTCGCCTCGGTCAATAAACGACGCACTCAAACATTTATTGCCCTAGCACTGGTATAAATGGGGATTATGGCACGCCAGAGCGGGCCGAAACGAGGGTGAAACCAACGATTTTTGCCCGCGACCGACGTCTATGGCCAAAACGTATGCTTTGACAAAAAGGAGCGATAAAACAAGAGAATTTTCCAGAAACACAGATTCCGCAATTAATTAAATTTATTTTACGAGCGAGCTAAGCCAAACTATACTGTACGCATAAATAGTTAAAGTCGCTTGTATGAGTTTTTGCCATAGAAATTGACAGCGGGCGTGACAGCGGGCACGAAATGAAGTCAATGCATTGAAATGAAGACGTTTTTGCCATAGACAGTTGCAGCGGGCGCATAATTTCATTTCGTGCCCGCTGCTGGGGCTGGCTCTGTTATGCCATAATAACCGCAGAAGAACCGCAACATAATATGGATAGGCTGCTTAGGGCAGAAATGAGCTACTCGCTACGCGCCTCGACCGTTTCGCTAATTTCTGCCCTAAGCAGCCTATCCATATTTTTATATTATACCATACATACCATTTATTTGGAGCGGCCAAAAGGGGTATAAATAATATTCTGGGATTGCCAAATAAGGAAAGTGTAGAAGATTGTAGAATGAACAGATGGACTTTAGTTCGATATACTAAACGCAACGGAGACAAACGTTAATTAGGCTCTTGCTCAAAATAGAAACGTATTTGCGGTACAAATAAACTGTCTATACAATTGAGATCAGCTGCGAAGTAGCCAACATTGATCCGGGATCAGAACTAAAGTTTAAAACAGCGAAAACTAGTCGATTATAATAATCAAAGTGGCAAGTATTTTTTTATCCAATCATAGAAGTATCGCAAAGGAACGTAAACTTTAAATTAAAAATAGTCTAATCGATCAATGTCTGGAAAATAGTCATCGTCAATGAGAATTGACAATGACAAAAGATTTTTTTACTTAGCACGCGAGCTAATATTGGGATAAATGTCCGCGAACTTAGATCGGGTATATTCGTTTGGGAACCTAAGTTTGGGAAGCACTTAGTCACTTGACTCACTTATTAAACTTATGAAACTTTGTTATCGAGGTCTTGAATTAAAGATTCACAAAGACAATGAAAAAGCGCGTATGAGTACATATACGAGCTAAATTATAACAAAACCTGCTCTGAAAAACCAAAAAAGCCTTGTCAGCCATTTACAGTAATTTTGAGCGAATATTAAATTTAAAAGTTTTTTTTCTAGACGTTGTAAAAACAACCTGCAGTAATGTTTTTTTAAGTTTAAGTAAATAAAATTCCAGCTTGCTGCAGGACGAAAACTACTCTAAGCGCGTCAGATGGCACTGTCAGTGTGTCCTACTCAGATGTCCAATACCTTGGGTCGCGAATTAATTTGGATATCTGTTGGCTTATCAAGACAGAAGAACCTCTGGAGATTGAATTCACATTCTTTATTTATCTGAGCTTTTGTCACAGCGTTCACCTATACGAGAAATCTGAGTCACCGAACAATTCGACCGAGAGGTTCCGCTTGACGGCTGACAAATCTGCGTTCTCTAAATTTTGGATTCCTGGCCCAGTTCTGGTGCGCTGCAAGGGCGGCAGAGCAGAGTCTGAGTCTAGAGCTGGATTCGGTTTTAGATACAAGCAGCTCGAAAAATTTAGAGAGTACTTCAATGGGCTACATACTTTTTTGAGTAAGTCATATTTGAAATTACCTATAAGTGCAAATATATAAGTTACTTACTTACTTACTTCTGGCGGGGGGGGGCAGGACGCCGCGATTAGGCCGTTAGGCCCCTATCGCAACCCCAAGCTAAAAAGGAGAGAGGCCTTAGCCTTGGGGGTGCGCCCACCCCATGCCAGCAGCAGGTAGATTCGCAGGGGAAGCGTCCACGACCTTCAAGCGGCAGGTGTCACGGATGAAGGCCCGGAGGTCTCGGATCATGTCCGGTGTGGTAAGCTCGTCTAGTCCTTGCGGTTAGCCGAGGTGCCAGTTTCTTGCCTGGTTGAAGTATGGCCAGAACGTGACGTGGTGTGCGGCAGTCTCCTCTCCTAAGCCACAGAAACGGCAGGTGGGGGAACAACCGGTTTGGAGAGAGATATGTCTCTGGAAGAAACCATGACCAGTGATGATCATACACATCTCCCTGAGATCGATCCTATTAAGAGAGATCATATAGTCAGTGACTTTCCTGTTAATCACAGGTATGGCTGCCCGAGTTTGCCTGTAGTCGGTGCAGTTTTCCCAATGGGCTTGGTGTTGGTGGCTGAGCCAGTTGTTCATAGCGCGAGAGATTGTGGACTTGGGCACAGGCACTCTCACCGTCCTGTGCTGGGTGCCTGGATTGCAGCCGTCTTTAGCGAGTTGGTCCACCAGCTCATTGCCGTGGATATTACTATGACCTGGTGTCCAGATTAGGTTGATCCTGTTTAAGACAGTGATGTTTTGCAGACTTTTGTGACAATCTGAGACAGTTCGCGTGGTAAGCTTAATCGCGGTCAGGGCTTCCATGGCAGCTGGGCTATCAGAGTAGAAGTGAATGTTGAAGTTGGCAATATTCGCGTTAAGTAAATGCGTGGCGCACTCACTGATGGCGATGATCTCAGCCTGAAAGACAGAAGTTTTCTCACCGAGATGGAGACTTTCCTGAAGGAGCACTTTACCCTTGTGAAAGATGGCAATGCCAGCTCCGGCCAGGCCGTTGCTCAGCGAGCCGTCGGTAAGGCAGTGAATACCATCGCTGCGCGGGTTGATGCTCACATCCAGTGGGTGAGAATTCCGGTCGGGGATGGTTCGGAAGCCTCTTCTAATGTTGAGCGAGGGTGGCTGGCAATCCACGTTTTCGAAGTTCATTTGAATGCTGCAGAGATCACGCCGGATGTAGTCCAGGTGAGGAATGAGCGTTTTCTCCGGAATAAAACCGGAAGTGGAATTTTTAATGGAATTATCATACCAGAGGCGAGTGGCACACTTCAAGGCCCCCGCCCTAATAAACAAGAAGAGCGGAGGTACATTGAGGATAGTATTAAGGCCTTCATACGGGGTACAGTGGTAGGCACCAGCAATCGCACGGCAGACATTACCTTGTAGTTGGTAGAGGTGGTCGCGAGCTGTCTTCTGCTCCAGGATACTGGACCAGATGAAGCTAGCGTAGATGATGCTGGGACGGATGATACCGGTGTAGATCCATCTAACTGTTTTGGGAGAGAGCCCCCACGTTGGTCTGATGGCTCTTTTCACCTGGGCGAAGCAGCGCTTTGCTCGCCTGATGACATTCTCAAGGTGTTTAGTCCAACGCAGGTCATGCGTGAGCGTGACCTCGAGGTAATTCGTGTCTTTAACAAAGGGGATGTCAGTATTATGGATAGTGAGATTTTTAATTTCCCACTTAGGTTTTCTGGTGCAGACGATGGCGACCGTATTATCGGTACTTGAGGCCGTTACGCGTGGCCCAGTTTTCTACCTTGTTGGCATATTGCTGCATCAAATCCTGCAGGGTGTTGGTGTCATGACCACTGACCACAGCTCCAACATTGTCAGCGTACCCTGCTTTGGTGATACTAATAGGGATGTCAGCTGTCAAAAGCTCATCCATGACCAGGTTCCACAGTAGCGGAGTGACAACACCCCCTTGAGCGCCGCCCTTCATTACCGCACGCGTGCAGGTAGCGTTCATTAGCCTGGAAGTTACCGATCTGTTACGAATCATGAAGTCAATCCAGCGGGCAATGCTGGGTCTGAGCTTCTTCTTCAGTAGGGATTCCGTAAAGGAGCGGAATTTGACATTGTCAAAAGCTCCAATGATGTCACAGAAGAGCGCGAGCGCAAACTGTTTGCTGAAAATAGCTCACCGCCGGTTCGCTTGCGCCTTGGCAGAAGATGGAAGACAAGCTTCCAGGTGCCCACGTAGGCGGCGAAGCCGTTCTGCTGGAAAACAGCTTCCAATTCGGCCGAAAGACCGATATAAAAAGTCTTGCCTTGGCCGTCTTTGGCTGGGACTTCCTTGAAGGCCCTGAGGCCGTCATCCGGAAGCGTCGGATTCTTGCTGAGAAGTCTGGCATGGATCTTCTCGATGGTACGCGTGCCAGAGTAGAATGTACGATAGCGCTTGCATGGCGGTGGCGGGCGGGCCTTCTCGATAATCATCACGGGAAAGTCCTCCCATACGATGCTCGAGAGGTTGGCGCGCCTGACCGACTCTACCTGGATGTCGAGAGACGTTCTCCCAGAGGAAGTCATCGATTTTAGCGATAGCAGTGTCAATCTGGGGCTCGCTCAGCCTCCCTTCGGCGCGGATGCAGATTTTACTCATCGGTTCAGCAGCCACCTTAGCATAGGTTGCAGTTTTCCCCCTAGCACGCTTAGGATCCAGGGCGGGAGTCGCAGTCCTATCATCAGGCTGCGTTCGCTTGCGCTCACAAGCTGTTGAAGCATCAGCTCCAGTATCCAAACGCTGGCGGCGTTGAACCAGTTGGAAGCCATCCTGGTCCGAATCGCCCCGTGCAGGTGTAGATGTGCAGCCTTTTGAGGTTGCAGAGGCAGTTATCGCGGTATTCGCGGTGCAATTTACCTCCGGGTTGGAGGGCTGGGGATTGTCGGACCCCCATCCGCGGGATTTTCCGGCTCCCGAGTCGTTTCAAGCGATTTTTTAGAAGACATACAAGCACTGAAATGGGGAAGTTTTTAGAAAATAGAAAAAGGAACCGCTCGGGAGCTGGATATACCCCCCAGCCAGCCTAGGAAGGCTACCTTCAGCCACGGTAAACAGCAGGAAGGCTTTGGATTGCCGTCTTACACCAAAGATTCCTCCCTGGCAAGGCTCCGGCGTTCCCCTGGCCCACACTCAGCGAAAACAAGGGCGGGGGCCGGCAGCGAGCTCAGGTCCGCAGAGCCAGGTCGGGTTGACTGCTAGTTCTGCTTCTCCTTGGCCTCAAACCGGCACTTGTGAACCCGTGTGGTACCAGTTGTACCTGACAGGCTACCGTCGTTACTGGTGCTTAGCCAGCGACCAGCCAACGAGCAGCCACCTACCCGCAAAGATTGCGGGGGGATCCCGTCCTTCACCAGCCGAAGCGAAAGGAAATTGGGGACCTCTTTCGGGAAAAAGAAATCGAAAGCGGAGCGAAATGCTGTTGAAAGTCACGAGATCCCACGGTTTGCAGGCACCATTTGCGCCCAAATATATATATGTTGTTCATTTTATTTCCATCTAGATCCTGCTGCAGAAATCATCGATGCAATAGCTGGTGTAAGAACAAGCCATCCCGGCTACAACTCTTCTGACTATTCGAACAATCTAATTGTGGCGTGGGTTATTCGCGCTGAAAGCTTGCAGTCAATTTGGATAAATTTTGAGTCATTCAATACTGAAAGTGGCTACGACATTGTGCAAGTATTTCAAGGTGCATTGCCGAACTCCGGGAATCGTTCTTTGTTTAATCTCACGGGTGCTCCGAGCAGCCGTGTGGAAGCAAATTTCCTGGGCAGTGTGACGCTTGTGTTTCGAACCGACGGCTCATCAGTTAGTAGAGGCTTCAGGTTCCAGTTTTGCGTCACGGATGCTGTGAACTCCGGTAATAATGTCAATATTAATGAAAGGTTTTGTGAAAAATGTATCTCAATGAACAATAACAACCATTGATGAATGCATGTTTATAATTTATTGCTTAATTTTTGTGGTAATTTTTGTCAGAGTATAAAAAAGAGTACAAAGACAACTTCAAACGCATCGCACTTATCATCAATTGAATAATGCAATAACAAATTTTTATCGGCTTCAAATTGAAAATCTTTTAAGCTTGCAGAAGCAGGAGGATCAAATCAATGTTGCATTTTGAGCCTGGAACAATTTCTTGGCTACAGTTATCTTGCTCTTCTACACAGTGACTCAGCTCACGTTGATAAATGCATGCTGCAAGCAGACTGCAACAAAAGTGAACTGATAGTGAACGTGGGTGATAAAAACTTGGGTTATATAATCAATATTCATGAAAACTTTTATACCAATCGCAAATATTTTTTTTGCAGCCTGAACATCATTCACATCAGTTTAAATCGATTTATACTCTGATTAATCTGCGTTATCGTTCACAAATGATGTGCATTCGAAGCCTTAAATGTCTGTTCTCTGGTATACGAGGAGAAGTACAGTTGGTACCACCAATAGGTAAGGTCTGATGACTAATTGCTATTTGAAGCTTGTTAGAGCAATTTTTAGCGCACATGTACTTAACGATAAAACAAAAATCAACTCTCACCTTTCTAGTGGAGCCTGAGTCACTAAAGCTCAACATCCTAGAACTATGGCCAGTAACAGGAATGGTTAGTTTCCAAACAGTTTCGGAGCATGACTGCCCAAATGCTAGGCACCAGTGTGATCTCAGAACAGCCAGTGGCCAAGCGCTGTCTGCGGAAATCGTGAAACAGGTTTGATAAAATGAAAAAGCAAAAAACATTTATCTTAACTTAAAGAACTCATAAAAGACTCATCGTCTTTTACCATTTATAGGACTTTTCATCCTTTTCAATGAACCGATGCGTTCGAACTGTGACAACAAAATTCTCTGTGGTCGTTGAACCATCTGCTCTTCTGGGTGCAAAAATGTATTGCGCCCAGAAAAGTGGCATTCCAGCAACCCTAAGGATACCACAAATAAATTTGAATTGTAAGTGAAGCGATTTTCTAAATTTCTAAACTTTGTTTTTTTCTGAAGCTCGTAACATTATTGCTTCCTGCAGGGTCCAGTGAATTGAACTGGCGCGTTTCAAATTGGACGGGAAAATCAGCTTCGTCCATCGAACTGTCACTAAAGTCACTAAAGTTGAATTTAAACGCGACAGCTGCTTGCCAGCTTCATTCGGCATGTGGAAACGTGGCAACGGAGCTGCGGTTCAAAACTGTACGCAAAATTTGTTTTTTTTTTCAGTTAAGCTAAAATTTCTGTCGATTTTTTTAACCAAGATTTTTTGTTGTCGTATTAATGGCGATTGTAAGGATTATAATCATTTTTAGTGTACGACAGATCAGTCGGATACATTTAGCTCGTACATGCATACTTCAAGGACACCTTAAGTATAGAAGGACGGGACACTTCGTTTCTTGGAAAGATTTTGAAGTCTAAGTTTCATGAAAAAATACACTACGTAGATAGGAAATTTGCAGATTTTTCAACATAAAATTAAAGATTGTGCTCGATTGGAAGCAGATGCAAATCTCATCTTTTGATATGTGCTTCCTGCCTTCTTACTCTATCGAACTATGTATGTCTTTATTTGTAAAATATTGATCTTTTATTTGTAAAAGCTAATTTAAAAAATGGTATTTTACCAGCTGGGCAGGTTCTGATCCTTTTCCAACAAGTCTGCTTAATTCAAAAAGCGTTTCTAATCAATCAGCATTTTGGATAATTTTGCTGGTCCAATCACATGTCAATGTCCGATTCTCTCTGGTTTGGCGATTTGTCATTTAGTAGTTTTTGACGAAAGTGACTCAATATCAATAAAAATAATAGGAAGATCATTTTTTTCACAAATTAATACGTGCATACGAGTAGTTCGATACAGTAAAAAGGCAAGAAGCACATATCAAAAGATGCGATTTGCATCTGCTTCCAATTGAGTGCAATCTTTAATTTTATGTCGAGAAACTCCAAATTTCCTATCGCCGTAGCGTATTTTTTGCGAAGATTAGACTTTAAAAACTTTCCAAGAAAACGGTGTTCCAGCCTTCTACTTAGGGTGTCCTTAGCTTACATTTGTATTTTGAATAGTGGGAGAAAAATACTATTTAATGCAAACTAAAATCACATTCTATCTAATTTTAGGATTGAATTAGAAAGCAATGAAATACGATTTCATGTAAAAAGGTTTAGAAACAATAAATCTAATAATGGTAGAAGAGTCTACAAGTCTTTATGGGAGCATGAAATGTCTGGATCTTATTAGACTTTCAATTACCTATGAAGTTTTCAGCATATATAATTCAAAAGCATTTATTGATTCCGAACCTTTTAAGAATCAAAATATTTGTCGAATATTAACTTTTCAGCTCAGTGATTCCTCAGTATCCATGGAAACGAGACTTCGAGCTGAAGGCAGCAATACATTTAGCTACTGCATCAGCAGCGCAACATGCAGGATTTCTGCGATTGGAATGAACTCTCTTCAAAAGTCTTTTGTACTTCCACCGTGTATGAATTTTATTATTTCATAAATTTATGGTGAACATTATTAAGCGTTAATCTTAATCTGCTAACAGTTCTGATTGTAAGATTTAAACCAACCTTCAGCCGATCCAGAGTCTGCAAGCATAGAGCTACTGCATCCGGACCTGTGGCCCCTTACCGGATCAATTCAGTTCAAGGCAGTGTCTGAGTCAGCCTGTCCCAGTGTGAGACATCGGTGCGAGCTTATCACACCCGATAGCGACGCACTTTCTGCTTATCTTATCAATCTTGTGAGCTTTAGTAGAAAGGATTGGTTATTTGACTCGATAAATCTAAACAATTATTGAAAAAGCATTGCTTGTATTGCAGAACGTCTCGAATCCAACTGGGGAGCAGTGTCTGAGCAGTGTGACTTCTAAATTCTTAGTAGAAGCTCACAATTCAGGTACTTCTAAATCAGCTATCAAATGTCATCTGCTTGGTAACAAATTTGTCCAGCTAGATCTGCCACAGCCCAATTTCGGTAAGATTCGGTAAAAATTCAATCACAAACCTAGGTTTGAGGCTGGCAAGATTCTGGGAAAGCTTTCGGAGTCTCATTAGCCATAGCTGCCTTGGCTTTCTTGACTTAGCTGCAGGGGGGCATCCGGCCGGGCCGGATACAGCGACTGGGCGGGGACCGTCCATTGCGCTAACCCCTGGCGACCACGAGCAGCTAACTGCGAGCAGGTGGTGGTGCTACCGAGGGCGTGGATCGCCGCTGGCTGTCTGAGAGGAAGCTGATGATCTTCCCCCAGATGTGCGAGCTCAAAAGCTAAGATAGCGAGAACTTTGTTCTGAAAGACGGAAGAGCACGTGCCAGTGAAATGGGAATAGGTAGCCGCGGTACTTCCTCCAGACACGATGCAATAGCTGAAGCCAGAGACCGAGTTGATTTAAGACCCATCATTGAAGTAGTGAATATCACAGGGATTCTCGTAATTGCGCACTTTATGATGGGGGTTGCTGGCTTGGAAACTGAGCTGTGGGCAGAGCGTCGATGGGATGCCATCGGAAAGGACCGAAAGGCCCCCCCGGAGCGTCGAGGTCATGAAGGTTCAGGCCAGCAACGATGGCTGTAACATCGTCAGCAACGTCGTCAACTCATCCATGACCAGGTTTCACGGGACCAGGCTCAGGACCCCTCCTTGTGGGCCACTTTTTTGGATGTCGATAGTACGTAAGTGCCGAAGGAGATGTGAGGTGACAGTTCGGTTGGAGATCATGTACATGAACCAGCGGGAGAGGTGCTCGTGCCTCGCTCGGGATTCCAGCTGCCTTCGCGGGTTTGGGAAGAAAGACTACAGTGACCTGCTGCCAGGCGGATGGAACATACCCAAGGGTGATACACGCTCTAAGCAGCTCTCAGAGGAGGCCAAGGAACCTGTCGTACTTCACTATTGCTTGCTAAAGGAACGCAGGTTAAACTTTTTAAGCCCTGTAATTGACAGCGCGCGCTTTTTAACCTTTGGTGACGACATTCGCAACTAGGGCCAAACCATCGGGAGAGTGGTCAGGCGGACCAAGCTGCGGGGGAGCACGGGCAAAGAGTTGGCAAGCATGAGCTCCAACGATTCAACCAGGTTCTCAGCAAGCCGACCATCCGGCTTTTTAATCACCGAGTGCTTGGAAATTTTGTATAGAGTAAGTGCTTTGAATATGGGCTGCAACTCCGCGCAGTATGGGCTCCACTTTTTGGACTTCGCTTTGCTAATTTCACGCTTAAGTCGTGAGCAGCGTCTTAATAAGCGGAAGACGTCGAAGGCGATCGCAAGCTTGGCGCCGCTTTAGCCCTTGAGTCATCAGTTCCAGCAGGTGGGTCCTGAGCCGCGGCTGTGGCTGGGCCAGTCGTATTTGGGACGCTTGGATTCTTAGCGCTGCCCTGCTGGAGTCCTCAGAGACCATGTCTCCAACCGAAACCATAAGCAAAAGCAAAGTAAAAGCAAAAATCTTACACTGTAAGCAGTTCTGAGTATTTTAAACTAACCTTCAGCAGATCCAGAGTCTGCACGTATTCAGCTACTGCATCCGGACCTTTGGCCTCTTACTGGATCAATTCAGTTTAAGGCAGTGTCTGAGTCAGCCTGTCCCAGTGTGAGACATCGGTGCGAGCTTATCACACCCGATGGCGACGCATTTTCTCCTTATCTTATCAATCGAGTGAGCTTAAGAAAATAATTATTGATTATTTGACTCGATAAATCAAAGCAATTGTTGAAAAAGCAGTTCTTGTATTACAGAACGTGTCGAGTCCAAATGGGGAACAGTGTCTAAGCAGTGTGACTTCTAAATTCTCAGTAGAAGCTGATAAGTCAGTCATTTCTAAATCAGTAATCAAATGTCATCTGCTTGGTAACAAATTTGTCCAGCTAGATCTGCCACAGCCCAATTTCGGTGAGTAATCTGCTGATGTTTTTGGCATTCTTTGTTAAGCATGCAGTAGGTTATAAAGATAATTCAAACACAAATCTAGGTTTGAGGCTGGCAAATTTCTGGGAACGGCCAGCTCTGGGAGCCTCATCAACCATAGCTGCTGTTGCTGTCCTCCTACTGGTAGCCATCGCATGTTCAAGGATGGTAAGGGCGAACAGTGACAGTCAGAGACGTTTGCAACCGGCTCAATCGAAGATGGAATTGAAAGTTGTAAAACCAGAGATTGTTTGCAACAAGGATTATGGTGAAATGGCTGATGCTGTAAGTTTTTTAGCTCAGTGTGAACCAAGCTCATGGAAAGCTTCGAAGCGTGTAAAAAGTCAGTGTCAACTACAATTCTTATTTCCAGATTGATGACAGAGAAGTTTATGTAGCCTGAACAAGAACATTAAGCAGATTTGAGACGCTGGAACGAATAACAATTTGCACACACTTCATAATAAACATTAAAAACTAAGTGGATAAATTAACAATAAAAATTTTGAAGTTTAGATTCCATATTTAATTACTTTGCAGTTATATCACGTGTACTTGTCATTGCTGTGTTTTTTATTCAGTTTTCGTGCACTTAAGTAATTGGCTATTTTCTTATCGCTTTTCTCTTATCGATCTCTTTTCTTATATGCGTCGTGGCGCAGTTTTGACGCAAAGTTGTTGTGATTTGCTCTCTCGCTGTCCGTGTGTCTGCGTACGAGATAAGCTCAGGCGATTATTGGCCGCTTTAAGACCGCTAGGGTTTGCTGATAAATAAACCGTCTATAGAAACAAGCCAAAATTCATACTGAAGGCCATTGTAGTGTGAGCATCTTTTCGCCTGCCTACCATCTTGGGTCCTAAAGCTAGGACTAGGAGTACCCTAACTCTTAACACCTCAAAAGTGTGTGCCATGAAACAAGATTCAAGTTCAGGTGTTTAGGAGGCTCTTGAAGAGTATGAGTGTAACAACTGTTAAGTGCGTGCTGAGAAGGTAGGAATGAACTCTAGGAGTTAGGAGTGACTTTTACGTAGTTAAGAGCCAGCTTTTTTAGCACGTTCATTCCTACCCTCCTTAATACATGACGCAACATTCCCGGCCTCTTTGGCGGCAGTCCTAAGTTGCACTCCTAGCAGTCCAAAATTTTTGCAGAACGCACTTGAAAATTGCTAAAGAGCTTCCAATTTGGCCCTTTTTAACCCACAAATTACACCAAATTCTCCTATTATTATACAATTTGCTACAAGGCACAGCTTCAAGTTATTACACAATCAATACTGTTTTGATAGTGATTACGAAAAATAAAGACCTGTAAGGTATAGAGGGGACCCGTTACATTAATTATTTCCATTCAGATGCATGTTAAGTTTTGATGGTTTTTTAAACCGCTAAATGATAGAGATATTCAGGCGCTGTAAGGTGAAAGAGGAAAGTTAAGGCCAGATTTTTCGTGAAAACACCCGTAAATACACACATAAATTGCGGATATGAAGCAATTAACTTTCAGAACGATCACTATGATTTTTGCGTTTTCAGGTTACAGGATATACTTACAGTACTAGCTAGATAGATGCTGTACATGTATTGTATAAATGTACATGTATAAAAATGCACATTTACATGTTCATAAGCAAAAATTGAAATGTACCGAGCGCAAACTGCAGTGAAAAAGGCAACCAGCAAACGTCCGGCAGGCAAACATCGGCTGGCAAACTGCCCACAGGCAAATGGTATGCTCCCCTAACAGACCATTTGACAAGGCAATGTCAAATTGTCAATAAAAAATGTTTACCTCTCCTATATTCCCACTTTCCTAAGGTCAAGCCGTGTAGGAAGCCTCTCACATACAATGAACATTTTTGAAAGAGACTAGCAATTGCAGAAATTTCATCTACTGCATGATACACTTTCACAACAGCAAAGGTAAAAATTGATCCAAGAACCACTAAATGCGGAACTCTATGTATTATGGAGCTAAAAGTTAAGTTGAATTTTTGTGACTTTCGAATAGGCTAATGTTTGGAGAAGTCATTATGCTCCTAGGGGCACAGGGTGCATGAAATATCGCACAGCGTATACAATTCTTTGGGATTTTTTCCCAGAGAAAGGGAAGCTTTTTAGCTTACTTTAATTTTATACATTGTTCTCAATAAAGCACAGAATTTCCAGATCACTAAGAAAGTAATAAGTTTAATTAGATACAAAAAAATAAGTCATAAAGTCAATTTTTTATTAGTTAAAGTGGTTTTCTGTTTAAAATGAAATCCCTATCTAAAGTAAGGTTATTGTTTAGATAAATGCAGACAGCCATCAGCTTTTCAATTTTTTTAGCTACTTGCAAATTCTCAGTGCAGTCTGTTGCTTTTAGAAATAAAAATAGCGCGTAACCTTCTATTAAATACATTTTTTGCTTGGAAAAAAATATTGCTCCTTTGTAGAAAAGAAGCTAAAGCTTCGATGAAAGCCTGTTCACTAACACCTATCAGCAGATTTCAGGGAGAAAGAGAAACATAAAAGCGGCAGAAATTGCGGTTACACTTGGACAAATACTTGTATCAACCAATTCTAGAGGACTTCGAACACATTGTTGGCCATCGGTCCGCCGCAGGCCGATTTCTCGTCATCTTCGCACGGCACATTGCACGCCTTGTCGTCCAATTTGCCGTGCTTGCCAAATGCAGAGCCGCACCAACAGTGCTTGCCATTTTGTACGCCGAAGTATTTTTGACCGTTACGTTTGCAAATTTTGTGACACTTGTCGTAGCTCATGATTATGCTAGAGGCCAGATTGTCCAGATCGCGACTTTTGGCGTCGTCCTTGTAGCAGCCAAGGTACTCTGCAGTGCAGTTATGGTATAATCAACAATTGTGCAATCTCAATTCCGTGGTCCTTGGGTATGATCAAGTTAAAGTTAAATCTGCAGAAGGGCTGCAGGCACTTTGACGCTTAAAGCGACATCGTCCCACAACCAGCGACTGTGCATGACTGTCCATTGCGCTGACTCCTGAAGCGCGTTTAGTCACACTAAATACGGTATGCAGGCATAGACACACACAAGCCGGCATCCAGTCACGCACTCACATAGGGCGTACAAGCGGGATTCCAGGAATATAAACTCTCTATGCCTTGGGGGGTTGCCCCCATGAGCGTGAATTGCACAACTGGCCCATAGTCCAACCAATTCGTGCACAAGGCCCCAAATTAATGTGACCCTGCACACGAAACCGCGCTACAGCCTACAACGCGGGATCGCAGTTGGGGACCAGTGGCACAAAAGGCAGACGCGCTAGACCGCCGAGCCACTCGCCACCCCTTGGGTATGATAGTTAATTATAGGATTTAAGAAATCAGTTTCGGCTAGCGTATTCAAGAGGTTTCCAAATCCAAACGCCAATATTTCTCTAGCAAAAACACTCACTATATCGAGGCGGCTCTTCTAGCAAGGCTTTGTAACCAAGCAGCTGCAGTTCGCAGATAACTAGAGAATTCTGCGTCTCACTTTGTACTCGCAAAGTGTCGCCAAAGTATTTGCACGGGAAAGCTTTGTATTTGAATTGGCCTTCGTGCTTAGTGCATTCCCGATTGTTGAGTGTAATGGTGATGCTAGATAGGCCCTCTTGGCAGCAGTCGTCTTTGGCGTAGATTCGCACCTCGGTTACTAGGGACGGCGTAAGTAGATAGACCTCCAGCCAGGGTCTCGCTTCGGCTGACGTGACCGAGCAGGCATCATTTTTAGAAACCTTGCCATCGAATGCATTCTCGCAATAGCCGTTGCCGCCGCTAACGCTGCTTTGCATACAGGATCGAGGCACGAGGAGCCTGCAATCGCGAAGTAAAGTACTTTTTGTAATTCCGACAGCTTTGGTACAATCAATCAAAATAATAACAGGTGATTGCATACTTTTTCAAAGCATATGAGACAAAAATAGTTTTGGTCGATTTCAATGTTTCTAAGTAATGTAATTTTATTTTATGCCACTTTTCTTACTTAATTTCGAGCGGAGCGTAGCGTAGCGAGTTTATAGGTTTGTGATCTGGGTAAGATGATGGGGAATCCGACGGGGAAACCCCCCCCTCATAACTTTGCCATTACTGAACCGATTTTTCTGGGATTTTCGCCAATCGATTCGTCTCGAAAATTCAGATAGGGACTCTCCCAAGACATTTGCAAATTTTTGCTTCCTTCCTGTTCAAACTCGAGTATTTCCGTTTTTTTACTAAATATAGCAACAGCCTTAAAACTTAAGAGTCAACTGACTTGAAGCTTGCAATGTTCACCATCTATATAACTTTCTTATTCTTTCTTTCCCTCACAAAGAATTGAAAACCGTAACCGTGTACTAAACCTCGCTGGCTCGCTTGTACATTGTGAAGCCAAATGATTGCGCAGAGTCGACACCCTTCAAAAAACAAAACCCTCAAACATTTTCCTTTCCTTGCATATAGGTTATATGTCTAAGGCCACGCCCTATACTCGTGAATTCAAAGTCCAATAAACTTGCTACCCAATCATTAAAAAGCCTAAAATGTTTAGAACCATTCAAAACCATTGCATAGCCATGCTGACTGATATCTTGTTACACCTTTCAAGGCTATTAGCTCGTATGTACATTTGTGATGAACGGGTTAAACTGAACAATATGCTTAGGTTCAATAATTGCACACCAACCCCATAAAATCAAACCCATTCTACAATATATGCTGCTGAGGACCAATGTCTATTTGTAGCCCCGACAATGTACAAAGGAAGCCTAAATATGTCTGTATTCCAAAGCCAGGCTTACTTCTCAATACTTACAGCGTATAAAATCGCAAAAACTAAAAAGTAAGACTTTTCAAGTTGTGCGTTTGATTGCTTAAAATTCTTAAAAATAAAGGCTTATTCACTGCTTACACGGGAATTTTCTCTGGCTGCACTTTATTTGTCTTTTTGTCTTTTTTGATTTCTCCATGGAACAAAAATCTAATATAGCAGCACCAAAAACATGCCCCAAATGCGGTCTGTTTTGGAAAAAAGGTCGACAGACTTGCTTCAGAAAGACTTGCAATTTTACTCTGAGTAATGGAAACTCTTGTGACAGACGAAAACTCGGTGGATTTAAAGGCAAGCAATTTGGTGCACTAGGCAAAGAACTTGGCAGTCGAGGGCGTGAATTTGGACATGAAGGGCGAGACTTTGGCATACTGGGAGGTCGCCAAGCTGCATTTTCCGGTTAGTGTTTAATCGACTTGTATTTAATGTTAATGATATTTATTTAACATACGTAACGGAAAATGATGCTGATATTCTCACAGCTTGAAATTTAGGAGATTTTTTTACGCAGTTACACTCTGTCATCGAGTTATATATGTTGATGAGCTCCTAAATGTGTAAAAGTACTAGCTCCTTTTTTGCAAGCCAAAACTGAGCAGACATGCAGCATTATTCAAGTGTGTGAGAGGCAAGAGTGCAGAGCAGTGTTCAACTTTTCGCTTTTAACTATTCAAAATGGGGGATCAGGAACCAGTGTGACCACCCCTGCGCTATTTTAGCGCACTGCGCTATTTTGACCATCCTGCGCTATTGCGCTATAATCCTCAGCAGAGGGCAGCTTCTGCGCTAAACTTATTGTTTTACTGATAGTTCTGGAGTGTAGGTTGCTGTATTTTAATCTAGGTTGCTGTGCTAGAGTCGAAGTTGCTAAGGTCTCTATGCTGAAATACAGGTTGATATGCTAGAATCGAGGTTGCTAAGGTCTATGCTGAGTCAAGGTTGCTAAGGTCTATGCTGAGTCAAGGTTGCTAAGGTCTATGCTGAGTCAAGGTTGCTAAGGTCTATGCTGAGTCAAGGTTGCTAAGGTCTATGCTGAGTCAAGGTTGCTAAGGTCTATGCTGAGTCAAGGTTGCTAAGGTCTATGCTGAGTCAAGGTTGCTAAGGTCTATGCTGAGTCAAGGTTGCTAAGGTCTATGCTGAGTCAAGGTTGCTAAGGTCTATGCTGAGTCAAGGTTGCTAAGGTCTATGCTGAGTCAAGGTTGCTAAGGTCTATGCTGAGTCAAGGTTGCTAAGGTCTATGCTGAGTCAAGGTTGCTAAGGTCTATGCTGAGTCAAGGTTGCTAAGGTCTATGCTGAGTCAAGGTTGCTAAGGTCTATGCTGAGTCAAGATTGCTAAGGTCTATGCTGAGTCAAGGTTGCTAAGGTCATCCCTTTGCATTCTAATCATAGGCCACTGGCTGCAGCTCCCAGCAAATGGATAAAGACCTATGCAACTGATAGTGATAGCCAATTACACAGCGCCTAACTGCATCATTTGAGGCCTTTTGGTAGCAAAAATTGTCTGCGCTATTTTTCTCCTGCGCTACTATTTACCTTCACTGCTGGTGGTCACACTGTCAGGAACTGAAGAGACGCCCTTCTTGTTACTTCTATGAAAGCTAGCTGTTTTTAACCTCTGAATTGAGTGATATGACCGTGCCCCGAAAATATTTTTTTGTTTTTTGTGCTGCGCTCAATGTTTTTATCGTCACATGCGTGTAATATTGGCAGATTGTCTCATTATTTAGAGGCTAACGCTGGAACTTCACCGTTGCCGATTTCCCGACCCAACACGCGCTACGTATGCTTCGCCAACAGCGCCGTCACCAGCCTGATTTCTGGAACTCGCCTGGGCCAAATAATATCAGCTTTCAGTGCAGAGTCTAGTAATGTGGAGCTTTCTTTGGCAAGCTGCAGTACGTCAGGCCGGGAGCAGGATGTGCACGAATTAATCGATGCCATTGCCAACGCTACAGCAGCAGGAGTTGCCGGACCTCAATTTGTTGTGGGTGAGTTTGGTGACTGCGCTGAGTTTGTGGCTTCTCTGCTGGAATGCCTATCTGTTGGCAGTCAGAGTGAGATTATACGCAATTTATTTGAAACTTCGATTATGATACGCTGCAGCAACTGCTTTACTGTCCTGTATGAAGCCAGGCATTTGCTGCTTACACTGCCAGTGCATCCGACAACGGATGGAATGACCGTCCAAGATTTAATGAACAGGTGGGTGACTATAAATGCAGGTGCACAGCAGTGCTGCGACAGTGCACACCCAGAGTTGGTATTCGCTCAACTGCCTGATCACTTTGTGGTCGAGCTGTCACGTTTGACAGATTCAGTTGAACCTGTACGGTCTGCAGTAAGCTTGGGTGCTGATTTGAGGATTGGAGATCGCATTTATTATCCGACAGCAATAGTGCAACAAACTGGCAGTCAGAGGCACAGAACATCCCACTTCCTCTGCGATGTGTACAACAACAACTCCTGGTATCGTTGCAATGATTTCTTGGTGTCATCAATCAATAAGGAAGAAGTTTTTAACTGCAGCAGGACTTGTTGCCTAATGATCTTTACGGCTGGTCTACAGTCATCGCCTTTTGCTGAAAATGTACAACCAATAGATTTAAACTTTACGACATCACCTACTGCCGACAGTGATTCGGACAATGATATTGCTTCTGAGACGCAATCGCATTATTGCACAATAAATCCCGATGCTAATATGCAGAAAACTTCAGAACGCCAGCCTCGAAACAATAGCAAAGGAAGACCAGAAGAAAGTTCAGCTGCTCCGACAATGACTGCTTACGATGAAGCCATGTTACAGAAGTCTTTATATCCAACAGCCAATGATTTCCTTGAGTACAGACAAATTGAGTTTGACGCAATGCGATTGCATGCCACAGAAATTAAGAATTTCCTGCCGGATTTCAATCCGTTCTATGGCATAGGGTTAAACTTCGATAAGATTATGGCAGAGTATGCGACTTGGAATAAATGTAGAGTTTGTCATCGGCAGTGGCCTAAGCTTGATCTAGACAAGGATGGAAAGTGCAAAGAATGCAGGAACTCACTTCAGAACATCCCACTATTCTCCCCAGCCAATGGTTTCAGTCTGGAGCAAGTGCCACCTGAACTTAGTGATCTGACATGTGTGGAGCAGGCTCTCATCTCCCGGTTGCACATAGTAAAAATGGTATATCTTTTGCGTGGATCATCATGCAGCTTCAGCCGAGGCCATTCTATCGCTTTTGAGCAGGATGTTCAAGGTTTCATTGATAAGTTGCCCTGCAGTACAGCTAACCTGCCCTTTCTTGTGGTACGAATGCCTGGTGCAAGTGTTTCGAAGGCAAAGGACTTTCGTGTAAGGCGAGCACGTGTGTTACGCGCATTGAATTGGTTGCGACTGTACAATCCCGAATATCACTCTATCCAAATTGATATACAACTACTCAATAGTCTTCCTGAAAATGGATTTTTGGATGACGTGCAGCAGATTGAGATTGGCGGTAAAGATGTCATCCCAGAGGCATTAGTGCAAGAAGAAGTTAGCGAAGATATTCAAATTGATCGAAGTGCAGCTCAGCCTGGTGGAGATTTCACCGGCCTACGTCAAGAGGAGCTCATTATTAGAGCACTGCAGCAGGTTTCTGTTCCCTATCCAACAGTAGGATCACGTTCTGTGCATGAAAAAACACCGGGCTACTTTACATGCGCCTTTCCCTGTCTATTTCCATATGGCAGGTGTGATATCACTCGTACTGGACGGTTGAAACAACCCGAGCTTACTACAGGCACGTATCAGAAGTACTTTCAGTTTCTTGTACAGCTAGACAGAAGATTTGCACAACACCACCTTTTTCCTTTTGTGGCTGCAAATATGCTGCAACGCCATCAGGCTATGCAGATACTCGTAGGTGGAGTGTTTTGTGATCGGGCGGTTGCTGGACTCTCTGTTGAAGAACTGTCGCGGAGGTTTCAAAGTGGTGACCGCAGTATAATCAATAAGCTTTCGCACTTTGCATCTGTCATCAAAGGCACCCCATCCTACTTTCAGCAAATGGCCCGTAAGTCTGTATCATACTGCATTTACAATCGAATTAGAGGTGACCAAATTTTCAATGCATTTATGACATTGTCAGCTGCTGATCTACAATGGAAGGATTTGCATCTGGTAATAGATAGGGAAAGACATTATGTTAATAAAAGCGTTGTGCGTCTTGAAGATGGAGAGACACTTCCTGAGGGCTTTCTAGAGGGAAAATCGGACATGGCCATGCGCACGAAGAATTTACGGGACAATGCTGATGTGGCGGACTGGTTTTTTTGCGAAAAAGTAAAAGTATTTATGACTGAAGTTATTGGTCCAGCATTCGGCGTCAAAGACTATATTATTCGATACGAGTACCAATTCAGAGGATCAGTACATGCTCACATCTTGCTCCATGTACCAAATATTATGACAGCGGCTGATCTGAAATTAGCATCTATGCTTTGGAAGCAGCATGCCGGTATAGTAAACTACAGTGATGATGAGTCTAATGCCATCCATCAGAGCAAGTTGAATTACGAAAAATTTGCCATGCTTATGGGAGTCAGGGCGGTTCACCCAGAATGCAATGTAAAACAGTGGCCGCCGCCATTAGGTGAAAACTTTCAGGAACCTTCGATAAACTGCCTGAGAATGCGATTTTCTGATGTTACTTCGAACGCCAAGGACCGTTCAGAGTTAAAAGACTTACTGCGCCGTGATTATGTGCTTTTGACAAATCGAACGCTGCTGCATGACTGTCGAAAGGGTAAATCATCCTGCTATAAGTACAATAGCAATAAGTGTCGATTTGATTTTCCTCGCGATTTGGTTGACTACTTTATGTGGCCTTTCAATTCTGGCGTTGCAGAAGGACATTCCAAGCCGGAAACATTTTATCGTAGAGGTGGCACATACAGCAACCTCGTCTTTGATAAAAGCGGCTTTCTGGTGATTCGCAATCATCCTTTTGTTGTTTCCCACGTTCCTGAGTTGGCTCAGATTTTTCGAAGCAACGTTGATGTTCAGCTGGTGCAATCGTACTCGTCTTTGTTAAAGTACCTCATGAAGTACACTCTCAAGGGTGAGCCCAGCTCCGATGCATTTTCAGTTATTACTGCTGATGTTTTAAAAAGTTCTAGCCGTGAACTCAATAAAACACGAGCTTCGGTGTATCAGAAGCTTCTGATTCAGTGGATAGGAAAGAGGGACTATTCGATGCAGGAGGCATTTCATGTCATCTTTAACCAACATTTTGTTGAATTTGGACGCGAATTCCGCACAGTTAGTTTGGGTGGCAAGAAACTTCTTTCAAAGAATGCCATTGACTGGGCTGAGCTCTATTGGGTTAGAGATGCTGATCCAAACTTTGCGAATCTCGAACAAGCATATACGACCGGCGTTTTTAGCAAGAACCCACGACTTGTTTCTTTGTACGAGTTTGTTAGCAGCTATAGTTCTAAATGGATGCCATTAAGCATTGGTGCCAGAGGTTCTCATAAAACGACCTACATCCCACACGTATTACCTTGCATTATTAAAGCACCTGTTAAAGACTCACCACAGTACAAGCAGTTCTGTTGGCAGCAGATCATGTTGCACTTGCCCGGTGCCAAGCCATGTACCGTGGATATCAATTCCGCAGATTTAGCACTTTCTGACTTTGTCAAGCATCATCCGATGTGCCCATCTTACGTCAAAGAAATTTTTTATCAAACGCAATTGCCAACAAGAGAATCAAAGCGCGCAATAGACGACATTTCGGAAAGAATCATTGGTTTCCGCGAACAAGACGATGGCGATGCTGAACTTCTTCCAGATGATTTGCCTGTCCCAGATAATCTGCGATTCCAAGCTGATTGGACTGGTGTTCATCGAAATTGTCAGAACGAAGATTTCGAGGCGAACTCTGATGATGAACAAGAAGAGCTTGAGCGAATGGCCCAAACAGCCGACTGGTCCCTCTCCAATTCAAAACTAAGTGTCGAACAAGTGGAAGCAGGTGTTCATTGGCTAAAAAATGCGATTAAGGAGAGCAGGCAGATGTTTCAGAATGTGACATTCGAATCGAATCGTACGAACGGGCTCGAAGGAATTGATCCCATGTCACTCAACGTACAGCAGCGAGACTCGTATCCGGTGCTGCCGGTTGTGGCAAATCGTACACATTAAAGTGCATTCTGAAACATCTGGATGAAAATGTGCGCCAAAAAAATTGTGCCTCATTAATTCACAGTTCAGTGGCTCAAGTAGCTGCGTATTCTGGCTGCGCAGCAAATCTCATTGGTGGTTGTACACTTCATAGCCTGTTGAGCTTACCATTGAAGCCAAAAAACATCCAACCGTTGGCAGCTGAGCAGCTCATGCGTTTACAAACGCAACATAAGAACTTGAGAATGCTGTTTATTGACGAAAAAAGCATGCTAGGAAAGCTAACATTCGCAAGCATTGATCACCGTCTGAGAGAGCTTTTTCCGGCTAATGCGAAAAAACCGTTTGGCGGAATTTCAATCGTTCTCTTGGGTGATTGGTTTCAACTGCCACCTGTGAAGGATACGCCACTATTTTCCGAAAACCCGAAGTACGCCACAAAAATGCATACCGATGCTTCCATTCTCTTCGAACTTTTTACCGACTGTTTTGAGTTGACGGCAAATGAAAGACAAATGGGCCACGCAGAAGCACGGTTTCGTGATCAACTGCAAAGACTGCGGGAAGGCAAATTTACAATGGGTGATTATGAAAATTGGCGGGAGAGACTTTTTTACTCTGTCACGCTAGATGAACAGCTGAGGTTTGCCGGAGCTACACACCTGTGCATGGTGAATTCTATCAAAAATATTTGCAATCGAACTGCACTGATTTCCATGCAGCAGCCAGTCATTGGGATCCACGCGTTCAATAGTAAAGGTACTGCACAAGTTGATGGTTTGAGTAATAAGCTTTAACTGGCAGTTGGTGCCAAGGTTATGCTGACACGCAACCTTTGGGTAAATGCGGGTTTGACAAATGGCAGCGAAGGCGTAGTTTACGACATCTGCTATCTTCCTGGTCGCAGTCCTCCCGCCCTACCAAATATTATCGTCGTCTGCTTTCCTGGCTTCTCTGGGCCCGCCTTCCTCCCTGAAGTCGCGCACTCAGTGGCTCTGGTCCCAGTGACGAGTCTAGCGGAGGACGAAAATGCCACCAACATCAAATACAGAAGACAGTTTCCATTAAAGCTTTCATTCGCAATGTCTGTACACAAGGCTCAAGGGAAGACCTTGGACAAAGCGATTTTGCATCTCGACCGCAAAGAATTCACGCCTGGCCTGTTGTACACTGCCTGCACTCGGACTCGTAGCATCAGCGACCTCTTGTTTATGTCACTGCCGCCTTTCTGTGCATTTGGTCAAATGGGCCAATCTCCGAGCTTTAAAATCAGACAGGCTATCTATGAGAAGTTTTCCAGTCGCTGCAGGATGACGGCGGAACGCATGCAACAGCTTTGAAGTGAGTATGTTATTTTTTTACTTCCGTAATTATATTACTGCCTAGCTTACGCCACAGTAATTTTAAATCCGTCAATACCTTACCATAGCACTACCTGCCCGTCGCCGCCGCCTTCGTCAAATCCAGACAGATATTTAAGCGATTATGCTGTATGCGCTGCCCTGCTACCTGCCGGCCAGCATTCAATAGTAGAAGTATAACCTGTTGTTGACTAACAACCAAGTTCGCAGCCATGGTTTCGCTGACATGGCTGGACAACAACGGTCCTTAGCTGAAATCAGATCACAAGCGCCACGGACTTCACCCCAATGGCCGCCTTCACCGGCCTGCTTTAGCTTAACTTGAGCGGGAACCCGCTTTCTGCCAAGCCTTCTGAATTCGGCCAGTGCTCAATGGTCCACGCCGCCTAGCGCTTATCTCTGCACCTCCATTGCTGTGCACTGCAACTGTGCTCCCAGCTCGATCGTGAATCCTGGGACCTGCAGCGCCGACTTGTTGGTGACGGCGTTTCAAATCGACCGAACCGGACTCGGTAACGCTGGCGGGGGCGAAGTGACGCCAATAAAAGCGCCCGCAGTTTTCTTTAATAGTGGATGATTTTTCTCCAATGCGCTCTTTCCAAATTATTAAACCCCGTTCATATTGCTTTCTCCACATGGAGTCAATTAACTATGTGCATTAGCTGCGTGCAAAAATCTTTAAAATAATAGCAAATGCCAATCTTTCAACCTCATGGCGAAAATTAGCGACTTCTCTGAACCTCATTCCTTTTCAAGGCCTTAATATTTTGCAACTCTGACGACTCCCTTGCAAACGTACGTAGAAGAACAAGAAGAGAAGAAAACAGAGGATAAAAGGATAGGGAATGATAGGAGCAGGCGAGACACGGAAGGAGAGTGGATGGGAAGACTTCTAGGCGAGTAGCGGGAATGGTCGGCATTCGCTCCGCTCGATTTTTATTTCAAATTGTGAAACAATTGAAATAACTTCAGTGCCTGCTGCTTATCATTGCCGCAACATTTGCTCCGCTCGTATAATCAGTCGCACCCAAAAGTCAGTTGCAGCCAAAATCAGTGTGCTAATAAAAGCATATTTTCGAGCGGAGCGTAGCGTAGCGAGTTTATAGGTTTGTGATCTGGGTAAGATGATGGGAAATCCGACGGGGAAAACCCCCCCCCCTCATAACTTTGCTATTACTCAACCGATTTTTCTGGGATTTGCGCCATTCGATTCGTCTCAAAAATTCAGCTGGGGACTCTCCCAAGACATTTGCAAATTTTTGCTTCCTTCCTGTTCAAAGTCGAGTATTTCCGTCTACTATACTAAATGTCTAATAAATGTCTAATGTCTGTCTGTGTGGAACGATGTAGAGCTCGAACGGCTCAACCGATTCTGATCAAATTTGCGCCAAAAGATTGCAAATTCTTCAAGGATGAGACCGTGAAAGTTTGCAAGCTCTGCTCCAAGTGGAAAGGGATTAAATATTCGAAAAACGAGTTTTTCCTATGCTTTCAATGCGAGGCCAACAAAGGTCAAAGTCGGCACTGTCAGAATGATGATTTTATTTTAGATTGCGTCATAAAGTTTTGTGCTTAGTTAAAATTCGCGGGCCAATAATTCTCTAACTCTGCACTGTCTAATTTTTTTATTTGAAAAGGTTGCGTCATAAAGCTAGAGTACACTGCTCCAATTCGCGGGCCAATAATTCTCAAACTCTGCACTGTCTAATTTCTTATTTGAAAAGGTTGAGTTATAGAGCTAGAGTACACTGCTCAAAGTTTACCTTAATTGTCGCGCCGGTAAGAAGAGATTATAAATTTTCTCACCTAGCTAGAGTACACTTTCCCAGCCCTAGCTTAATGGTTGTGCACAAGGGCAATAGAAAAACTGCTCAAGCGATCTGTGTACATTTTATTAGCGATCGATTATTTCTCGCCCAGCTGGAGAGCCAAAATTCAATAAATTGGCCTAAAAGTGTGAATGCTTGAGCGTAATATTTTTATTTAAAGTAGCCGTGGGCCGTTCTGCAGTGAATTTGCCAATCATGTCTCGAGTCAGTAAGTAAAGAATGTTAGTTTTTGTAGCCCTGTTAGATTGAGAAAACTTTTCAAAGAAGCAAAAGCTGTTTAAGAGGTCTTCGTCGAGCACGATACTGATCGGTAAGTCTGATAGCCTGCCAAATCCTAAATTTTGATTAGCTTAATTTTCTTAAAGCGCATAGTGTCTTAGATAAGGCGTTACAATAGCGACTTCCTACCAGCTCGCAGGATTTTTTATCTGCTGTAGTGATTTTCCTACAAGCTCGGGAACAATTTTCTACACTTTTAGGGATTTCCTAGATGCTCAGGGGGGTTTTCAAACTGCTTGGGAGATTTTCTAACGACTCATAAATTTTCTGACTGTTAGGGTGCTGGGAGACTTTCTAACTGCTTGTGGATTTCTGACTGCTCCAATGGGATTTTCTAAATGTTCTGGGAGACTTTTTTACTGCTCAAGGAGGTTTTCTTACTGCATCGGGAAGTTTTTCCAACCGCTAGAAGGGGATTTTCTGAATGCTCGGGGAGATTGTCCGTCTGATTGGGGGATTTCAAACTTCTCGGGGAAATTTTCTAACTGATTAGGGGATGTCTAACTGCTCGGGAAAATTTTCTAACTGATTTGAAGATTTCTAAGTGTTTCAAGGGAACTTTTTACTGCTAGGGGATTTCTTGACTGCTCGATTGGTACTTTCTGCCTTCTAACTGGTCGAAAGAGATTTTTTGTCTGCTTGGGGTTTCAGACTGCTCGGGAGATTTTCTGTCTGCTTTGAGGATTTTTTATCTGTTTAGGGAGATTTCTATCTGATTGCGGGGATTTCTGACTGCTGGGAGGTTTCCAACTGCTTAAAGGAGATTTTCTAACTGCTCAGGCAGATTTTTTGTCTGCTTTGGGATTTTTCTTAACTGCTCAGAGAGACTTTCTAACTGCTTGAAAGAGATTTTCTAACTGCTCGATGAATTTTTCTATCTGATTAGGGAACTGCTTGGTTGTTTTCGGACTGCTCGAGAGGGATTTTCTAAATGGCCCGGGGGATTTTCTGTCTGCTTTGATGATTGTTTATCTGTTTAAGGAGATTTCTATCTGATTGCGGGGATTTCTGACTGCTGGGAGGTTTCCAACCGTTGGGGGAGATTTTCTCACTGCTCGAAAGATTTTTTAACTGTTTGGGGAACTTTTCTGTCGGCTTTGTGGATTTGTAACTGCTCGGGGTAATTTTCTATCTAATCAGGGGATTTCTAACTGCTCGAAGCTATTTTCTTACTGTTCGGAAGTTTTCCAACTGTTTAAGGAGATATTCTTACTGCTCGGGGAGATTTCTAACTGCTCCGAGAATTTTTTTATCTGATTGGGAGATTTCTTGCTGCTCGAAGGGAACAGCTTGGAGAATTTCTGACTGATCAAAGAGGATTTTCTAAATGCTCGTGGAGGTTTTTCTGTCAGCTTAGTGGATTTTCGACCTTACTCGGGGGAGATTTATCAGCTTGGAAGATTTTGTACCTCCTATTGAGATTTTTCTGTCTGCTTAGGGATTTCTTGCTGTTTGGGGAAATTATCTTAGTGACTGGGGATTTTTAACAGGGGATTTTTAACTGGAGATTTGCTTGGGAGATTTTCTAACTGCTAGGGAACATTTCTGTCTACTTGGGAATTTCTGACTGCTCGAAGAAAATTTTCTAAATGCTCGGGGGGACATTTTCTACCTCTTCGATTTCTCACTTCTCGCGGAAATTTTCTATGTGAGTGGGGGATTTCTAACAGTTTGAAAGGGACTTTCTAACTGCTTAGGAGATTCCTGACTGCTTTAAAGGTATTGTCGAACTTTTTGGGAAGATTCTCTAATTGCTCAGTGATATTTTCTGTCTGCTTCGGGGATTTTCTGTCTGCTCAAGGAGATTTTATAACTTCTCGGTGTGATTTTCTATCGCAAGGGAAATTTCCTAACTGCTTGAGGGATTTTTTCTGCGCGGGGAATTTTTTGGTTGACTTGAGGATTTTTTAATGCTGCAGGGGATTTTTTAACTGCTAGGTAGCTAACTGCTCTGGGAGATTTTTTACTGCCCGGGAACTTTCTTGTCTGCTTGGGGGATTTCTAACGGCTCCGGAATATTTTCTACCTGATTTGGTAATTTCTGACTGCCCGAACTGGACTTTTTTCTACTTTTTGGGGGATTTTGACTGCTCGAAGGGTCTTTCTAAATGCTCGTGGAGATTTTCTGCTTGCTTGGGAAGATTTTCTAACTGCTCGAAGAGGACTTTTTAATTACTTAGCGATGTCTGACTGCTCGAAGGGTATTTTCTGTCTGTTCTGGAAGATTTTCTAATTGCTGAGGGAGGTTTTCTGTCTGCTTCGAGGATATCTTCTTACTGCTCAAAGGGGATTTTATAAATGTTCGGGTAGTCTGCTTGGGGAATTTTCTGTTTACTTGGGGGATTTCTGACTGATCAGGGAATTCTCTTTGATTGGGGGATTTCTGACTCCTAGAAAGGATTTTCTAACTTCTGAGGGGGGGGATTTTTCCGTCTGCTTGAGGGGCTTCTACCTGACTGCTGGGGAAATATTTTCCGACTGCTCGCAAAAGTTTTTTCTATGTTTAGGGGATTTCTGACCGCTAGGGAAAAGTTTCTATTTGATTGGAATTTCCGACTTCTCAAAAGGGATTTTCTAACTGGTGGGGGGATTTATTCTGTTCGTGGGTTTTCTACCTTATCCTGGAGGAAGATTTTTCGGCTGCTCGAAAAAAATTTTAGCTGCTTGGGTGATGTTGGACTGCTTGAAGGAGATTTTCTAACTGCTCAAGGAGATTTTCAGTCTGCTTGGGGATTTTCTAACTGCTCGAGGAACTTTTCTGTCTGATTAGGGGATTTCTAACTGCTTGGGAGTTTTCGGACTGCTTGAGGGGGATTTTCTAAATGGTCCGGGAGATTTTTAACTGCATGAGGAGTTTTTCTAACTGCCTCGGGTAGATTTTCTAACTGCTGGATGGGGATATTCTAGCTGCTCATGGAAATTTTCTGTCTGCTTAGGGGATTTCTAACTGTTAGGACAAATTTTCTATCTTATCGGGGGATTTCTAACTGCTTGGGTGATTTCGGACTGCTCGAGGGGGGTTTTCTAAATGCTCCATGAGTTTTTTAACTGCATGAGAAGTTTTTCTAACTGCCTCAGGTAGATTTTCCACCTGCTTAAAGGGGATTTCTTAAATTCTCCGGAAGATTTTTCAACTGCCTCGGGTAGAATTTCCAACTGCTCATGAGACTTTTTTTCTGCTTGGAATTCTTTGTCTGGTTAGGGAATTCTCTGTCTGTGGGGGGTATTTTTTACCCGAAGGTTTTTCTTCATTGGGGGCTTTTCGGTCTGCTTAGGAGATTTTTAACTGCCCGGGGAAAGTTTCTATTTGATTGTGGGGATTTTCTAACTGCTGGCGGGGCTTTTTACTTTACTGCTGGGGGAAGATTTTTTGACTGCTCTCAAAAATTTTCCAGGTGCTCGGAGAGATAGTCTAGCTGGTTGGGAGATTTTTCAAGTGCTCGGGGCAATTGGCTAATTGCTCGGGGAGACTTTCAGTAGATTTTCTGAATGCACGGAAGGATATTATGCTTTTAGGGAGACTTTAATTTTGCTGCAGAGATTATCTAGCAGCTTAGGGTGATTTCCGTTGAGTACATGAGTGATTTAAAATGCCTGTCTGCGCCCCCCTGGGGGGGCACCGAAGAGCTAGTACTAAATGTCTAATGTCTGTGTGTCTGTCTGTGTGGAACGATGTAGAGCTCGAACGGCTCAACCGATTTTTATCAAATTTGCGCCAAAAGATTGCAAATTCTTCAAGGATGAGACCGTGAAAGTTTGCAAGCTCTGCTCCAAGTGGAAAGGGATTAAATATTCGAAAAACGAGTTTTTCCTATGCTTTCAATGCGAGGCCAACAAAGGTCAAAGTCGGCACTGTCAGAATGATGATTTTATTTTAGATTGCGTCATAAAGTTTTGTGCTCAGTTAAAATTCGCGGGCCAAAAATTCTCAAACTCTGCACTGTCAAATTTTTTATTTGAAAAGGTTGCGTCATAAAGCTAGAGTACACTGCTCCAAGTTTACCTAAATTATCGCGCCGGTAAGAAGAGAATATAAATTTTCTCACCTAGCTAGAGTACACTGCCCCAGCCCTAGCTTAATGGTTTTGCACAAGGGCAATAGAAAAACTGCTCAAGCGATCTGTGTACATTTTATTTGCGATTGATTATTTCTCGCCCAGCTGGAGAGCCATCATTGAATAAATTGGCTTGAAAGTGTGGATGCTTGAGCGAAATATTTTTATTTCGTGGGTCGTTCTGCAGTGAATTTGCCAATCATGTCTCGAGTCAGTAAGTAAAGAATGTTAGATTTCCCTGTTAGATTGAGAAAACTTTTCAAAGAAGCAAAAGCTGTTTAAGAGGTCTTCGTCGAGCACGATACTGATCGGTAAGTCTGATAGCCTGCCAAATCTTAAATTATGATTTAAGATGCTTAATTTTCTTAAAGCGCATGTGTCTTTGATAGGCGTTATAATAGCGACTTCCTACCTGCTCGCAGGATTTTTTAGCTGCTGTAGTGATTTTCCTACAAGCTCGGGAACAATTTTCTACACTTTTAGGAATTTCCTAGATGCTCAGGGGGGTTTGCAAACTGCTTGGGAGATTTTCTAACGACTCTTATAAATTTTCTGACTGTTAGGGTGCTGGGAGACTTTCTAACTGCTTGTGGATTTCTGACTGCTCCAATGGGACTTTCTAAATGTTCTGGGAGACTTTTTTACTGCTCAAGGAGGTTTTCTTACTGCATCGGGAAGTTTTTCCAACCGCTAGAAGGGGATTTTCTGGGAGATTTTCTGTCTGATTGGAGGATTTCAAGCTTCTCGGGGAAATTTTCTAACTGATTAGGGGATGTCTACTCGTAAGTGCTTCCAAGGGAACTTTTTTAAGTGCTAGGGGATTTCTTGACTGCACGATTGGTATTTTCTGCCTTCTTCTGGGGATTTTCTATATGCTCGGGGAGCTTTTCTGTCTGCTTGGGAGATTTATAACTGTTTTGGGACATTTTCTATCTGATTGTGGATTTCTAATGGCCCGAAGGGGAATTTCCAACTGCTGGGGGGATTTCTAACTGCTCGAAAGAGATTTTTTGTCTGCTTGGGGGTTTCAGACTGCTCGGGGAAATTTGCTGTATGCTTGGGAGATTTCTAACTGCCCGAGGGGGACTTTTTAAATGCTCGGGGAGATTTTCTAAACTACTCGAAGGATTTCAGACTGATCGGGGGAAGTTTCTATTTGATTTGGGAAGTTCCGACTTCCCAAAAGGGATTTTCTAACTTTTTGGCGGATTTCAGACTGCTCGGGGAAGTTTCTATTTGATTAGGGATTTCTAACTGCCCGAAAAGAGTTTCAAAATGCACTGGAGATTTTCTGTCTGTTTTGAGGATTTTTTATCTGTTTAGGGAGATTTTTATCTGATTCCGGGGATTTTTGACTGCTGGGAGGTTTCCAACTGCTTGATGGAGATTTTCTAACTGCTCAGGGAGACTTTCTAACTGCTCGATGAACTTTTCTATCTGATTAGGGGATTTCTAACTGCTTGGTTGTTTTTCGGACTGATCGAGGGGGATTTTCTAAATGGCCCGGGGGATTTTCTGTCTGCTTTGATGATTTTTTATCTGTTTAGGGAGATTTCTATCGATCGGGATAGGGAGATTGCGGGGATTTCTGACTGCTAGGTTTCCAACCGTTGGGGGAGATTTTCTCACTGCTCGAAAATTTTTTAACTGCTTGGGGAACTTTTCTGTTAGCTTTGTGGATTTGTAACTGCTTGGGGTAATTTTCTATCTAATCAGGGGATTTCTAACTGCTCGAAGCTATTTTCTTACTGTTCGGAAGTTTTCCAACTGTTTAAGGAGATATTCTTACTGCTCGGGAAGATTTCTAACTGCTCTGAGAAATTTTTTTATCTTATTGGGACTGCTCGACGGGGACTTCGAGCTGCTCGAAGGGAACAGCTTGGAGAATTTCTGACTGATCAAAGAGGATTTTCTAAATGCTCGTGGAGTTTTTTCTGTCAGCTTAGTGGATTTTCGAACTTACTCGGGGGAGATTTTTCGGCTTGGGAGATTTTGTACCTCCTATTGAGATTTTTCTGTTTGCTTAGGGATTTCTTGCTGTTTTGGGAAATTATCTTTGTGACTGGGGATTTTTAACAGCTCGAACGGCACTTTCCTAACTGCTTGGGAGATTTTCTAACTGCTAGGGAACTTTTCTGTCTACTTGGGAATTTCTGACTGCTCGAAGAAAATTTTCTAAATGCTCGGGGGGACATTTTCCTTCTGCCTGGGAGATTTTCTACCTCTTCGATTTCTTACTGCTCGGGGAAATTTTCTATGTGAGTGGGGGGTTTCTAACAGTTCGAAAGGGACTTTCTAACTGCTTAGGAGATTCCTGACTGCTTTAAAGGTATTTTCAAACTTTTCGGGAAGATTCTCTAATTGCTCAGTGAGATTTTCTGTCTGCTTGGGGGATTTTCTGTCTGCTCAAGGAGATTGTATAATTGCTCGGTGTGATTTTCTATCGGATTGGTGGATTTCTGAGAACGCTGCAGGGGAATTTCCTAACTGTTTGGGCGAATTTTTTCTGCTCGGGGAATTTTTTGGTTGACTTGGGGATTTTTTAATGCTGCAGGGGGATTTCTTAACTGCTAGGGAATTTTTTCTAACTGCTCTGGGAGATTTTTTACTGCCCGGGAACTTTTTTGTCTGCTTGGGGGATTTCTAACAGCTCCGGAATATTTTCCACCTGATTTGGGGATTTCTGACTGCCCGAACTGGACTTTTTTACTTCTTGGGGGATTTTCGACTGCTCGAAGGGTCTTTCTAAATGCTCGGCAAGATTTTCTGCTTGCTTGGGAAGATTTTCTAACAGCTCGAAGAGGACTTTTTAACTACTTAGGCGATGTCTGACTGCTCGAAGGGTATTTTTTATCTGCTTGGGAAGGTTTTCTAATCTAATCTAATATCAAATCTAATGCTAAGGGAGGTTTTCTGTCTGCTTCGAGGATATCTTCTTACTGCTCAAAGGGGATTTCATAAATGTTCGGGTAGTCTGCTTGAGGAATTTTCTGTTTTCTTGGGGGATTTCTGACTGCCCGAACTGGACTTTTCTACTTCTTAGGGGATTTTTGTCTGCTCGAAGGGTCTTTGTAAATGCTCCTGGAAGATTTTCTAACTGCTCGAAGAGGACTTTTTAACTACTTGGGTAGTGTCTGACTGCTCGAACGGTATTTTTTGTCTGTTCGGGAAGATTTTCTAATTGCTTAGGGAGGTTTTCTGTCTGCTTGGGGGATTTCTTCTAAGTGCTGAAAGGGGATTTTATAAATGTTCGAGTAGTCTGCTTGGGGAATTTTCTGTTTACTTGGGGGACTTTATAAATGTTCGAGTAGTCTGCTTTGGGAATTTTTTGTTTACTTGGGGGATTTCTGACTCCTAGAAGTGGATTTTCTAACTGCGGGGGGGTTTCCGTCTGCTTGAGGGGCTTTCTACCTGACTGCTGGGGAAAGATTTTCCGACTGCTCGCAAAACTTTTTTCTATGTTTAGGGGATTTCTGACTGCTCGAAGAAAGTTTCTATTTGATTGGAATTTCCGACTTCTCAAAAGGGATTTTCTAACTGCTTGTGGGATTTTTTCTGCTCGTGGGTTTTCTACCTTATCCTGGAGGAAGATTTTTCGGCTGCTCGAAAAATTTTTTAGCTGCTTGGGTGATTTTGCACTGCTTGAAGGAGATTTTCTAACTGCTCAGGGAGATTTTTAGTCTGCTTGGGGATTTTCTAACTGCTCGAGGAACTTTTCTGTCTGATTAGGGAATTTCTAACTGCTTGGGTGTTTTCGGACTGCTGGAGGGGGATTTTCTAAATGGTCGGGGAGATTTTTAACTGCATGAGGAGTTTTTCTAACTGCCTCGGATAGATTTTCTAACTGCTGGATGGGGATATTCTAGCTGCTCATGGAAATTTTCTGTCTGCTTAGGGGATTTCTTACTGTTAGGACAAATTTTCTATCTTATCGGGGGATTTCTAACTGCTTTGGTGATTTCGGACTGCTCGAGGGGGGTTTTCTAAATGCTCCATGAGTTTTTTAACTGCATGATAAGTTTTTCCAACTGCCTCAGGTAGATTTTCCAACTGCTTAAAGGGGATTTCCTAAATGCTCCGGAAGATTTTTCAACTGCCTTGGGTAGAGTTTCCAACTGATCATGAGACTTTTTTCTTCCTGGGATTCTTTGTCTGGTTGGGGAATTCTCTGTCTGTGGGGGTATTTTTTACCCGAAGATTTTTCTACTGTGGGGGCTTTTCGGTCTGCTTAGGGGATTTTTAACTGCCCGGGGAAAGTTTCTATTTGATTGGGGGATTTTCTGACTTCTGGCGGGGCTTTACTTTACTGCTGGGGGAAGATTTTTTGACTGCTCTCCAAAAATTTTCCAGCTGCTCGGAAAGATTATCTAGCTGTTTGGGAGATTTTTTTTTTAAAGTGCTTGGGGCAATTGGCTAAATGCGGGGAGACTTTCAGTAGATTTTCTGAATGCACGGAAGGATATTATGCTTTTAGGGAGACTTTAATTTTGCTGCAGAGATTTTCTAGCAGCTTAGGGAGATTTCCGTTGAGTAAATGAGTGATTTAAAATGCCTGTCTGCGCCCCCCCTGGGGGGGGGGGCACCGAAGAGCTAGTTTTTTACTAAATATAGCAACAGCCTTAAAACTTGAAAGTCAACTGACTCGAGGCTTGCAATTTCGACCATCCAAATGGTTTTCTTTCCCTCACACAGAACCGTGTACACTGCGCCTCGCCGGCTCGCTTGTGCATAGTGAAGCCGAATGATTCCGCAGAGTCGACACCCCTAACCCCAAAAGCTCTTCCGTTCCATCAAAGCGTCTAAAATTCACAGGCCTGGCTATCGAACTCAATCAATGTACGTGAATTGGCTGCCAAAGATAAGAGAGAACCAAAATTTTCATCCAGAGCCTGCAATAATGCTAGGCAGCCACACCCAGAGTACACGTAGGCGGTCAAGCTCCAGCAAGTCCGTAGCATGCAGCCACAGCCAGACCCACCCACCCTCTTCGCCTGCCTACCCATATCACCTCCCGATTGATACTGATCAGCTTGCGGCAAATGTCTTCGTCGTGTGTGCAATTTTTTTTCTCCAACCCTTCATTTGAAATAAAAAGAATTAGAAGATGCACATGGTTGACTCAATCTAAGTACAATATCATGCCCCTTCAACCCATAAAACAGTAGAGATTCCTTCCTTTCTTTAGATAGGTCTGGCACTGCTCACATTAAGCCTAAGCCCAAATCAAATCATAAACCCTTAGCTGGCTCGGACTATGAAATTTATTGCGTCGCGTGTAAATTTCTCTGTATGCAGACAGTATGAAAAGTATTGAAAACTGCGGTGGCCAGAACTTCATGAAACAAAAATCTCCTACGATTTTAAATATCCACCGGCCACTGAAAATCATTCTGAAATCTGCGGCCTAACTGGAAATCTCACATGGGCAAAACTTCACTCTGCGGGTAAAAGAATGGGGCAAACCAGTTAGGAAAGGGAGGGAAAGAGAAAAGAAGACGAGGTGAAGACTAAAGATAAGAGGATAAGAGGAAATGCGAGACAGAGGAAAAGAAAAGGAAGGAGAAGAGTACAGGGTTCACGAGAAGCGAAGGGACAGGGAAAGAAGAGAAAGAGGTCCAGTGATAGACATAGGATTGGGCGAAAGATAGGGAAGAAGACAAGAGGAGAAAGGAGGGAAAGGGGCATTGCAGGGTAAAGAAGTGAGGAAAATAGACAAATTACTTTGGAGGGCAGGGGCAGGGTAAGATGATGAAGAAGAGACACAAAGGAGAGGATGACGGGTGTGGATATTCGTGTGTGGAACACAAGAATAAAGGGGACGGGAGTAGAAAAGAAAAGGGGAAAGGCCGGCGAGGAACGAAAAGAGAAGAGGAGGACGCGGGATAGACAGCGGAGGGAAGAGAGAAGAAAACATTTCAGGGAGAAGGTAAGGGAAGGGTCGAGTAAAAGAAAAGAAAGGGAGATGACAGGGACGGAGAAGAAAGGGATGACAAAGGAGGGAGAGGCGGGGAGGAGATGAAATAGAAGAAGGAAATGAGAGGAATGAGTGGTGGAGGACAGAGAGAGTATGGGATTAATGAATATCAGGGAGAGATGAAACGAGGGAGAAGAAATGGGTGAAAGGAGATAAAATCATGCAGGGAAAGTGGAAAGGGGAGGGACGAGGCAGAGAAAGCGAGGAAAGAAAAACTAAAGAGAGAAGGCGAAAAGTGGAGAGAATCGAAAAATAGAGGGAGACGACGGGGATGGATAACAAGGGAGTTGGGGAGGAGGGAGAGAGGGGAAGGGACCGGAAGAGGCAGAGAAAGGGGAAGGGGTAAAGGGAAAGTGAGGGAAGAGAATAAGTTGAGAGGTCATAAGGTGAGGGGAAGAGAGGAGAGGACAGAAGAAGTGAAGGTTCAGAATCGAGGGGAAGGGGAGAAGATATGAAAGAGAGGGGTGTTGGAACACCGGCTGAATGAGAGGGGAGACGGAAAAGAACGAAGGAAGACGACAGGGGAGGCAGGGGAAGAGAGCGGAGGAGAAGGAGGGAGGATTAGATAAAGGAGAGTAGGTAGTAGAAAGGGTTCCTTCGAGGGAGAAAGTAGCGGGAGTGACAAGAATTAAAAGGGAAACGAGTAGATGACAGAGACGGAGGCAATAAGGATTAGAAAGGAGGAAGAGGAGGGGAGAAGATGAGACAGATGAAGAAAAAGAGAGTAATGAGTGGGAGATGCCACGGTAGAGAAGAGGAGAAAGAGGAGAGAGGATGGATTAATTGATATCGGGGGCGATGACAATAGGGAGAGACAGGGGTGGGGAGGAGGGAATAAAAGGGGAAGGGAAAGAGGATAGGGGATGGGACGAGACAGAGAGAAAGGGAAGAGAGAAGAGGTAATCAGGGGGAAGGGAATAAGATAACAGGGAACATGGGAGGTAGGGGTGTTGGATCCCAAGATGAATGAGAGGGGAGAAGAAGGGAAGAAGGGAGAGAGCAGGAGAGGGAGGGATAGAGAGGGAAGAAGAGGGACGGAGGATGAGCTGTGAAAGATAGAGAAGGTTAGGTAGGAAGGAGAGAACGTTGGAGGGGAGAAGTTAGGGGAAGGGACAAGGAGAAAAAAGGGAAGCTATATGACAGGGTCGGACAGGACAGAGATTAGCAAGGAGGGCAAATGATGGAAAATTTTAAAGACAGAAAAAAGCAGACAGAAAGGACAGAGGAGAGAAAGGGAGAACAAGGAGAGAAGATGGGATAAAATTATGAAGGAGGAGAGATCAAAAGTGGTAGAAGACAGAAGTGCAAAATGTCAGGCTTATAAATTTTGCATGCACACACATTTTCACTAAATCCAAAGCACAGAATTCTGTACTCAAAGGTTTCAATTATATGTATCTAGGCATTAAAAAATTCTGCAATTTGCACCGTAATCCTGACTATGCAACTGCAAATGAACAAATGCGCCACGAACTATCGATGCTAAAATCTGGGGACAAAAATAAGCCGCAAATTCTAAGACAAGCCCCGAGAAAAGGAATAAAAACGGCCCAATATTAACCTGCAATCTAAATTCCGATCTGCTATCAATTAACTAGTTAAATTTATCACATCGTAGTAAAGAAGCACTTCCTTGATATTATTGGCGCAATACCGGATAATTTTAAAATTCATCCTTCTTCAAGGCCGTAACTTTTCTTAGCTCTAATGGATCTACAAAGTGAGAAGGGAAGAGGAAGCTTGAGAGGACAGGGGAAGAGAGGAGGGGGGGGGGGTAAAAGGGGAGAGATAGGGGAGGAGAGGAGAGCTGAGTGGAGAGGGTCACAGGGGAGAGTCGGCATTCGCTCCGCTCGATTTTTATTTCAATTTGTGAAACAATTGAAATAACTTCAGTGCCTGCTGCTTATCATTGCCGCAACATTTGCTCCGCTCGTATAATCAGTCGCACCCAAAAGTCAGTCGCAACCAAAATCAGTGTGCTAATAAAAGCATATTTTCGAGCGGAGCGTAGCGTAGCGAGTTTATAGGTTTGTGATCTGGGTAAGATGATGGGAAATCCGACGGGGAAACCCCCCCCCCCTCATAACTTTGCCATTACTGAACCGATTCTAATGGGATTTTCGCCATTCGATTCGTCTCGAAAATTCAGATGGGGACTCTCCCAAGACATTTGCAAATTTTTGCTTCCTTCCTGTTCAAAGTCGAGTATTTCCGTTTTTTACTAAATATAGCAACAGCCTTAAAAGTCAACTGACTTGAGGCTTGCAATTTCCACCATCCATATAGCTTTCTTAGTCTTTCTTTTCACAGAATTGAAAACAGTGTACACTGGGCCCGCTGGCTCTCTTGTGCATAGTGAAGGAGAAAGGGGGAGATAATAAGGGGGATAAGATAGGCTTGTGGAGGAGGTAACTATGGTGTGAGGGAAAGAGGGTAGTGTTGGGGAGGCAGAAAAAGGGAAGAGAGGAGCACAAGAAAAGGGAAGGGGATAAGATGACTGAGGACGAAGGGGGAGGAGAGAATGAGGACAGTGGACAGAAGAGATGAAGGCTTCGAATAGAGGGACAGGTGAAACCCAAAGGAGGCAGAGAAATGGAAAAGCTGAGCAAAAAATTTCGAATTGAATAAGATGAGAGCAATAAAATCCTGCAATTTTACAATCTCGTGATCTTTAAATCCTGACCATGCTAAAGTGCATCAAGAAATGCTGCTCATATTATCGATACAAAATTTCTAAGATCAACAAGAAGCCGGACGACAAAAATCTTGAGAGAAGACACGGGAAAGAGGAAAATAATCACCGGCAACGATTTATGGATCCTGCAGTGATTTGAATTCCTGGGTGTAAAAATTAAACAGATAATTTATCACAATCAAGCACTTCCTTATATTTACCGTCCAAAGTATAGAAAACTCTGAACTTCCTCCTTCTTTAAGGCCTCCTTAGCTCTTATTCAAACATGCATGCAGAGTGGGAAGGAGACTGGAAGTTTAAGAGAACAGGGGAAGGAGAGGACTGGGAAGAAGGGAGAAGAGGAGGAGAGAGGAGAGCTGAGTGGACAGGGCGACAGGGGGAGAATCGGCATTTCGCTCCGCTCGATTTTTATTTCAATTTGTGAAACAATTGAAATAACTTCAGTGCTTGCTGCTTATCATTGCCGATACGTACGCTCCGCTCTTAGAATCAGTCGCAACAGAAATCAATGTGCTAATAAAAGCATATTTTGTTTATTAAAAATGTGAAACTTTATTTTGCTTGTAGTGAAAAAATTTTTAGCAGTCTTTTTTGTTTTACCTTATTGGATAGTTATGCTATCTTAAAAGAACCAATTACCAACGAACTAGGGCATATTCCAGTCCTAACGAACAGAAGGTCGTGGGTTCGAGCCCCGGCCCTAGGAGATAATTTTTGCCCTTGAGCAAGGACGGGGCGAGTGGCTCGGCGGTCTAGCGCAGTCTGCCTTGTGTGCCACTGGTCCAGGTTCGAACCCGCGTTGTAGGTTGGCTATTTTCCCTAGCGCGGTTTCGTGTGCAGGGTCACATTAATTTGGAGCCTTGTGCACGAATTGGTTGGGCTATGGGCCAGTTGTGCAATTTACGCCCATGAGGGCAACCCCCCAAGGCATAGAGAGTGTACATTCCTGGAACCGCCGCTTGTACGCCCTATGTGAGTGCGTGACTGGGTGCCGGCCTGTGTGTGTGTCTATGCCTGCGTACCGTATTTAGTGTGACTGAACGCGCTTCAGGAGTCAGCGCAATGGACAGTCATGCCCAGTCGCTGGTTGTGGGACGATGTCGCTTTAAGCGTCAAAGTGCCTGCAGCCCTCCTGCAGATTTAGGTTATTTAGATAGCCCTAGAGCAAGACACATTAGTCCCGCCAGCTGAGATTTGGGTACCAGTTTGAGCTGGGTAAATTTTAGACTGGGTGTTACTGTACACAGCCCTCGGATGCGCCGCGCAACTATAGCTGTGAAAACTCCTAGTTGGCAATAAAGCTTAAAAAATTCTGTTGCGTATAAAAAAGGGAGTTTATTTATTTTTCAACAAGCTCACTTCGGGTCGCCCAGTATGCCGGGAAATTTGAGCGGCGCGCCGAACACCTCAACATCGCAGATAGCCAGCACGCCCAAATCCATGTTGCTTCTCAGCATGATCTGGTCAGCAACCGTGTCGCACGGGAACGAACGTTTGACAAAAGATTCGGCGCTCTCGTATTTGAAACAGATAATATCGTTAGCCATGATGGTGACGCTTCTCAGTGCGTCTGGATGAGCTCGATAAGACTGGTCCATGTTTAATACCGTCACCTTTGTCACGTAGGACGGAGTCTCTAAGACAGCCATCCACCAGGGCTTCTCTTCTGAGGAGGTCACGGCGCACTGGGTTGGCTCCTGGCTGTAGCTTTCGTCAACCGCGAATACGCAGGATGATCGCTGGCTGCTCTGCTCGCAGCTGCCGAAATACAGTTTGCCTGAATTTGGGTACAGCCATGGCTCAGAATGTATCGTCCCTAACAGTTAATAAAGTACACAATAGTAATGATTTTTTAAAAAATTGATTACTCACGCTCTTGCTCGCCTATCATAGCCAGAACTTCTGCTCGACTTTTATAAAACTTGACAGAGTTCACTAATGAAATTATGAAGCTAATCAGTACTAACAGTACTGAAAATAGCTTCATTCTGGTTGTTACGTTTTTTAGTGGTTTCAGTTCTCTAAAACTGTAAATGAATGAGACTTGTAAATGAATGCAAGCCAAAATCCGTAACACTTCACCAAGTAAATTTAAATGTAATTTAGTTTTTCTGATAATTTACGACAAATCAGCATTTTTCGAGGGACTTTACGAGTTGTCTATGGCAATACGAGTATGATGGATGAAGCAAGGACTCGAGTCTCGAAACCAAGGACCTTAAGTATAAGGACGGGACACTTCGTTTCTTGGAAAGATTTTGGAGTCTAATTATCGCGAAAAAATACACTATGGAGATAGGAGATTCGCAGATTTTCAACATAAAATTGAAAATTGCGCACGATTAGAAGCAGATGCAAATCTCATCTTTTGATATGTGTTTCCTGCCTTCTTGCTCAATCGAACTATGTACGTTCTTACTGGTGAAATATTGATCTTCTAATTATTCCCTTGTAAAACATTTGTCGAAAATTATAAATTCAATAATATGGTACTTTACCAGCTGGGCAGGTTCTGATCCTCTTCTAACAAAGTCTGCTTTATTCAAAGAACATTGCTATCAATCAGTATTTTGGATAATTTTGCTGGTGCAGTTACATCTCAATGTCCGATTCTCTCTGGATTGGCTATTCGTCCTTTAGTAGTTCTTTTGACGAAAGTGAATCAATATATAAAAAAACATAGTAGGAAGACCAATTTTCCACAAATTAAGACGCACATAGTTCGATAGAGTAAGAAGGCAGGAAACGCGTATCAAAAGATGAGATTTTCATCTGCTTCCAATCGAGCGCAATCGTTACTTTTATGTCGAAAAACTGCAAATTTCCTATCTCCGTTGTGTATTTTTTCGCGAATATTAGACTCCAAAAATTTTTTTAAGAAACGAAGTGTCCCGTCCTTCTACTTTAGGTGTCCGGGAAGAAATATACCAGATTTTAACCAGTGTAGTAGTTTGAGACTTTTGATGGACATGCCCCTTACAAAATTTGGGCGCAGTTTCTAAGAAAATGAAAGCCAACGAAAATCGACAATATACTATGAGTTGTGAATCCAGTAAAATAAATGCAGATTATTGTAACGAGGATTAGGCAAAGGATCTATCTAATTCGTGGCTCCATTTAGAGGATACCTATGGATGGAAGTGCCCCTTGTCTGTCATTTGGACATTAAGGGGTTAATCCCCTTGAGGGAAAATGATAATCAGATTTTTACCGACAAATAAATGTGGTAAATTTGATAATCTGAATAATCCAATTTTTTTAAAATCTAGTTTCAATCAAGCTACTAAAAATAAAAGACAAAATTACAAGAGAAGCAAAAAATTTATAGAACTTTTCTTATTCCACACAATTTTGTGCAATGACAGTTAAATTTTCTTAAAGCAAGTAGTATATACCGGTATATATAGAAATTGTTATATTTAACAAGAGAAATTTCACAAAAATAATGTATCGATATTTATCAGTTTCAAAGAAAATAGCTTTAAACACAACTATTATTAGTTAGAAAATGAATGATGTCAAATTTTTTTTGAAAACTACAGAAAAACAGTACATTGATTTGACAAGTAAATAAAAGAAAAATAGCATCTAAATTAAAATAAATTTATACGACAATATTTTACAGTAGCTACTAATATCAGACAGCAAGGGCTTCCTAGCTCCAAGGAATGGCCACCTAAAAATGTCAACAACAGTGCCTGCATCGGGTTTTGTCTTATTATAATAAATTTTATTTGAAAAGAAATTATAAACAAAACAAGCAAAAATGTGTACAGAAAGAAATTTAATATACAATAGTGTATAATAATATGGCTCTGAATAAATTATTAATTAGATAACTTCAATAGTGAAAAGAAATTTACAAGATAGCAGTAGTATAATAGAGGCATAACAATTAATCTATAGGTGCTCGTTGTGATTTGAATTTTTGCTACCGAATTAAGAAAAAAGGAAAAATGCCCTACATCTAAAACAAATTAATTCGTCATAAATAAGATATTAAAACAAAGTAAGAGATTCCAAAATTATCTACTGTTAATTTGATTTTCATTGGGTCCTTATGGGTCTTTGCTTACTAAGTAGAGAACTTTTTTAGCTAAGTGGCTGAGTGGTTATGGCGTCCGGCTTGCGTCAGGAAGGTCGTGGGTTCGAATCCACGTTGGGTGTCACAATTTTTTTATAAAATCAATTTATTTACTAAATAATACCTCCTTAAAGTTTGTTTAAAAATAACTCATATGGGCTTCAATCATACTAGGGACTTAAATACTCTATATTATATATGTAACAATGATATAGGAATTTTATTGTAGAGAGAATTAGACAAAGACAAATTTTATTAAACAGAATATTGATATGTGCTGAAACGGACAGAAAAGATGCAAATACTATTGGTCTCTTTAACTAAACGTACGGAAAAATATACAAACACAAAATATATTATTGTGACGTGGCACTAAATTGTTAATTGGTAAGTAGAAAAATTAATGATCCCCGTACTTTAGAGGCCACAAATTTGAAAATAATTTTGCTTGTACTGCCAGTGACAGTAGTGCAGTTAGTATGCAGCGCTTTAATAAAACATTATCGGCTATAATCCAATAAAATAAGCGTGCATTATACAGCGAATGTTGGCATTTATAGCCGATATGTAGCGTAAATAATTATTTTCGATGAAAATTTAACCATACATAAAAAAACGACCGATATATATCGTAAACAACTATTTACATAGTGTCGGCGGCATGAAAAACATTGTCCAAATCGATTTCCATATCCGCTCGAGCTAAACTATTAAACACGAACTCCTGCGTCCGGGGTGTCAACAGTTCGCTAGTGACAGACGACACTCTACCGCTACCGTTAGTTGTCGGGGCCGTCAAATTGGCAACAGTTAATCCGGGTCCAAAGAATGACGGACTACTCGATACAACTAATTGACGCATCAACATCTGCTGCTGATGCGGCTGGGGCTGCTGGTTTGGTATCGCCGAGGCGCAGGCTGTCGAGGGTGCGCCCAAGTCTGTTGAATAACTCGGATCTTCAACGAGCTGCATTGGCGACAGCGGCGGCGGAAAGTCTGGCGGTCCTGGGAGACAAAATTGACTTCGATTGACATTCGAAATTCTTGGTGGTGAGATTGTAGCACGGAGATTCTTTAACATGAGAATCTTTAAGATGAGATTCTTGGCGATGAGATTTAAGCGAGATTCTTAGGGATGAGATTTTAGCACGGAGATTTGCAAAGATGAGATTATTAGGGATGAGATTTTAGCAAGAAATTCTTACACATGAGATTCTTGGAGATGAGACTTTTAGTGACAAAATTCTCAAAGATGAAATTCTTGGAGATGAAATTTTAACACGAAGATTCCCACAGATGAGATTCTTAGGGATGATATTTTAGCACAGAGATTCTCACAGATGAGATTCTTAGGGATGATATTTTAGCACAGAGATTCTCACAGATGAGATACTTGGGGATGAAATTTTTAACGAAAAGATTCTTAAAGATAAGATTTTTAGGGATGAGATATTAACAAGGAGATTCTTCAATACGAGATTCTTGTGGATGAGATTTTAGCAAGGAGATTCTTCAAGATAAGATTTTTAGGGATGAGATTTTAGCAAGGGGATTCTTCAAGATAAGATTCCTAGGGATGAGATATTAACAAGGAGCTTCTTCAATATGAGATTCTTGTGGATGAGATTTTCTAGCAAGGAGATTCTTCAAGATAAGATTTTAAGGGATGAGATTTTCTAGCAAGGAGATTCTTCAAGATAAGATTTTAAGGGATGAGATTTTAGCAATGAGATTCTTCAAGATAAGATTTTTAGGGATGAGATTTTAGCAAGGAGATTGTTCTAGATGACATTCTAAGGGATGAGAGTTTAGCACATAGATTCTTGAAGATGAGATTTTCGGGGTGAGATTTGAGCACGAAAATTCTTAACGATAAAATCGAATTAAATTTGTCTAAAATGTTTCTGTTTCTACTGAAAGTAGCTAAGAAGCGGGAAAACGACATTTTTTAACAGCATACCAGTAACACTCATTCGACTATGAGAATCGTCCGTTTCAATCAGCTGATTAATTAATTCGAGGTCGCGACTGTCGCTGCGCATCGTGGGCGGCGGGCAGGTGGCGCAGGGGGCGTCGGGCGCGGCTTGCAGCCAATGCTGAACGCTGACACTGGTTGGCGGCCTTTTGGTTAGAGGCAGTCGTGGGTTTGTTTTAATAAACTTGCATGCATAGAGCTCTCAATTTGACGGTTTTGAGATTTCGGGACAGTAGTTTGTTTACTCCAGGGTGATTATAATAACGTTATTTAATGGATTCCTTGGGGGTGTTTAAGACTAAGTAATTCTAGGAAAGGTGCTTGAGTGATTATAAGAAAGTTTTTGGTTTAGTGATTCCAGGAAAGTGATTTAAAGGGATTCTAGGAAAGGTGTTTGAGATATTCTAGGAAAGGTATCTAAGGGATTCTAGGAAATGTGTTTGAGGTATTCTAGGAAAGGTATCTAAGGGATTCTAGGAAATGTGTTTGAGTGATTCTAGGAGAAGTGTCTGGATAATTCTAGGAAAGGTGTCTGACTGATTCTAGGAAATGTGACTGAGGGATTCTAGGAAAGGGCGTTTGAGTGATTCTAGAAAAGGTGTTTAAGGGATTATAGGAAATGTGTTTGAGTGATTCTAGAAAAGGTTTTTGAGTGATTCTACGAAAGGTGTTTGAGTGATTCTAGGAAATGTGTTTGAGTGATTCAAGGAAATGTGTCAGAGGGATTCTAGGAAATGTGTTTGAGTGATTCTAGGAAAGGTTTTTGAGTGATTCTAGGAAATGTGTTTGAGTGATTCTAGAAAAGGTTTTTGAGTGATTCTAGGAAAGGCGTTTGAGTGATTCTAGGAAATGTGTCTGAGGGATTCTAGGAAATGTGTTTAAGTAGTTCTAGGAAAGGTGTTCGAGTGATTCTAGAAAATGTGTCTGAGTGATTCTAAGAAAGTTGTTTGATTAATTATGAGAAAGGTTCTTGAAAGGATTCTAAGAAAGGTGTTTGGTTAATTCCAAGAAATGGTGTTAGGTATTCTAGGAAAGATTCTCTGAGTGATTCTAAGAAAGTTGTTTGATTAATTATGAGAAAGGTTCTTGAAAGGATTCTAAGAAAGGTGTTGGTTAATTCCAAGAAATGGTGTTAGGTATTCTAGGAAAGATTCTCTGAGTGATTCTAAGAAAGTTGTTTGATTAATTATGAGAAAGGTTCTTGAAAGGATTCTAAGAAAGGTGTTTGGTTAATTCCAAGAAATGGTGTTAGGTATTCTAGGAAAGATTCTCTGAGGGATTCTAAGAAAGGTGTTTCAATGATTCTAGGAAAGGGGCCTAAGGGATTCTAGGAAAGTTGCTAGAAACTAGCACGGAGATTCTTAGGGATGCGACTTTAGCGCATATATTCTTAGGGATGAGATTTGAGCGAGGAGACTTCTAGGGAATGCTAGTTGAATCATTCCAGGGTTGTTTTACATTCCTAGGGAGCTTTTGGGTGATTTTAGGAAAACTTTACGAAGGGTGTTACTGTATTTTTGCAATACCTGGGCAAACGGAAGCCATGGGTTAGCACGAGAATTTTAAAAATTGTTAAGAGCGAAAAAAATCTTTGATCTAACAAACTCACTGCATCTCAGACTGAGTAACCACAAATGAAGGGTGCTGGAGCTGCTGTTGCGGCTGCTGCTGACTATCCACATAGACAGGAACAAAGCAGTAGGCCTGCGGCTGCTGCATAGGCATTTGCTGCTGCTGGTTAGGAGCCGATGCCATTGACAAAGTCCCGGCGCTACTAGAAGAGGACATGTTCTGTTTTGGCTGCTGCTGCTGCTGTTGTTGCTGCTGCTGCAAGCTAGAACTACTGTTCGAAGCGCTAAGACTAGCAACAATTTGATCGGAAGCCGATGGACTAATCGCTATGCCGTATTCGGCAGCCAGTTCGTGTTTATACGGTTCCAGCTGGCTAGCCAGTTGCTCTTTAGTGCCAGACCGTTTTAGGCCGCGTTTCTGACACTCGGCGCGCAATTGTAGGGCCGTTAATTGTTCTAGACCCGGCCGGCAGGCCTGATTGGCTGGCGACTGCTGCTGGTGGCGTGAGGTGGACGGCAACGATAAATTGGTTGCAAATACGACTGGGGTTGCTGGTTTAGTATCGATGGTTTGTACAGTGTCTACAGACTGAGCGAGGAGGTGCAGTGTCTACAGACTGACTGAGTGAGGAGGTGCAGTGTCTACAGGCTGACTGAGTGAGGAGGTGCAGTGTCTTCAGACTGACTGAGTGAGGAGGTGCAGTGTCTACAGACTCACTGAGTGAGGAGGTGCAGTGTCTTCAGACTGACTGAGTGAGGAGGTGCAGTGTCTACAGACTGACTGACTGAGTGAGGTGCAGTGTCTACAGACTGACTGAATGAGGAGGTGCAGTGTCTTCAGACTGACTGAGTGAGGAGGTGCAGTGTCTACAGACTGACTGAGTGAGGAGGTGCAGTGTCTATAGACTCACTGAGTGAAGAGGTGCAGTGTCTACAGACTGAGTGAGTGAGGAGGTGCAGTGTCTACAGACTGACTGAGTGAGGAGGTGCAGTGTCTACAGACTGACTGAGTGAGGAGGTGCAGTGTCTTCAGACTGACTGAGTGAGGAGGTGCAGTGTCTACAGACTGACTGACTGAGTGAGGTGCAGTGTCTACAGACTGACTGAATGAGGAGGTGCAGTGTCTTCAGACTGACTGAGTGAGGAGGTGCAGTGTCTACAGACTGACTGACTGAGTGAGGTGCAGTGTCTACATACTCACTGAGTGAGGAGGTGCAGTGTCTACAGACTGACCGAGTGAGGAAGTGAAGAAGCATGTTAAATACAATGTTTGGATTTGTACCTGCAACATGAACTGTTGCTGTTGTTGCTGCTGGTAATGATGAACAGGCGATGCTTGCAATATCTGCTGTTGCTGCTGCTGAGGCAAAGGCTGTTGCTGCTGCTCATTAAGCAACTGATTTAATAAACGGCTTTGTTCATCTTCTGAGGCTCTGTTGATGTCTAAATACATTGACTGTTGGCTTTCTCTACACTGATTGGCAGTCAAGGGAGGCCGCTGTTGTTGTTGTTGCTGCTGTTGCTGCTGCTGCTGCTGCTGCTTCTTTTGCTGCAGCCGCTGTGTTGACCCTCTTCCCCCGCTGGCACCTGGCGGTATGTACCTATGAAACGTCAGGGAGCCAAACTTTTCAACCTTTTGATTGTTGCCGCCGTGTTGCTTTCGCGAATTGTTTGCGCTAACTTTCTGCTGTTGTTGTTGCTGTTGCTGCTGCTGTTGAGGAGGCTGGGGAAGTATAGGCTGGGGCACATTCTGATGCTCTGTAGAATCAGCAACTTTAGGGAAGTGAATGCAGCCCTCTTTCAGTAGGCAATGAGCTCCGTGGCTCAATGGCAAATAGCCTTTCTCAGCAACCTCCATGGCGCCAGGGCGGCAAGCCAACTTTGTATTCAACTCATCGCGTAGAAGACGCTTTTTTAATTGTTCCTGAGCTTCGTGCAGGACAGGCGACACGCCTGGATTAGCGGCTGCGCCAGTCAGAATGTGATGATCAACAAGAGTTTGCCTATCTGGCCTGTGCTGGATTTTCCATTGCAACTGTTCTGACGTGGCGGCCCTAATTGAACGCCTCTGTTGTTCAGCTTCAACTGGTGATTCGCACTCTAAACCAAATACTAAGCCTTTGTCTTTGAGATCGTCAATTGACGGGCGGTTGCTTAGCCTGCGGGACAATTTTGCCCGATTAGTTTCCATATTGCCTTGAAGAATTGGAGTGGACTCGACTGTGCCCTGAGGACTCGGCTGCCAAGTGTAAACTGAGGCTGAGTTGTACATGTCTGAGGCGCCATTGGCTAGCTGCTCGCATTGCACACTGTATTGTGCCTGACCAAATGGATCATCAGACATTGTAAACCTCTAAATCACTATTCAAAGTTCTAATATGCAGACAATAACACCTGTAACTCAAAAAATTTTAGGTACAGATTTGTCTGGAAATTTCTTTAATGAAGTGTTTGTTTGCTTTATTGCAGGTTTTGTAGATTGGCCTGAACTGAAATTGTTAAGTGAAAATAATATTTTATACGCTTTACCTTATATGCATGTTTAGAGATGAAAAAAAATTATTGCTATACTACTTGATAATTTTTAAAAAACAAATTTACTTTAATTAAAATATTAAGAAAATGATATCTCACCAAAATTTAGTCATTTTTTAAAATAAATAATTATTTTTAAATTTGTTAAATAACAAAAATATTGTAAACACTTAATGGGATACAAGGTAAAACTAGAGGCAAAACCTAGCAAAATTCTAAATATAAACTATTTTTAACTTGAAATATATAACTAATAATAATATTTTTGATAATAATAATAATATTAATAATCTTCAAGAGAGCTATATACAATTAGACTTGATGCAGCATTGTCCCATAGCCATTAATATAGTAATACTATTAGTTTTGCCATTAATGAGAATCTTTTTATTTGCAATTCATGTAGTATAAAAACTATTTAAATATGTTCAAATTTATTGAATTATATAGCCATGAAAAATTGAACATTCTAGAAGAAAAAAACATTATGGCTCAGAAACCAAATTCAAATGGCTTGCTAGTAATAAGGGTGCAAGCTACCAACTCAAGGTGTTATAGCTACATTAAAAGTCTTCTTACTTTGTTGCTTTGCCTATTTCTCTTCATAAATAGACTAGATTAAAATCAATTAGCACTTAAGAAATTTTTAGTTTTCCAAACTAAGTCTAACTATTTTTTTAACTAAAACTAAAGCAAAATGAACATATTCAAAATGAGGCATTAGGTTCCTAAACTATAAATAATTATCAATATTGAAACAGTGTTATACTTAAGAACAAATATATAGAATAAGCTAAAATTTAAGGCTTTAGTTTCTTTTGACCAATAATCCTTTATTAGTGAAGTACTACTTTAAAAACCAAGATAAAAGACAAATATACTAAATATTACATTTTTGATAACATATTTTGTTACTACTTATGTGCTATAATTCTATTATTTTTCTTTCTTTTTATTTTACTTAATAATATTTATTACAAATATTGGCATAGGTCTAGATTACTCTGCAATATTATTTTACCCATTTGTTTATTTTCCAAGTGTCAAACATCCGAGAATCAAATGTTTAAGAATCAAATGCCAAATGTGAGAGGTTAGATCACAAATGGTTAGCTACAGTGGGTAATATACCCAAGCCTACTAAAGCAAGGCACTGAAAGCATTGTTTAGGTATAAGTAGCATCAGATATACTCTTCAATATGGCTTTCAAAGATTGTCTCTCAAGAGAGATTGTCTTGCACATGTTTTTGGCCAGGGCCCATGTGCCTTCATTGCAGTTTGTATGCACAATTAGGTCATTGGGATCAACAAAATGCAAATAATGGTTCACAACTATATGGTTTACATTAATAGAGAATATTGCTAAGTAAAGTTGAATTATGAAATAATGCAAATATGCAAAGTAATCTATACCTACATAGATCAAAGATCAATGAAAAGAAATAAATCGAACAATTATTTTAGAAAAATTAGGTTTGTCCTAAATTTTAAACTATTATTAAAGTTTTTATTACTATAGCTATTTAGCATAATATTGCCTATAGTATCAACTACTTAGCCACCAATCTTTTGCTACTTCCATAGTAAAAATCTTTTGCTAGACCTAAAGAATCTAGTAGACAGAGACTTCTAACCAATTGATAAGTTTGCTTAAATTTCCAATGTAATTTGAAAGTAAAATAAAATTCAATCCATTGAAAAAGTAAATTTTTATCTCAGTCTTACAAATACTTAAAATTACACTACTAGTGCACTGCAAGTGCTAAAAAGGTGCATTAACACAAGGTTAAAATAAACTATTGGATTTATTTTCCACATTATACATTAATAAATTAGAGATAAAGACAAATTTAATTATACTATTCACATTTTGGATAGCATATTTAACAATTTCAATAAATTCCTTATTGCAAACAAGCCTTTTTGTTTATAACTATCTTTTTGTAGCTATAGTTAATATTATGATGTTTTGCATGATGAAAAATAACCAAAATATAGACTATGCTTGCAATGAATAAATAATAGGAATTATAATAAATTAGCTATATAGTTATTAGCATGATAGTTAAACAAAAAATAAATATTCTATTGTCTATTATGCATATCATTGAATACTATATAAGCCTAAAGCCAATGCTTGAATAAAAATGAAATAGGCCTATAGATAGGTAGCTAGGGCTACATTGTTTAGTTCATACATGCGCAATACCCGGCCGACCTGGCCAAATCGGCCAGGTGACAGGCCTGCCAAGCAAGGGACGTCGCAAAATCACCAATGCAAGTCGCAAAATTGCCGATGTAACTCACAAAATTGGTGAAAAACGAGGGGGTAAGTCGCAAAATGGAGAAGAATTGGGAAGATTCAGGCAAGAATGGTTTGCGGGACCTTTTTTTGGTCCTTCAAAATTTTTGGCCAACTAAGTTGCAAATTTTTCCACTGATGACCTATGTCACACTTACACTGAAACATCGCACTTTTGGTCAGAAACAATGTCGCACTTACACTAAACAACGTCGCACTGGCCGGGTAAGATTCAGGGATAGGAGGTTGCGCATGTATGGTTTAGTTTAAATAAGGTATCAAAATACTATAATTTATACTAGTAGGCCTAGTCCAATTAAGGATAGCTCAACCCAAAGGCATAAAAATTCTAAGCCATTCTCATAAATCACATTTTTTGTAGTAAGTTTTTATGACAATACAGGTTGACAATGGCATGGTAAAATAAGCAAAAAAAAGATTTTTGGCCTAAAAAATACTAAAGATAAATTAAATAGATACAGAGAAAGTAGTATGTTAAGTCTGAAAGTATCTTTTTATTAGTCTAAATAAAAATAGGTTAAATAGGATAACACAGGCACTAATGCTTATGGAGTTTCTTCACGAATCTGACGCCCTGAACCAGAGGCGTTCGATATCTAATCTGAGTCGTAAATCATAATGCAATGAAGTTCTTTGTTTTAAAATTAAATTCACGCAATAACAAAACATAAAAAGTTTAACAAAACTGAAAGTAAGAAATAATTGATTGAAATAGTTAGGTCTATAGTTAGGTCTAGTTAAAATCCTGAAATTATAAAAAACAAATAGAGCTTTGCATGGTAAAAAATTCTGATCATGGCTTGGACTAACAGAACAAACAGATCCTGTGTATTTGGATTTAAGGAGTTAGAATAAAGAGACTCATAGTTTCGCGAAAATAAAAGTGCTTTTGTTTTTAAATGCGCTACAAAATTTTCTTTTGTTCCTGCAAAATTGCATTCACAATCTGACTGCGCTTAACTGCTTAAAATGCATTGCACATCTTGAATGAAAGCTAAGCCCGCCCAGAGTTGTTTCGATCTCCGATCTTGCTGTCAAGGACATCTTAAGTTTGCTTTCAGCTATCTAAACTCCTACTTAAGATGTCTTTCATGGTAGCTGTTTCTTTGTTCTTAAAGTAGATCCGGTCCTTTGCTCTGTGGATGAATCATCATGATGCAGCTTTTTTCCTTTTAATTAGCCCAGGCGCAGGTGCAAGTTATAAATAGCATTTTAGATGCATGCATTTAGGCAAGCCCGTAAAGAACTTTAAAACGAGCGCAGAGCGAACTCACAGAAATTACAACCAACAAATAAATGAAGGAAGCTTGATGAATCCTGGCTTGGCCACCCAGAATCTTTTCGCAATCCCTCACCTTAGTGCTCCATCGCTATGCGTGTCCCAGCGTGTAACAGTCCCTGCTAGGCATGCTACAGCCTGTTTTTCTGTAATGAGGATGACTCATCGGGTGACTCATTGTTCTACCCCTGGGTTGGGCAACCACGGGTGACCTTGACGTCCACCCCTCTCCGCGCTCTATTGTTCGGGTTCACTGGAGCGGAACGTACTTGGATCATTATTCTTCCTGTACTTTAGGGACCACTAATATTTTTAGGATTTCAGAATCAGCGCGTCATCCTCTTTCCAACCGTATGACTGTTATTTTTCTGTGACCATTATTAGCAATAATCATAATTAATGAGCTTGATGCGTCATTACCACCCACCCCATGAGTCATCGCTGACTCATGGTTTACCCCTGACATGTACCACTTTCCAGCCAATTGGAGCGAAGCTGCGGGTCAAGGTCGGGTCAGATGGCGTCAGCATCACGTACCACGCGCGTGACGCGTGAGATTCACGCTATATAAGCGAGCGGTTTTTGGCCCCGAAAACTCCAACCTTTCGGGCTCTAGTGACATCCCTGTCTGCCTGTCGAGGTATCTCCAGGAGCAACCCCTGCCCTCCCGACTGGCCCCTGTCCGGTCGAGGTATCTCCCGGTCAGCCCCCTTCACCGTCGACGCGACATTCCGACGTCCCCCCATCTGAGTTGAGGAAGCCCACTCCCCAGTTGTGATCATCCCGGCCCCTGTCCTGGTCGTCGAGGTATCTCCGGCCCAGCAGCAACTACAGCGACAGCCCCAGTGACGACGTCTGGCACCCCGGCATCCGGCGAGGCAGCGACCCCGGCTTGAACGACAGCGACACGCCTGACCTGACCCTGACTGCAGCTGAGCTTCGAGCGGCTGGTAAGTGACCCCCTTGTTTTGTTTCTGCTGCTTTGCTTTGGGTCCCTTTGTGCGCGAGGTTTCTGTCTGACTCAGTTTAGGGTTCTCAATATAATAATTCCGCCGACCTGGTAGGAGCCAGTTCAGAGCCATTGAGTAAGTGTAAACTGCAGTTGATTCCCCTTTTCTATTAGTTTTTCTTTGCTTATTTAAGCCTGGCTTAGATAGCTAGTGCGCCGCTGTGGGGAGCCACATGGAGATTGGAAGCCGCTAATGTACTTTAATGTGAAGCCTGAGGCGCTTAGGGTCATAGATAGCGCGCCTCCAGGCCTGTTAGGATAGATAATGTAAACATAAAACCCTCTAAAAGCCGTGAGGCTGATAAGAGTCCCTCATCTAATCATGCCAGGCGCCCCACGAACCTCTACATGGGATAAAACCCCTAAGATTAGTGACGTACTTTTAGCATGGAGCAGCCCGCCCCAGGTTAGTCAGCAGGTGTAGCACCTCAATCCAACTCCCTCCGCAAATCACCTCGAAAGAGGCCCCCTGCACCCCTAGAAAAGTCCTTGTTAGAGCTCGCCAGCCCATCATTATGCCCTGTGCAGAGTCCCTTATTATTGGCTAATGTACTTTATCTGACGCCCTAAACTAGCTGACGGCCCATCGTCCGGGAGCCGCGTCTCTTCAGGGGGTAGTTTTAGGAGCCTATTCCCGCAGGTGGCTGGTGGCAGGTCTCGGGTTCGCACCCCGGGATTACCTTAGAAAACTCCTTGGGCCAGATATTTGTACTTTAGGACCTTAGCCGCTCAGTCACATCCAAGCTACCAGTACATCATTTCGGGGCGGGTCAAGCGAGAAGGCAAAGCCTATTGTCCTTTGAGGCTTAAGCTCAGGCAGCAGCGACTCAACCATCGGGTCGAGTCACATCAATCTATTATCCAGTAGGTAGTATGTATGTAAAATCCTAGTTAACCGCCTCTGAGCTAGAATTCATAGCAACTAAGAAGATTTAAGTTCTCGGTGCATGTACATATTCACGCTAGGCAGCAGAGCTCTATTAACGAGGGGTGAGCAATAAGTTTTCAGCAAGGACCACTTGAAGCTCGTACATGCATATGTACGCTAAAGCTATATGTACATGTACTTAATTTGTCCTTGGTTTCCGGATGTGTGTGCATTTATAATATAATAATGCGCGTATTTTCAGAAAAACTAACAATCACATTTTTAAAGTACTCTGTGGAGGATTCGATACAAAATATCATCCGCCCAAACCACTTGCTGTAGCAGCTGCACCAGTCTAAAGGAGGTACAGCAGGATAGTCGAGACCGTCGTCCTGCTGTACAAATGCGCAGAGACCTGGACGCTGACGGACTCGCTCAAAACAGCAAGTCGACGCGGTGCACGCTGGCCTGCTGCGCGCCGCCTTCAAGATCGTCTACGATCAGCGGGTTCCAATGCGGCCCTTCATCGCCGCGCCGGCCTGGACCGTCCAAGCTTTGCGAACTTTTGCGCTGTCGGCAATTCTCCAGCTGGCAGGCCACGTCATCCACGCTGAGTCTTACTGCCTGGAGCCGGTGCAGGAGGTGCTGCTGCTTACGCTGCAGACGCCTCACCGGCGAGGAAAAGCGCGAACTCGGCGTTTCGTCGATTGCCTGCTGGCTACACGCCACCGCGAAGGCGCGACCTTCGATCGTTTGCGCCCTGCAGGTTCTGAGGCGCGCCGGGTGACGCTGCTTCTTCCATCTGACGGCATGTTTTGTTTTTGTCGTTGTTGTTTTCAAAGAAAATCGGAGCAGAAGTGCAGATTAAGGTCGTCGGGTCGGGAATCTATCTTTCGATCGATGACTGACCTTACATGTACCGTACGAGAGCAAAAAGGACTTCGAGACATTTTAATTAAATTTACAGTCTTATCGATTGTTATTCTAAATTTTAGCTACTTGGTGTCGGATACTACCAATTTTTTGACGCCCAAAAAGATAAATCATGTGCTAATCAATCGTCCTGGAGCCCCGTTTCATTTGGGAGCTCCGTGGAAAACTGTATGAGCCAATGAGCCAATAATAGTACTTGTCAGACTCCACCCTCTTCGTCACAGATCGCTACCATTTCGGTACAGGTCGAATGTTCGAGAAGGCAAATGAGCCTGTTGCCTTAGACTTGTCAGCAATCAGGAGACTTGAATAAAACACCTGATGGGTGGTTCGAAATATTAACTGTAGCGCTAATGAAGCTCTTTGAGTCAGAGGTTCGGCATGCCGATTCGGTGATGAGGCACCACTGTGTGGCTGAGAAAGATGGAACTACATTTACATTTATATGTAGATGCGCTGGAAGCCGCAGAATTCGTTCATGGCTGCTTATATAGCGATGCCGAAGAGGCCCTGCGCTCGTTACAGCTGAGCTTTTTTAGTCAGAGAGGGCATGACTTAATTAATGGTAGTTTTTTGCGAAAGCTATTTTTTTAACATGCACATGCAAGTTTGGTACATGTACATGTAGCAATCGAGTTATAAGTCAACTCGATGTAGCTGTATCAAAGAAAAATTGCAAACTAGGAAAAAAAAGAGATTTAGAGACCGAATTACATGCATTGAGGCCATTTGTTCAAGCAGTACCAAATAATTTTTTATACGGCTTATAAAATAATACCATATAGGGAGTTATGCATATGCTGTAGCTACTGTAGTGTGTATTATCCGAGTCATGCATGTTGATTTTAACAAAAAAATAAAACTCGCGCGTTTTTTTCATAAAAATTTATGACAAAAGAATCATCAACTTGCTTAGAAACAAATCATATAATGTTACTTGTTCAAGCATCGTGCGATAGAAATCGTATTGTTTTGATTACCTAAAAGTGAATACTGCATATACAAGCTCGTTGCTCGTAATGTATACTACGTTCGTTGTTATATATTTTAAAAAAAAATAGAGGCGAGGAAAACAAAGCGGTCAGGAACTGCAATAAGCTTTATTTTATTGAGCAGTAATACAGCTGTGCATGCATATATTAGTGAGTTTAATGGTGCTTTCTATGCGAAAAATTTAAAGACTTGAAAAATTGTTTCACACAAAACGACTATAATAAAACTATATTGTTATTCGAAAGTTTTTATTCTTTTTTAAAATCGATTTGCAACTACATCAGAGCGCAGTGAGCAGCTTGACGCCTGCTTGGCTCCTCGAGTCTCTGGGGCGGCGAACTGCTCAGCTGGCTGTTGCTGGAGCAGCAGCTGCAGCAGCCGCAGCACTGCAAGCTGCACCGATGCTGACCTGCGGACTTGTCACGATTTCCTACTCGAACGTCCGACTGCTGATCCTTGCTGCTTGTGCAGCAGCCGGCTCTGTGACAACAGCCGGAACCCTCGGCAACGCCGTTGCTGCAGTCCCTAGTCTGGCGCAGAACAGTCAGCAGGTTCAAATACTTCTTGCAACGCTTGCATACCACTGGCTCCGTTGCGGAAGCAGCGGCGCCGCAGGGACCTGTCAACGCAATACCATCTTCAGCAACACTGCTACACTGACCTGTCTGCTGCTGCTGCTGCTGCTGCTGCTGTTGTTGCAGTGGTAGCTGCGGTTGTTCAGAAGAAGACTTGTTAGGCGATTGCAATGGCGGATGACTGGAACAATTGGCGCCAATGTCCAGGCTGCGGAAATGATGATAGCACGGCCAGCGTAGGTTTGCCGCTTTGTAGCAGGCCATCATATGCCAACGAGTTATTAGCTGGTTCTTAATATAGTTGCAAGATCAGCTAGATTTAAATCTAAGTTCACATGTCTAAGTATGCTATCAAATCTTTTGCGGGTTCATGTGGATGAATAATTCATGTCTATGGCGAGGCTGTTTAAATAAAAATTCTGCGCTACAGAATGTAGCAATAAGCGAGAGCATTTTATCAAACCAACCGTACCAAATGAGTTAAATACTATATATACCTCAATTGGCTCTAGAGATACAGTGCATTAATTGGGTAAACGAACGACCGAAAATGTTGCGATTTCTTCAAGCTATACCAAATTAATGAAGCGCATAACGATTACTAAAAGAGCTAAACTGCATGTAACTGCAGCTCCCTAAACATACTTGATGCATTCGTATGACTAAATTGTCGGCAACACAGAAAGATTCATACTTTAGAAAGAGAAGGACTGTCTCAATTCGGAAGTATCTAAATCGCATGTAATAGATAGAAATTCTAGTCTAGATGAAAATAAAACTTAAATTTGTCCTGTATAACTCTTACAAGGACAAAATAGCGCAGATATAATCACAGAACTTACACGTAAGTTCTGTGGATATAATCTCAAATTGATTGAAGTCCGCATACATGAATATTATCACACTGAAACGAGGCTTCGCCTCGGAGATTCTGCATAGATATTCTCTGAGTCTCAGTGTGATAATAAAATGTATCTCACGCAAACAGGGAGCGGAGAATATTTAGGCGCGCGGAGAATAAATTCTCTCATATTCTCCGCACCTTTAAAGTCCTTTATGTTTTCTATGGCCGCGGAGATTACTTACTGAGAATCTCCGCTTGCAAGGCATTAGCAAGATAGACAAGGGGTACGGGTTAAGTGAGATACATTTTTGTCTATGGCGCAGCTAAGATAATTTTGCTTAGAGGATAAATTTTAGTAGCGCAGTAAATAGAATTGCAAAAAAAATATAGTACCTAGTTCTAAATATGTAAACAATATATCTATATAGTCTCTTGCCTTGCGCTCTTCCTACACTGAATAGAAGGCTATACATTTTACCATAGACAAAATTCGCAAGGTTGACTTTCCAACTGCCCCCGATAAAGATCAAATCATCAATCGCAATAAGTAAGTTGTTTCACACACAAATAAAGGGATTTCTTTGCTATACCCGATAAATACATATAATTAAGAATTTTAAATCGTCAAGGAGAGATTTCAACATTAGCTTCAGGCAGAGCGTCTTTTTACGGCAACAAAGTAAGCAAATTTGTCTTAATTATACACTTTTCATGTACATGTACATGTAAGTTACGAATAACGAAAGTTTCCCTGCATTTTAACTGTACGCAGGTCTGGAGTTCTTTTAACGCTTGTTAAAACTTCAAAAAACCGAGAATGGCTAGTGAAGTGACCATCAGTCTAGTGATAGTTGGCCTACTAATCACGATGCTATTTGTGTCTATAGCTGCCGTTTTATTGTACTATTGGAATCAGAGTCGGCGCATCGCCCAGCCCAAGAGTGAATCGCGCACGCCCGGTTATCGCACTACCATCAACTCGGATAAATTGAAAAAGTACGCAGCCGCTAAAGTACGCGGCGTCGATGAGATGAAGGAGCCAGTGAACTGGTCGAATCAGAATGCCGCAGCATCGTCGCATTCAGAACGAATCGAGTCTCCGAATCAGGTGCAGACAATCCAGCCGCAACGACAGCTTCGTTGTCGAAGTGTGTCGCCAAGCAGTTCGACAATGCAACAATATAATCGTAAACGGCAACTGTCGGCCTAGTTTATCTTAGCTTATCTGTATAAAATTAATTTTCTTGTTTTATAGCAGACTGGCCTTTAACTTAAGACTATTCGAAGCTTAAAATGGCGTTTAGAAATCATAGAACACCGATAAAATTACATTTATATTTTCAACTAACTTGACAATAGTTCGTAAGTTTACAGAAAAATGCAACCATAAATTGAATGATTTGACAATCTGATTCTGTAATAAATTTTTCGAGCTGCTAACTTAACTAGAGTCATTTTGATGGCGCAATATTGATTTAAGTTAGCTAATTTATCATGTGTATAGGCTTTCACACCCAACAATAGATATGCAGTATTATCTAAAATTATATAAAGCTCGTAATTAAAATTGTCAAAATTTCAAATCTAATTGAATTGATTAAAAAACTAATAAAATTAAATGGAATTCAACAGAGAGAGCAAATGCTCCCTTGTTGTGGTAATTTATCTTTCTTTTACATCATATTGCTTTAGTTTTCATCAAAATATTTTTGAAATTTTTAAAATCTAATTTCAGTACATGGGCTAACTATCCAATTGGATGCACTAAAAAGGAAAAAAAATCTCCCAAAAGAAAGATCATAACAAATATAAATAAAATACTAATCATAACTAACACTTATAGAGCATTATTTTTATTCTTAGAATTCTAATAAAAACAATTTTAGCTAATTTATTGGGGGTCTACTGAATGCGCTACTATCAGTTAATAATTGTCATAGGGGTCATTTTAGGCAGCAAAGGTTACAGCATTGGTAGTTCATCCCTAGACTTTGAACAACAGGTAATTGCAGTTTTGCAAAATTGATAAAAGTAATAAGTTAATGAATAAATTAATGATTCATTGTTACTAGCCATTATTAGACCATAGGGGATCATATAGTCGGGCATTAGGTAAGTTAGTCAGGGGTTATTAGGGGCCTAGTGCAGTTTGGCTTATCTTCGTAGTGTATTCGTTTATAACGGCAAAATGTTTAGAGATTGCAATAAGGAAGGGTTATATCCACGGGAATTCCATGGGGCCCTGAAAACGAATATAAATACGAGCACTTGGCGTGCTCCCAGTGAAGAGGCGCTCGCAGAGAGCCCACAGAGTTCAGGGAATTGTTCTAATAGCACAGATAATAAATATAAAGATAGGTCACTAATAGGGACGATACATGTGATTACTTGATGGTTTTCGGCCTTTGTCGCCTTAGCAACTCGGACCTCAGTGTACCGGTCTCCACCTAAAAGTACACTGGCCTCCCACTCCTGACTCGAAGCCGGCCCCAGGTAGCTGATAATAAAAAGATTGTGGCGAGCGGCTAGGTCCTATAACAGAAGGAGACAGCGAGAGACAAGCAGGGAGATAAAGGAAAGGTAAGAATTGACAGCCCAGAAAAAGGATACTGACAACCCCGCCGCCACCAGCTTGTACGGACCGCATCACCAATCGGCCCTGTCGAGATCAAGCTCCCGACTAATAGAGGATTATTGCCACCTCCTAATTAGTGTCTTTTAGCTGTCTACCCGTGTCATAGCCGTCTAAAGGGACTCTGCAGGGACAAGATCGCATGGCTAGGCAGGTACAGAGAGGACTTGCGCAGGGGGTTCTTGCTAGGCGGGATCATAGGGTCGGATTAACGTACTATAGGATTACCAGGGGAGGATTAACTAGCTTTTGGCCTCAATGCGTCAACGAACGGATCTCTCAGCGATGAAATGAATAGCCCGAACTTCTAGAGCCGCAAACTCACTTATTACATTAATTTAGCCGCCACTGCGCCCGGGGCTGCGCTAAAGTGCATCCCGGCGCTAATCTCATTCACTCCGAATACTGGGATCTGTGTGGCCATAGGTCCACCGTGGCCGGAGCCCAACTGTTTAGCCGCTCATTGGCGCGCTCATTGCGATAAAGAAATAAAGATTTAAAAAGCTAATAAATTTATCCTGCTAACTTGGCTACTAATCCTGAATTGATTCGGAACCACTCAGTTATATTATTATCATTGATTTGGCTGCCCTAATGATTCAGCATAAGCAAAGGATGAGCAATGTTGCCTAGCCTAGTCCTAATACCGAGAACGGGGCCCAGTAAGTGATACACCTGATAGAGCAGAACTGAGTAGCCTCTCACCCAACCAATCAGACGCTGTTCCAATTGCCAAGTCACTAATCCGGCCAATCGTGCGCTAAGTCGCTGTAGGTCCAGATCCTCCGCTGATGACGCTGCTGGCTCAAATGATGATGATGTTGCTGCTGGCTCTAATGATGAAGCTGCTGATGATGATGCTGGATGCTGGCTTCTTCTTTAATCCGGGGGGAAGGGGAAGTCTCAAGACAAGGGGAAGAGCCGATGAGCACAGCTTAGCACGTCCAGGCTAATCCAAGCGGGGACGCCGTAGAAGCGCGCGGCCTTACAGGACGTAGTAGCCGGTCCGTGGAGCCCGGCCCATCGAGGGCGGCGCTGAGCGGCGCTATTTATAGGTTTCCATGGCGCCGATTTGTTATAGTTAGCGCCGAATTTTCTGATTGGCTAGCGACAGTTTGTTATACTTAGCGCCGAATATTCTGATTGGTTGAGAGTTCAGCCACCCCGCCCCACCCCACCAGGGAACCTCACCGAGGACCGGGGGTAATAAAACTGGCGCCAGGCTGTCGCGTAGAAAACATGATTTATGGGCAAAATGATTTATGGCTTTTTGGATTAACGCATCGTACAGTAAAGCGGAAACATACATTAGAAAGCTTAGGATTAGGAGAAGGTGAAGACGCTGAAGAGGAAGAGATTAGAGCAAAGCCCAAGGTACTTTTAAGGGTCTGAAAGTTAGCAATTTTGACAGGCAAAAAGTAAAAGGAGAACAATGGGAAAGGGGGTCATAAATCATCCAACTGTCAAAAGCATCTGGCTAAAACCCCAGTCACGTGACGTCTCAGACGCAGTCTGGCGCCACGAACTAGAGGTCACGAGACGTGTAAACAACCTTGAACGTCTAGAGGTCAAAATATTAAAGCTTACAGAATTAATCTAGTAATGTTAGAATAAATCACAGGGAAAACCCAAAAAGAAAACAGACTACTGGTAGTAGAGCAGTAGCGTACAAAGACCCGTCAGCGCCAAGCCCGCGAATGAAAAAAGTGCGTCCTCATCATACTCTTAAACTTACTGACAGTAGTCTTATTTGCGCAATTAAGCGCAATTTGTTCAAAGTAGAAAAATTCCCAGTACTGTCTTACAATTAAATTGAAAAAGAAAGGAGGCAAATTTACATGTCTGAGCCCTGGCCTCTTCCCTCTCTTTGAAAACCACACTTATTAAACCTATTTTGGAGAATTGAAGACCTTATGGGAAAAGTGAGGGTGACCAATGAGAGCGCACCGTTGGTTTGGGTACAAGCTCATTAAATGCGCTTAATAAATTGGCGTGCGCTCTAAGCTTAACCTAACCTACACCCCTACACGGCTTTTATATATACCCTATCCAAGCTACTTAAAACCTTTTTCACTTAACTGAATTAGCAAAATTGCCCGATTTCATTGGCAGCTTAAGTCTGTAGATTCTTATGAATGTTTTTTTACCGCAAATGCGTGCAAATTAGAGATTTAGAGTGGAAAAAATAATATGTAGATACTATCGCACTGAAATGAATAGCGATATTAGGTAAAAATCAATTAGGCATTTCACTGAAATAACACTACTTATAGCTTGTCCTAAGAGTAAGTAAATTAGCAATTGTGCAAGTAAATTAGCGAAGTGACTTAGTAACACTAAATAATTGGGAAAGGTAAGAATAGGGTGAACGGTAGAATAGGAAGGGGAAATAACTGCACAATTGAGTCTATAGCCAAGCCCAAGGACATCCTAAGGAGTCACGCCTTACGGATTAGGGTAAAATAGGAAGATTTGATTTGATTTGATGTTTTCTTTGACTTGATTTAAACAATTAGGAACAAAATTGATTTTTATGAGACCCTTTTGTATTGCTTACTTTAAAAAAATATTTTAGTTCGAAAAAGTATCGTACTTAGTAATAAGTAAGGCATTATTTTTTCAATAGAAAGATTACACTAACTGTCTACTAGTACAGTAGTTTAATAAAGATTTTACCGACAAATTAGCTAATTTTGCACCTATATTTTGATGCCGCAAACCAATTGGTGTGTAAATAAACGTAGGTCCCTAAAGTTTGCTTAATTTGATGAAAAAAAAATACAGAGCAAAGGAAAATAAGGGTCATTCTTTTAGGATAGGTATGTCGCTTAATATTAAGCGACTTGCCTTTATTTAGCAAAATTGTTATATTTTCATTGCAACTTTCCACGAGAAAAATAACACGTGCCCATTAATTTATGCTTGTCGTTCAAACTACTGCATTAAGTAATAGGCGTCGCACTTTGCTATAGAAAAAAAGGCATACTGGATCGAAATGATGAAAACTGACTGAAAATGACAAATATGATTGGGGAAAGATGAGGCGAAGATGACAGGTTTCAAGCAATCAACTTAGCAAGCATGCAACTTGTATTAATTCGAATTAAAATAATTTCACTCTAAACGCTGCACCGAGAATATAATATTCCAATACAAAAGAGCCTAAAATATTACTATTAGTAATAAAAAACACAAAAGTAACGCCCAAACTCAAGGCAAATTCGAATTACTACCAAGCACAGGGAAAAGCAAAAACTATAATATACTACAGATATACTGCGCAAAGAAGCAGAAAAAAACCAACTTTCCATCAAAGTTAGACGATGACACACAGATTAAGTTTAAAGCCAAGCTACACAAGAAAGACGTTAACCACTAAAACTTTAGCTAATTGAAAAAAATTACGTAAGTTAAAAAACCAAGCAAAAAACACTGTGCATTAATACAAACAAAAAATTGGTGGCATGTGCTAAATTCCCTGACTTAATTTCAATATTTAGCACTTCGAGACATTTTTAATAGAAAGTTAAATGTTTCAAAGAAAATTTAGTTATTAACCGTGTGGTCAAGCCACATCAAAGATTCAATAAATTGATAGTAAAAATGATAAATTTTATTCAATAGAATTAATTTTGGTCTTCAGAATCTAATAAACCTCTCACCTGGAATAGGTAGAAAATTTACGTCAGAAAAATTTATAAAATAAAAAATAGAATATTTTATTTTGTTAAATTAAAAAAAACCCGTTTCAGCAATATAAAAAAAGAATCCAGTGTACTTGAAATTATTTTATTTAAAACCAATTGAAATACCATTTTTAACTTTGTTAAAATTTACACAATAAAGAAAGACCTAATCAATTTATGCTTACTACTTATGCTTACTACTTTTTTTAGCTTTGCGCAGGGTAAAAATGTGAAATACGAAATGGTCGGTATGAAACAAAAATGTAATTTCATTGCTTAGTTGAAAAAAAACTGTGTGGGAAGATGACAGTGAAATAATATAAAATAAAAATAAACAATACTTACAAACTTTAATACCAAAAAATAACTAAAGTTCATGATTACACAGTATGTTAACAAAGGGAAGTAAGGATTATTTAATAATCTAAGACTTCACATGAATTTAGATCAATAGATGGCCGACAAGCAGTAGCTAGATAATATTATAATAGCACATGAAAATGCTAAATTTTGCACAAACCACAAAGTTCGAGACCAGAAGAAGCTGATGCGAATTTAAGGGTTAGGATATAATAATATATAATTATTTTTCAGGGGGGAAAATTAGCTAAAAATTATCCATCAAGAGAGAATCGTTTATTTCTATTTTGTCGATCAATATTCAGTAGTTTATTGATTTGAGGGATGGGTAAAGGTCGAGTTAAATTTAAAACAAAATAACAACAACATTAAAAGTGCATTCTTGAACTGAATGCCAAATTCACTGGCCAGATGTGTGATCGTTGAGCGCTCGGAGACTGTACAGCAGGCAGGCCTGCACTCTGGCGTCCATGATCACCAGGTTGACGTGAACCTGTGCGATTTTTAAGGCAAAAAAATGTTTATAAAACAAATTGAAAAAAATGAATTATTCTTGACGTTTCAGTAGGAACAATGATCTTATAATTATCAGTTTTAAAGTTACAAGTTCTTATACTCGTAAAACTGAGTTGCACACTAAAAAATTCTCAAATAGATGAGCTTCAGTTGTAAAAACTCCCGAAGATGTGACTTTGAATAATAAAAATATCTCCTATATGACTTTGAATTATCAAAATCTTTGTTAATACGACTTTAAATTATCAAAATCTCTCCTTTTTGATAATTTAAATTATTAAAATATTTATTCGACTTGAAATTATAAAAAATCTTTGCTATGTGACTTTGAACCATCAAAATGTTTGTTATATGATTTTATAATAATAATAATATTACTATAATAATAATACTACTATATTATACTTCACTACTATATCATAATCATACTACTATAATAATAATAATATACGACTTTGAACTATCAAAATCTTAGTTACATGACTTTGAATCATCAACATATTTGTTAAATGACCTTGAAATGTCCATCTCACCTTTTCCGAGTGCTTGAATCCCGGCATGGCACTCTGATAATGCTCCTTAGTGACCTGCTCCGGGGCGCACGCCACAGATTTGCAATACTTCTTTAGCTCGATAGTCAGCATCCGATTAATCAGATTGTAATCGTAGTCATCGTGGCGCATACCGAATATGCTGTGCACGTAGTACCAGACTGCCCGTCGGAATGGCGCGGTTTCTACGTTTCTATTGATGCCCATTGTGCCGTAGGTTAAGTTGAACGAAGTTTCAAAGCGTTCGTCTAGCGCGCAGCCAATGCTGGGTAGGTAGCGATCGACTAGACAACAGCCGTCTTCCTCCCACGAGTAGTCCTGCAATGTTTGGATAGGGTTTGTATTGCCTAGAGCCGTGTGTACATTAGGAGGTAGAGAATGTTAATTTCCCGCAGCGTATGTACATTATTACGGGGTAGAGAGCATTGATTGCCTGCTGCGTATGTACATCAGGGGGTAGAGAACCCGCTGCGTATGTAGAGAGTGTTAATTTACGATTCCATATGTACTTTAGGGGGCAGAGAGCGTTAATTTACCACTGCATATGTACATTAGGGGGTAGAGAATGGTAATTGCCCGCTGCGTGTTTATATTTTGGGGTAGAGTTTGACAGAGCGAGCTCATTGGACGCAGAAAGTTGGCGGCTTGTAGGAGCGCATGCGTATGTACATTATGGGGCAGAGAGTGATACAAGTAATTGCACACAGCGTGTTTACATTTAGGGGTAAGAAAGTGTGAAAGCGAAAAGTGCGTGACTCTCAGGACAGAGTGTACAATAGGGGTTAGATATTAAACTTAAGGTGCTAAATTAAATACACCATTAGAAAGTACCTGAATACGGAAGCTTCTCAATTGCTTGTCATCGGCTTTAGCCAAATGAAAGTCTTTGTAGCTAAAACCGGGCTCCTCGCAGAAGTTGGCTAATTCATCGGCAATGAGCTCCTGAGCATTCAGCAACTGTTGCTGCTGTTGACGAAATAGCATTTGTTGTTGCTGCTGTTGCTGCTGTTGTTCGCGCGAAACGCTCCGATGAAAGCAGGGCAGTCCGGCGGTTTCAGCTTCGATGCATTCGAATCGGCGAATGAGCTGCTCTTCGGGCAGCGTCTCCCCGGCCTCAGTCTCGTCGTCTAGGTCCCGAATGGCGTTCATGAGATCGATAACTCGTTGATTGGGATCGATCTGTGGAAAAAATCGATTGTTTTTCAAAATCCTAGGAATCTTACGAACTACCTGAAAAATGTCAAAATTCTCACCCCGGGACTCGAAGGCGTCGGACTAGACGAAGGCAGGCCACCAGCCAAATAGCCATTGATGCTTCCGCTACTGCTCTGCAGAAATTGCTGCTGTTGCTGCTGTTGCTGCTGCTGTTGAAAGTCGCCGCTATCGCTTCGATAGGTGTGACCCAATGGCGAGTCGATCTCCGGTCGGACTCCCGTGCCGGCAACAAATCCTGCTAGGGCGGTGAAGTGGGCAAGGATGCACATAGAGTGCACCAGTTCGGATTGGGACAGCGAGTCTGGCCCGGTTAGCAACGGGCGCAAACTGTCCGAGGTGATTTCCCAAGGCCGGTGGGCCAACAGACGGCATAGGTGGCCGAGTTTCTGCATCTTGGATGAAGCGTACCGCAAGCCCCGTAGCCAAGTTACATCGCCATTGAGATGAATAAATTCGGTGGCGTGCAGGTGGGCTAAGTAGGCGCATCGGTGACGACTGGCAGCCTGCGGCGGGTGGCGTGTGTACATCGGGGGTAGAGGGTGAAGAGCCGGTTGAAGTCGTGTGTACATTGTGGTTAGTGGGTGAAGAGCTGGTTGAAATCGTGTGTACATCGGGGGTAGAGGGTGAAAAGCTTGGTTGAAGTCGTGTGCAAATTGGAGGTAGAGGGTGAAGAGCTGGTTGAAATCGTGTGTACATCGGGGGTAGAGGGTGAAGAGATGGTTGAAATCGTGTGTACATTGTGGTTAGTGGGTGAAGAGCTGGTTGAAATCGTATGTACATTGTGGTTAGTGGGTGAAGAGATGGTTGAAATCGTATGTACATTGTGGTTAGTGGGTGAAGAGCTGGTTGAAATCGTGTGTACATTGGGGGCAGAGAGTGAAGGGCTGGTTGAAATCGTGTGTACATGGCTAGAAATTTTTAAGTTCAATTTTCGCCGAGACCCACCTAATTTGTGATTATCTAACAAATTCCCAAAAATAAAGCATGACAGAAACGCAAGATTCAGAATTGCCGTATGCGATTGAAAATATAGGTCAAAAACTAGCAAGTGAAAGACTACAGAAAACCTACCAACTGGAAAAATACGAACAAAAAAACAAAATTATCTGTCAAGAGGTTAAGTAAATAGCAACTAAAAAAACCTAGCTAGAAATCAAGCCGCAGAAGAAGATGGACAACACGCACACTGTACTTGGGTTCAAGCAAGCAGAAGATCAACAAATTTTGCGCAAGATTAACTTGCCACACATACAAATAGAAATGGGTCATGCATTAGTTTGCTAAAAGCCAAGGTTACACGCGAAAATAAAAAAGAGCGATTGCACTAGAGATTCGGCAAGCATAAATGTCAAATGCAGTACGGCTAGCTAGTCAACGGGGCAGGAAAAAGAGGGGCCACAGGGTCAGAGCTTTGAACTTGGATAAACTTTAGATAGAGAGAGAGGTAGAAAGAGAAATACATAGGGCCAGATGATGACTACACTGTTCAAGACTATTCATACTCGTAATTACATGAAATGGTTAGTTCGAGTGGCGATTTTAAAGCTTAAAAGTTTTAATTTCTAGGGGCCTTCTAACGGACCAGGGTAAAGGTTAAAAGAGGTGAATTAATTTGACTTGAAAGTCTGAAAGACTTGAAAGTCTGTGAATTCTAGAATTTTGAGACGTTTAAAGTTTAAATAGAAGACAGCCAGACTGCTTAACCTAACGTTTTTATTGCTAAGATAAAATGGCTAAGAGATTAGGAAGCCAATGTAATTAAAAAAAAAAGAAATTATGTGAGGCGGAAAGATAGCCAACTGTTTGAGAAGAAATACCAACTCAAGATCTTTTTGTCAAGCGCTACTGTTTTTTGAATGAGGCGCTTCTTTAACGTGTCTGTTTGACTTTTTGAAAATTTTTGAGTATTTTTTTTCAAATGTGACAATTCACATTCTGATTTCTTAAAGTGTCCATTTAAATGTTCAAAGTGCCACTTTGAATGTTTAGAGTTTCATTTTGAATGTTCAAAGTGTCATTTTGAATGTTCAAAGTGTCACTCTGAATGCTTAATGTGTCACTTTAAATGTTTGAAGTGTCATTTTGAATGTTTTGTGACCTTTTGAATGTTTCAAAGTGGCATTTTGAATGTTCAAAGTGGCATTTTGAATGTTTCAAAGTGGCATTTTGAATGTTTCAAAGTGGCATTTTGAATGTTTCAAATAATTTTGAATGTTTTTTGTCCTTTTGAATGTTTAAAGTGCTATTTTGAATGTTTAAATTGTCACTTTGGATGTTTAAAGTGTCACTTTAAATGTTTAAAGTGTCATTTTGGATGTTTAAGGTGTCATTTTGAATGTTTCAAAGTGGCATTTTGTAAGTTTCGAGTGTCATTTTGAAACATTTAGGGGTCACTATGACCGTCAAAAGAGTCGTTTTATCACTGTTGAACATTGTAAGAGTAATAATAAAGTGACATATTATTAAAATGTATGTAAGTGTTTGATTCTATACGCAAAAAACAACAATCTTAAGCTACAAACCGCATTTGAAAACATTGAATTCAAAGTCATTTAAAATGATAAAAAATCATTAGCTAGAAAGTCAGCACCAGCTTAGTTAGACTCACCATAAGAGCGAGATAGTGCCTCTCAGCATAGCCCACGGGACCGGCACTGCGCAGCAGGCAATTGTGAAACTTGAGAAAAATGTCCAAATACTCGGGGTGATAGGCCATCACATGGAACACATTGCAGCTACGATGCCACTCGTGAAACTGGTCCAACAATAATTCCTGACTATGCTCGATTAGTTCGGCATCTAAGTCGTGACTGCTGCTACCAGAATCTGTCAAGTTGCCTTCATCGTCCAGCTCCTTCAGGGTCCAAGCCGCCGAAGCTGTACAGCTGTCGTCTGTCTGTCCATGCTCAGAAGTGGAACTCTGATCCAGAGGAATCAATTCCCGTTGCGGTATGAACTCAGACGTGGCAAATTCCGCAGAGTACCGAGGCCTAGGCAGTCGCATCTGCAGAGTTGTCTGCAATGCCGTATTTGAATCAGCATCAGATGTGTACTTATTGTTACAATACTTCCAGATTAGTAGCAGTTCTAACAGATGCGATCTAGGGTTCTGACGTAGTTGTATTTGGGCCCGAAAAAACTCTCGCTGTTGACACAGCTTTCTCTGCTGCAACTGCTGACGCATTCTTAAGCCTAGTTGGCGAAAACTCTCGGCAGTACTACTGCTACTATTGGTAGCTTCGTCCATTGGTTTAAATGGTCGATTAACTCGACTATTAACTAACATTGCGTTGCAAAAAATTTTCTTTGGCAAAAAATTTATTCTTGCTCAGTTTAAAAAAAAAGTTATTAGGAAACGGCATCAAAACAACGCTCCTTATATACCATTACTAATAGGGGGTTTAGATCTGACATTGGAATGACACGGGTAAAGGCTTGCTTAGTATATACGACACACCCCCTATGTACATTCTCTAGTGGCGGAGAGGTTTTCCTATCTCTCTGTCTTTCTCTCTTTGCGGTTCAGCAGCTAATGAGCGTTGCAGAGGATAGTCAAATGAGTGCAGAGTTTTAACACACTCAATGCCCTTGCTTTCACCCCAAAATATCTCTCTTACTTTTGTTTCTACTGGCCTTCTCAACTTAGAGCTCTTATTGGTTGATTTCGTCATCTCAAGTTTTGTCCTTTAAACACTTCGAGCTTGTTTCAAGTGCTTGCAAGGTTAAGAAAAAGACAGAACATAAGAAAAAAGGGAGGTAGTGGCTGAAGTCACGTGATACAGTTTCAAGCGTTTTTTAGTAAACAATTGGTACAATGGCTTTTTGGCAAATGACAGAATGTACCCTCGTTTCGATTGTTCCTTTAACCTTCTAGCTAGTATGACGTATGACAACAAACATTAGTCTTTTTATCTACCCCAAATGTTTAAACCTAAATAAAATTTGACAAATTGATATGGGACCTAAAATGCTTCGTTGGCTGAGTGATAAGGTCCTTATTTTGCCTGACAGACATTGATAGGACAAAAATGTTAAAAAAATAAGTTAAACAATAGTTTTAAGTAGTAAGCTTTGATAGTTCAAGTTTTTTTTTGGTTATTTTATACACAAAATTACACGTACTTTTTGTAGGTAAACACAGTCATTACATTTATCTGTAAAAGTCAAATGATAATTAAAAATAAATTTTTCGCAAACAAAATAAAAAAATCTATTTAGATAGCGTGCCCGAAAATCTGCAAAGCTGTCGAAACACTCGGACGATAATCACGCCACATGTCAGTCAGTTCGTGTTTTGCAAACCAAGCCTGACCCAGTGTTTACATTTTCCAAGTGCGCCTGCTCCCTAACCGCTTGTCAATCAGTAAGCCAGTCAGTCAGGCGTTCAGAGAAATTTTGCTAGTTACTAATTTATCCGCTCAGTTAGTCAGTTAGTCCGTCAGTCAGTCAGTCAGTCCGTCAGTCAGTCAGTCAGTCAGTCAGTCACTCACCCTGTCAGTCAGTCAGTCAGTCGGTCAGTCACTCACCCTGTCAGTCAGTCAGTCAGTCAGTCAGTCAGTCAGTCAGTTAGTCAGTCAGTCACTCACTCACCCTGTCAGTCAGTCAATCAGTCAGTCAGTCAGTCAGTCAGTCAGTCAGTCAGTCAGTCAGTCAGTCAGTCAGTCAGTCACTCACTCACCCTGTCAGTCAGTCAATCAGTCAGTCAGTCAGTCAGTCAGTCAGTCAATCAGTCAGTCAGTCACTCATCCTGTCAGTCAGTCAGTCAGTCAGTCAGTCAGTTAGTCAGTCACCTTGTCAGTCAGTCAGTCAGTCAGTCAGTCAGTCAGTCAGTCAGTCATTCAGTCAGCCAGCCAGTTACCTTGTCAGTCAGTCAGTCAGTCAGTCAGTCAGCCAGCCAGTCACCTTGTCAGTCAGTCAGTCAGTCAGTCAGTCAGTCAGTCAGTCAGTCAGTCAGCCAGTCAGTCACTCACCCTGTCAATCAGTCAGTCAGTCAATCAGTCAGTCAGTCACTCACCCTGTCAGTCAGTCAGTCAGTCAGTCAGTCAGTCACCCAGTCAGTCAGTCACTCACCCTGTCAGCCAGTCACTCACCCTGTCAGTCAGTCAGTCAGTCAGTCAGTCAGTCAGTCAGTCAGTCAGTCACCCAGTCAGTCAGTCACTCACCCTGTCAGCCAGTCACTCACCCTGTCAGTCAGTCAGTCAGTCAGTCAGTCAGTCACTCACTCACCCTGTCAGCCAATCACTCACCCTGTCAGTCAGTCACTCACCCTGTCAGTCAGTCAGTCAGTCAGTCAGTCAGTCAGTCAGTCAGTCAGTCACCCTGTCAGTCAGTCAGTCACCCTGTCAGTCAGTCAGTCATCAGTCAGTCAGTCAGCCACTCACTCACCCTGTCAGTCAGTCAGTCACTCACTCACCCTGTCAGCCAATCACTCACCCTGTCAGTCAGTCACTCACCCTGTCAGTCAGTCAGTCAGTCAGTCAGTCAGTCACTCACTCACCCTGTCAGCCAATCACTCACCCTGTCAGTTAGTCACTCACCCTGTCAGTCAGTCAGTCAGTCAGTCAGTCAGTCAGTCAGTCAGTCAGTCAGTCAGTCAGTCAGTCAGTCAGTCACCCAGTCAGTCAGTCAGTCACCCTGTCAGTCAATCAGTCATCAGTCAGTCAGTCAGCCACTCACTCACCCTGTCAGTCAGTCAGTCAGTCAGTCACTCACCCTGTCAGCCAATCACTCACCCTGTCAGTCAGTCACTCACCCTGTCAGTCAGTCAGTCAGTCAGTCAGTCAGTCACTCACTCACCCTGTCAGCCAATCACTCACCCTGTCAGTCAGTCACTCACCCTGTCAGTCAGTCAGTCAGTCAGTCAGTCAGTCAGTCAGTCAGTCAGTCAGTCAGTCAGTCAGTCAGTCAGTCAGTCAGTCAGTCAGTCAGTCAGTCAGTCAGTCAGTCAGTCACCCAGTCAGTCACCCAGTCAGTCAGTCAGTCACCCTGTCAGTCAGTCAGTCATCAGTCAGCCACTCACTCACCCTGTTAGTCAGTCAGTCAGTCAGTCAGTCAGTCAGTCAGTCAGTCAGTCAGTCAGTCATGAGCCAATGTGTAAAGTTGAAGACATTAGTGCAAAAGCGCCTTAGCGTTAGCATAAGAAGACACATTTGGAACAGGAAAACCCTGGATTAGAACTGGTAAGACAGGAAGGGGGCAGAGAAGTGAGGAAGGCAGGTTAGCGCCAGTTTAAAGGCCAAAGTAGAATGCACAGGGCACTGCACCGCTGTACTCGAAAATAGTCGTGGACTGCACGGGTTTAAAGAAGAGTTTTACAAGCGCACGCAAGAAAATGACGAAACACCACATTTGGCTGCTTTGGGTGTATGTTTTTTTAAGCATATATCTCTTTTTGCTAGCATTAGCAAAGCACTTTATCCAACCGAAAGCCAGTCAGAACATACTTAAATTTGTTTCGCTTGCCAATGACAACGTTGATTTGCACTTTTACAATCCCCTTTTCCAAAAAGAAGCGAGACAGAAAGGGGGAAGAGAATGTCAAAAATTCCGCCGCAATACAACTGGTATCCAGGTTCCGACTTTGGTGCGTTCATAAATCACGTGAGAGCTAGATTTTGGAAGCTTGCATGCGCCACGGGCATGTAGGAAGAAACGCGGGAGGTTTCACAGTTGTAACCGTCACATTTTGTTATTCGAACGATACGGAATAAGTGTCGGAGCGTTTGATATAGCTATAGAAGTGCACTTTTCTCCATCCATTAAAGTACAAATATCGTATGTAATTTCAGACAAAGTTGAATGTGCGAATATAAAAACTGCTTAATAAAAAAGTTGTTGTCTAAGTAGATAAAATCTTAGGGGTTTCAAAAGCATAGAATGCTGAATTCAATATTTTTAGCAAAATTAAGATAAACTTTTTTGATTTTAGAAATAAACAGCTACATGTACAAAGATCAAGACGGATAGATGAATAGATAGGTAGATAGATGGGTAGATAGATAGATAAGTAGGTAGATAGATAGGCAGATAGATAGACAGATAGATAGATATATAAATAGATGGGTAGATAGATAGATAGATAGATAGATAGATAGATAGATAGACAGATGGATAGATAGATAGATAGATAGATAGATAGATAGATAGATAGATAGATAGATAGATAGATAGATAGATAGATAGATAGATAGATAGATAGATAGATAGATAGATAGATAGATAGACAGACAGGTAGCTAGATAGATATGAGCTGTTAGATATATCTATCTATCTACCTGTCTATCTATCTATCTATCTATCTATCTATCTACCTGTCTATCTATCTATCTATCTATCTATCTACCTGTCTATCTAACTATCTATTTATGTCTATTATAAATAAATAGACATAAATAGTAGCGTGTCAATTCAGAAGAGGAATTTAATAACTGATAGCTATTTGAAAATTTGCCGAAAGAAAGCCTAGCAGAAAACTTGCAACGGAAAAATCTAGCTCTATTTTCCATAAGGAACGATTTTTATTTGCAAACAATAAAGAGCAGGAAAGTAGTGAGTAAAGCCGTCAAAGGGGACAAAGCCAGTAGCCACGCAATGCAGCAATGCCAAAAACTAGGCTGCAATTGCAACTAAGCCTCTAGAGACGATATGGAAAGCAGCAAAAATAGTCAGGCTATAGTTAAACTTTGGAGCCTCTCCATGACAGTAAAAGATTAAAATTACGCCTGACTAATGGAATTTTACTTGAAGCAACGTACGGTTTAGTTAGTTTTGTTCTATGCCCCCCCACAAAATAGTGGGAAGGACGAAACTTTTTCCCTAATTTTCTCTACTCACATAATTTTGTACGCTTATACTGCCACAGTTTTTATTCTACGTTTTATTTAATACAAAAACTGGATTAACTGACATTAATTTATTAAACTCTTGCCGCTGATGGTTGCACTTTCCACTCTTCATGCACAGCTGCAATTGTCAGGCCTGGTGCTTTTATTTGTCTGTCTGTCTGTCTGTCTGCTTGTCTGTTAGTTTTAATTATAAATCAAGGCACGTTCGTTTAAGATAGAGTTTAGCCCCGTTGCACTATAATAAAATAGGCAGTCTAGTACAAACGAACCAACAATATAAAATTGTGTTAGACAGACAGACAAACTGAATTATTTGTCTACGTTTAGGTGACTTATATCTAGTCGGGTATTCTAAATCGATTAAGACTTAACTAAAAAGTAGTAAACTATCAACCTAGCTGAAGAAACTAATCTCTTGACTTGAAAAATATTTTCAGATAAATTTGTTTCGCTCTTTAAGCCAATAAAACTTTTTCGAAACTAACGGAATGACTGTTTTTATTTAAATGCTGTTTAGCTTAATAAGTATTTAATTTTAACAATTTATTTTTAGACATTAGCTCAGCATGTGTCATTGGAATTCTCTTTGGATATTTTGCGTACTTTTACTGAGGTACATTGGCAGAAATATTATAACGTATAATATAATAATATTACTATAAATGTAATCAATAGACGTCTAGCCGCCCCTTGTTCAATGTCACGGTTATCTGCTCTACTTTAGTTCCAGGTGCGGGTATCTTCTTTCCTCCACTTCCATTTGCGGGTATCTTCTCAATCTCTCCCCACTAGATCCAGGTACGGGTATCTTCTCTCTCCTTTAGTTCCAAGTGCGGGTATTTTCTCTCCTTTAGTTCCAAGTGCGGGTATTTTCTCTCCTTTAGTTCCAAGGGCGGGTATATTCTTTCCTCATTAGTTCAATTTACGAGTATCTTCTCATCCCACTATTTCCATAGACGGGTATCTTCTCTTCCCTCGTTCCTTTTACAGGTATCTTCTCCAACTCCAACCTAGTTCCATTTGCGGGTATCTTCTCTCCCCTAAAGCCAGTTTTATTTTGCAAGCTAAAAAAACAAAAATGTTAGCGGTCTAAAAATAAACTCCTTTAACAGAAGGTGAACCTAGGATTTTTTTATTACTCAAAAATACACCAAAGTTAGGTTTTATTTAGTTTCACTTATCTGCAGTTAACCCCTGGATTTCATGTTATTCGATTGATAAAAGTGCATTTCTGAGGCACGCATTTCTCGTGTGGTTTTTTTGATACGTAAAACCTTGACGCTAAAACAACAACTTTATTGCATTCCTATATCCACAGAGTAATAGTTTTTTTAACTGCAAAGATCCCATAGTAGGATTAATCAAGCCGTCTTAACTGTTTCCAATATGGATGAGTCACGATTGTTAAGATAAAGTAAACATTCTGATATTCCCTTCGAGGAATGCCAGGGAATGGAGTGAAAAAAAGGGAAAACCAAGCATACCTAAGTTGACTCACAGTTTAAAGAGCAAATTGTTTTTTTGTTTAATCATAAAGGCTTACATTAAACCTACGTGCTCCACCAGAACTCAATTGATTTTTGTTCCCAAACCATATATTGATCTCCTTTTGTTTAAAAGCTTATCTGGGTGTTATCTACAAATCTTCAGCTTCGTTTTTTCGAAAATGCGATCAAACAAAATAATATTTTTAATGCGCAAAGGAAATGTATAGCTCTGCTCTAGAATGCACACAGACACACGCGTAAGGGTCGTGCTAACTAATAATATATTGATAATACTATAAGGTCAACAAACATTTTACATGGAATCCATTAGATAACAGAAAAGCAGCTTAACTGACAAAAAAGAAACTATGCCGCCAGAGCCAGGCTTAGTGTTTGGGAAGTCCTGTGTCAGCGGGGGGGGGGGGAGGGAAGAGAAGGCTGCCAAAAAATCTGATTTTTCTTGCGATGCACTTTAGCCAAACGCGCCAAGGAAAGTCAGCTGCTAGGGGGTAAGGACGAATCTCTTACCGCCTGCTCCCCCCACTTGGGAGAATTCCAATGCAGATCTTCAATTAGAAAGCGTATACGCCGCTTTGATAAATTAATCCCTATAAGGATTTTTACTCTCCATACTCTCTACATAGGAAATCTATTCTAAATTTTGTACACAAAACTAGAAGAAAAATGTTACTAACCTCAACAAAGTCGAGCAGCTCCGCAGCTTTCTCCCTGGCGTCCTGCAACGGCGCCAGTTTGGCTATTCGCAGCAGTTCCGGCAGCTGCTCTTCAATGTTGCAGCGCTGCGATGGGTCGCCGCAATGGCCAGCGGCTGCTGCGCCGCCCAGGTATTGCATTTCAGACATGTTTGGCGGCGAGCTTAAACCGAAATACCAAACTTGAAACATGCTGCGACACTGTAAGAAAATGTCGGCTCGATTGTTGGCATCTCTGTCTGATAGGCCTCGTAGCATGGAGATGGACTCTGGACTGCGGTTTAATGGCAGAAATGCTTCTTGGCCAGCTCCATTGTCCATTGCGTTCTCCTTGATTTTGGGATTAAATCTTCTTTAGGACAGTATTGCTTTGAGAAACAACTTGGACTGTGTTCTTTAGGCTGAAAAGTTATGTACAAGTAATAGCATAGTAAAAAGCAAATACAAAAATAAGATTGTCAAAACAATTGTCCCAAGGCCAAAGAGGGTACAATTACTTTTGAAAAACATATTACTCAAAACATATAATAGCATGAGATATTTTTATTCAAATAAAATAAAAAAATTATTATTATATTTTTATGACTTTGAACTGGTTGCTATTTATATAGAACAGACGTAGCTAGTATAAAAAATACTAGGTCAAATTAAGTTTTATTAAATTATTTGGGACTAAAAAACTAAGTAATAAAGAATTTAAGTATTTATGCATAATATTTATAAAAAATGGCCTTTCATATAGATCTTGTAACATTCTTGAAATCTATCACCATGAGTAATAAAAAGTAAAATAACTATATATAATTTTCCAACAAAAACTCTATTTAACCATTTAAGAAAATAAAACCAAATTAATATTAATTACTTTTATTAGTTCAATATTAAAGAAAGCTAGTATAAATTTCGTTAATTTAGTCATGTACATCTTTTTCCTTTTGCTACATAGGCTTTTTTACTGTTCATTCTAGTTCTAAAAAGATAACCACTTTAAAATTAAAACTTTTCAGCAACCGATTGCTTGCTAATTATGATTATTTTAACTATTGAAATAAGTTGACAAATTGCGTCTGACTGTCTGTCATATTTTTAGACTTTCTTGGTATTGCATTGCCTTGCAGGACATCACTAGGGCACTGTTCTGCACTGTCACAGCTTTATTATTTATAAAGTGTAGTTAGTTGGTTACATTAAATAGTATTTTGTGCATACATGCGCAACACCCGGCTGAATCGGCCGGGTGACAGGCCTGCCAAGCAAGGGACGTTGCAAAATCGCTGATGCAAGTCGCAAAATCGCCGATGTAAGTCACAAAATTGGTGAAAAACGAGGGGGTAAGTCGCAAATTGGAGAAGAATTGGGAAGATTCAGACAAGAATCGTTGGCGGGACCTTTTTTTTTTTGGTCCTTTGAAATTTTTGGCCAACTAAGTCGCAAATCTTTCCACTGACGACCTATGTCGCACTTACACTGAACAACGTCGCACTTTTGGTCAGAAACAATGTCGCACTTACACTAAACAACGTCGCACTGGCCGGGTAAGATTCAGGAGGTTGCGCATGTATGATTTTGTGTTGCATTGCACTTTGGGGCCACATTTTAATATCCATATTGCATATCTGCAGGTTTTTTACATTTATTTCAAAAGGGATTATTTGTATGACTTTTAAAAATAAAATTTACTTGAGGTTAGGAAAAAATTATTAGAGAAATTAGAAAATTTGATAAAATAGCCATATATTTGTTATATTCCTGTTTTCTCACATAATTATTATTTTGGAATTGCTTTCTAAACAAGAGGTCTCAACTGTGGAAATTTTACCAAAATGGTCCAGCCAAATTGCTAAAATGACTATTGCCAAAGTAGCTAGGCCTATTACTAAAGTAAAGTGGCTTGTTACCAAAGTGACTAAAATCTATAAATAGAAAAGTGATACTGATAGCTATGCTTAAATTATGTATTTTTTCCAATTATGTTACATATTCTAAAAATGGAGCTAATTAATTTGGCAACCCACATATACTATATTGGAATAAGTTTTCTTTTCAATTATTTGATTGTGTCCCATGCAAAATGGAAAAATTATAGTGCAATGCATGCATAAGGTGTGGCAAAGCTGTGCTGCAGGATACCCTTAGGCCTTGTCCAAGCTTTATTTTTAGTTTCATCTTAGCTTCACTAAATTATTTGTGACACATTTGTAGGATTTTTCAGGATATGTGGCACACATCGGCAAAATTTAGAGATTTATTGCAATAATAGCAATAGGGCACTTATAGTCTTAAATTAAAATTTTCTGAATGTCTTAAAAACAGTGAATACCTTAAATGATTGCGACTAAATTTTCATTACATCAGAGAGCTAATAGAAATGTAAACATGGCCTTCATATAATAATATCAGGCCTAATTCGAAGTTTAAAAAAATGACCTTTTGCCGAAATTTAAAAAAAATTACAAGCAAAAACTGATAACAGAAAAAGTCGCTTTGATTATTTTTCTGTAAATATTTAAGACAAATAAAGGCAGACAGTGGTGCAACTAGAAATTTGTGAAGGGGGAAACTTTGATGAGTTTTTTGAAAGCGTGGCAAATCAGGGCTGGATAACTTTTTTAAATAGATTTGGTCCCCACTTACCGTTTTTACCTGTCGTTCAACTCTCCTAGTTGCGCTATTAACGACAGAAAATCAAGATGCAATAAAATAAATGCGATGGCTAGCAGTAGAATTATGTCCAGAGCGCTATAATCATATATTCATTTCTTTGAAAAAGCAAACTTTAAAAGGTTTTTTATTAAGAATTTTAACAACGAGTACAAAGTTTAATTTACCTTGCACTTTAAAACTTTGGAATTTGGCTGAAATGGTTTATACAAATAATTTTTTTATATTTTTAAAATTTCTAAATGTATATATATTATACATGCATTACTTTTTTGAATTGCTTTTCTTCCCTATTTTTATTCAGCAAAATATCACTATCAACAAAAGCATGCACATTCACCTAACTTAGTCGCTTGTTTTTGTATAACTTTCAGTAACATTTACCTCAATTTTCTGCGGTTTCTGCCCTATTTGCTCTTGAAGTATATATGCATACATGTTTTAGTGCGTTACTAGCTTAGATTTTGCTAGAAAATCACAACTTTTTGCGTTTTATTATATATCGATAACCGATTGTTGGATAGACTTTTTGCTTTGTAAAACCGACTAACGTGTGTCTAGCTAAGGTTTAATTACCATTTTTGACCTATCAATCATCATTAACAGACTGAGCTGAGCCCTGAGTTCTGACTGCCTTGACTCAATAAGGTCTGAATCGGATCACAGTGTGTTAAAGTTAATTCGAGTAAATAGGCTTATATTACTATTCCTATAGTCTCTTTTAACAAAAATAGGCCTAGGTTAATAGGTTAAGCTACTATAATTTGGTTTTTCAATAGCATAATTTTCAATGTATCTTCAATAATAGTATTTTTACATAAAGCTTGGTTAGGCCTATTTAGCATTTTAGGTCTACACAATGCTTTCTATACTTTTTATAGGTCTAGCTTTGTCATTAATTTATTATTTTATAGAGAGCAAGGAATATTTGTTAAATATTCCCTTTTGCCATAGGCATAGTTCATAGCATTTATAGTAAAAAGTTTAGACTTCTTGAAGTTTAGGTTAGTAAAATACTTCCAATTTTTCTAGACTCATAAATTTGTCTTTACAGGGTTATTTGGGTATACTGATTTCAATTTTCCACTCCATTTTCATGTAGCTTAAGCCAATATCCAAGGGCTAGAGGAATGTGGGGTTTTAGGGTAGGGAAAGCCTATACATAACTAAAATAGGCCTAATTTATAGACTTAGGCCCTAATCTTCAAAAGAGACATGGGTATATATATTGAAGAATGGGTCTGTCTGGTTTTATTTTTTCGCTAGGCATAGGATGCAAAATTGCATCATGCTCTTAATTTTAGGATGCGATTTCAGGGTTTAGGATATAATTTTTTTAAGTCTCAATTAAGAGGTCTTCTATTGTAAAAAATTTAAAAAATCAGGATGCGAAATCACATCCTATATCAAATTTCAGGATGTGATTCTCATAGTCAAGATGCTCTAGCATCCCTATAGCACAAAAAATAAACCCAGGGGTCTGTATATTTTGTTTACTTTGTATAGATTAAGTCTATATAGTTTCTTTATCCCATATCTAGGGTCTAGGGTAGCCCACAGCTCACATAATTTACAGACCTAATTTAGGTTTTTTGTGTCACTAGTATGACATGCCAATTTCAATTTTGAAATGGCATAATCAAACTTAAGCAATTATGCCAAATGGCATAATTGATTTTCACAATTTTATAATTTTTTGAAACAAAGAAAAAATATCATTAACATATAGTAATATTTTGAGTTTACAAACTTGAAATAAAATACGAGTAATCCATAATGGCATAATCAAATTTTGGTAATTTTGCCAAAATGGCATAATTGGCCCAGCAAAAAACCCAGAACCTAATCTTTAATAGAGGCATGGAGATTTATTGAAGATTGGGTCTGTACATATGTTTTCCTTTTTTGGTAATCCATACCTAGGGTCTGAGGGAAGAGGTTGTAGGGTGGGGGAGGCCTATAGCTTAAATAATTTATAGGCATAATCTTCAATAGAGTCATGGGGATCTATTGGAGATTAGGTCTATATTTTTTCCTTCGTGACAAAATAATAACTGTGCTTAGATGCTTAACTATATAGAAAAATAATAAATAAGTAGGTAAACTTACAAATTATTGAATTTTTAACAGTCAGAGATAATTTCAAGAAGTTGTTAACTATAATTGAATAGATTAGCAGACAAAATTTAGTAAGAGAAAAGAACTTGGACAAGGTCAAAATGATAATAAATAATTCAGTTTTAAAATTTACCAAAAAATTGAGTGAGTACATTTAACCAAAGTTAACTTTTTGACTAATAAAAAATAATATTTTGCTATTAAAATTAATGAATTTCATATAAATTAATGGATAAAAAATTATAAAAAATTGGAATAATACATCAATACAAAAGATATAAGTACTTTCAACACAATTAAAATTGACGCAAATTGAATCAACACAACTATTTTTTAATAAAAAAGCATTGCAAAAGCAAGCACACCTGTTGTACCACTTTTGATAAGATAGATTTATAGTAATTTTAAAATAATTTTCTATTCTTGTAAGAAAATTAAATTCTAATAAAAATTCTGTGTTAAATAAATTTTGGAATGGATACAAATGTCTCTGTATTAAATGCCTATATTAAATGACATTGTATTTTAATAAATTATGTTAAATCTGAAAAATTTACAAAATATCTTTCCTTCAACACTGACCACTTCAGCCCGCCAAGCGCCAGTGGCCATGCAGACCTATCAGCATGTCCAATCAGCTAATCCCTATTCTGGCACCATAATGCACTTAGACGAGATGACATCCGCCACAGCTAGCGAGATCAGTCTATCTCAAACGCTAGACGCTCAAGTTGAACAAGAGCAAGCCTGCTACGATTGTTATCAGCGTCATTTGGCCGCCGCAGCTGCCTCCACAGCTGGCTCCGTGTCTAGCGGCGGCGATCGTCAAGAATTGGAGCGTCAACAACTGCTGCTACTACGCGAAGAGCACATTGACTATTTAACCAGGCGATTGAAAAGTTTGCCAGCCAGTTTCAGCGGCTTGGATGCCAGCCAAGCCTGGCTAGCCTATTGGTCCGTGCACGCGCTCTACCTACTCGGCGAAGATCTAGACGATGATATTGCCGCTGCCCTAGCCAACCTACTAGCCAGTATGCAGTGTCGCGACACTGGCGGCTTCGCTGGCGGACCGCACCAGGTGGCCCATCTAGCCGTCACCTACGCCGCCGTGAACTGTCTGTGCATTCTCCGTCGGTTGGACATTGTTGACAAGCCGTCAATGTGCCGATGGTTAGCTAGCCTTCGCCAACCCGACGGCTCCTATCGAATGCAAGTCGACGGTGAAATCGACGTACGCGGAGTCTACTGCGCCGTTTCAGTTGCTAAATTATTAAATTTGTCGGAGTTTGATTGTTTGTTCGACGCCAGCACAGTAGCCTGGGTGGCCAGGTGTCAAACCTACGAAGGCGGATTCGGCGGCGTGCCCGGCTCCGAGGCGCACGGCGGCTACGCCTATTGCGCTTTCGCCGCGTTGAAAATTCTCAATCGAACTGACGCCTGCGATTGTCGCCGACTGTTGCGTTGGGCTGCGATGCGTCAGATGCGATTCGAAGGCGGCTTCCAGGGTCGGACTAACAAACTGGTGGATTCGTGCTACAGCTTCTGGGTGGCCGCCCTGTTTCCTATTCTGCAGAGTTCGTTGCCGCCGTGGCTAGCTGAATCAGCCGACTCCGGCTGGCTATTCGATCAGGATCGTTTGCAACACTACGTGCTGGCCTGTTGTCAGAAAAGCAGCGGCGGATTATTCGATAAACCGCCTGGCAGTCCTGATCCCTATCACTGCTGCTACTCCCTGTCTGGCTTGTCCATCGCTCAGCATTATTTAAGACCGATGAATGCCGACAATGCTACTGTTAGTAGCCAAGAGGTGCTATTAACCGGTCAGCGTTATAATCAGCTTCGTATGACCTGCCCGTTGCACAATATCGGATTGGAGTTCCTACCGGCTGGGTGCGGTCTGAGCTATGCTAGTCCGGCGTCGGTGCCTCATTCATTGACTTGAAAAAGAAGGAGAAGCGAAAAAGTAGTAAATATATATATCTATCAAATTTACACTTCTTTCTACTTTAATTTAAATTTGCTGCCAAATTTGGATTTTTGTATGACGCACAGAAGGCACATTAAAAAAATATATGCAAATTTTGACATGTCAGTAATTGGCAAATACGCGCCTAAACTGTTTGGACAAACAATTGCCTAGACGCTGTTGTTCTGCCCTAATTTTGCCTCATTGAGTCCCGAGATTGACAGCTATCAAGTGACAGAAAATATTATTCAAGTTTTGCAGGTAAAGAAGATGGATAGAACGATTATGGATTGCGCGCTTCTACTTCACATTGGACTTTCTTGATGTTACCCTCCCCTATACTCTACTCAGTTTTGTTAGCAACTCTTTGACAACCTCATGATGAATCCCAAGTCTCCCAGATCATCAGGATTCAGATAATTTATCTTCTCATCTCCTTAGCTTAAAGGGTTAACAACGCGTTCTCTTTCAAAGTTGATCGGTTCTTTATTGAAAAAGTGTCATAAATTTTGTAACCTTAATTTTCGACCTCTTGTCGTCGTGGACACCTTGTGAAAAAAAGAAAATAATTTTTTGGACGGACAGTAAAATTAGGTATTTTAGATATATTTCATAAACATAAAGTGTGATTTCAACCAGAAAAAAATTTGACGCGCATTCTAAGAGCGTAGGTTTTAGTGAACTCTGCTCCTTCAGTTAGATTCGAGGTGATACCCTCTGCTCCTTCATTTAGATTCGAGGTGATACCCTCTGCTCCTTCAGTTAGATTCGAGGTGATACCCTCTGCTCCTTCAGTTAGATTCCAGGTGACACCCTCTGCTTCTTCAGTTAGATTCCAGGTGACACCCTCTGCTCCTTCAGTTAGATTCCAGGTGACACCCTCTGCTTCTTCAGTTGGGATTTCAGGTGATACCCTCTGCTCCTTCAGTTGGGATTTCAGGTGGCACTCTCTGCTCCTTCAGTTGGGATTTCAGGTGGCACTCTCTGCTCCTTCAGTTGGGATTTCAGGTGGCACCCTCTGCTTCTTCATTTAAATTCCAGGTGACACCCTCTGCTCCTTCAGTTGGGATTTCTTGTGGCACCCTCTGCTCCTTCAGCTGGAATCTAGGTGACACCCTCTGCTTCTTCAGCTGGAATCCAGGTGACACCCTCTGCTTCTTCAGCTGGAATCCAGGTGACACCCTCTGCTTCTTCAGCTGGAATCCAGGTGACACCCTCTGCTTCTTCAGTTAGATTCCAGGTGACACCATATGCTCCTTTCATACGAGCTGGTTACTAAAGTCGAACGGCTTGTGTGATAATATAGACTTAAATAATGAATTTTACTTACGTAGAAAACAAACATGCGATGAAGCAGTTCGTAACCAACTTTTGCGTTAAGTTTTATGACATGGCAGCATACATTGCGTTATTGTGCTTAGAAATTAGGTATTGAAATTTTCAAGGTAGAAAAGTATCTAATAATTTTTTTGAAGTCATTTCTGCGTATTATTATAATTATTTTCAATTAAAACGATAATTTTTGACGAATCTATTTGTCCCTTTCCCCTCCTCCCCTTCCGATTTTCCCCATTTTCAGGACTTATACGACAAGCTGACACAAACGCCGGACACAGACCTTAGGAGTGCGAGCTCTACTTAATAATGACTTTTTTCGAGTCGTTGCTTCGTCATAATAGAGTAGTTGAAATTAATATGCTTGACATTATTTGTTCCTTTGATTATAATTAAAAGTTGATAACCTGTTAATTAGCTAATGTTTAATAGCATTCTTGCAACAATGAAATATATTTATGGTCGAGTATTTATGAATTATTAATTTTAAACAAAGCTCTTGTTCTATTTGTTTGTTATTGTACTTTTAAATTTACTATTAACAAGTAAAAAAGAATCTTAGCCCCTTACGATTTAGTAGCTGCAGCTAAATACAACAGGCCTGCCAACAAGCTGATAAATTCAGGTGAGTAATGAGTTCCTTCTTAGAATGTAATAAAATAATAATAAAAAGCTTTATAATTGCATGAGAAGTTACTGGGCTCTTTATTGCGAATCGGTACTAAAACTTGTTTTCTTCTATTTAAGCTAAATAATTTGATACTCCCATTTGTAAGCTATGTATTCCTAAACTGTTATTACATAAGAAAATAGTGTCTGGAGATCATTTTGAAATGCGGAAAACTGACAAATATTTCAAATTCTCTTACCCTCTCTGATTTCAGATAAAGCGCCTGCACTCGAAGTGAAATGAGCTTTGACGCGAGTATTGACAAGTTATTTTTTAATTTTTTATGTGCCCTAGTCCTAGAGTACCAGTAAAGTTGGGTACTGTTTAGAAATAATTATATTGCTCTATTTTTACTAATATTAAAGGATGTTTGAGGATTTTGAGGAAAAGGGAAGAAGTTTTCAGGTCATGTAAATTTGTAAATATAGGCTAAAAAGAAGTTTTCAGGTCATGTACATTTGTACATAAAGGCTAGGAATAAGTTTCAGGTCATGTACATTTGCACATATAGGGTAGGAAAAAGTTTTCAGGTCATGTACATTTGTACATATAGGCTAGGAAGAAGTTTTCAGAGCCAGAAGTAGCTGTAAATAGAGCCTAAGTTTATTTCAATTCGTCCTTTTTAACCAAGCAAAACCCGCCTTCTGATTGCGCAACTCTTTCCAGTAAAACAAAACTAAACAATCGAATGTCTTCTACAATTCATTTTCGATTTAAATCTAATCCGAGCTACGATGTTATCAATTTCGATGGCGACAATATGCGCGTGCTGGAATTAAAGAATTCTATCAGGGCCAAGTGCGGACTGAGAAGCAACGATTACGATTTGCGTCTCTCCACCGAAGATGGAAAAGGTTAGGATTTTGTTTGTTTAGATAGTGATTAGTTATTGAATCTATACAATTAATTTATTATTTTTTTTACGTTTAGTATTCGCTGACGAAGACGAGTTGGTGGAGAAAGGCACGCATGTTCTGGTGGTTAGGGCCCCGCGACCTCCGCCACAGCAACAGCAGCAGCAGCAGCAGTGGGAGCCAACTCCGCCACCTCAGACTGCTGCCACCGCTAGCGCTTCGGACGATTTGGCTCAAGCAAAAAGAAGTGACGATTCTGTAGGCAAAACGGAGCAAGTCAATCAACAGGAGGAAGATAGCAGCAAGCCAGCTCCAGAATCGGTAATGGGATTCTTATTTTTTTCATTTTTTCTACTTAACTGAGACACACACTGTTATACACACTATATGCACCTAACTGTGTCAGTGTTTTTCGCAGTGTGTCTCAGAGTGTCTCATTGTTAATCTAAGTGTGTGTCTCAGAGTGTCTCAGAGTGTCTAAGTATGTGTCTCAGTGTGTGTCTCAGTATGTGTCTCAGTGTGTATCTTAGTGTGTGTCTCAGTATGTGTCTCAGTGTGTGTCTCAGTATGTGTCTCAGTGTGTGTCTCAGTATGTGTCTCAGAGTGTCTCAGAGTGTCTAAGTATGTGTCTCAGTGTGTGTCTCAGTATGTGTCTCAGTGTGTATCTTAGTGTGTGTCTCAGTATGTGTCTCAGTGTGTGTCTCAGTATGTGTCTCAGTGTGTGTCTCAGTATGTGTCTCAGAGTGTCTCAGAGTGTCTAAGTATGTGTCTCAGTGTGTGTCTCAGTATGTGTCTCAGAGTGTCTCAGAGTGTCTAAGTATGTGTCTCAGTATGTGTCTAAGTATGTGTCTCAGTGTGTGTCTCAGTATGTGTCTCAGTGTGTATCTTAGTGTGTGTCTCAGTATGTGTCTCAGTGTGTGTCTCAGTATGTGTCTCAGTGTGTGTCTCAGTATGTGTCTCAGTATGTGTCTCAGTATGTGTCTCAGTGTGTATCTTAGTGTGTGTCTCAGTATGTGTCTCAGTATGTGTCTCAGTGTGTATCTTAGTGTGTGTCTCAGTATGTGTCTCAGTGTGTGTCTCAGTATGTGTCTCAGTGTGTGTCTCAGTATGTGTCTCAGTATGTGTCTCAGTATGTGTCTCAGTGTGTATCTTAGTGTGTGTCTCAGTATGTGTCTCAGTGTGTGTCTCAGTATGTGTCTCAGTGTGTGTCTCAGTATGTGTCTCAGAGTGTCTCAGAGTGTCTAAGTATGTGTCTCAGTGTGTGTCTCAGTATGTGTCTCAGTATGTGTCTCAGTATGTGTCTCAGTATGTGTCTCAGTGTGTGTCTCAGTATGTGTCTCAGTGTGTGTCTCAGTATGTGTCTCAGTATGTGTCTCAGTATGTGTCTCAGTATGTGTCTCAGTATGTGTCTCAGTATGTGTCTCAGTGTGTGTCTCAGTGTGTGTCTCAGTATGTGTCTCAGTGTGTGTCTCAGTGTGTGTCTCAGTTTGTGTCTCAGTTTGTGTCTCAGAATGCGTGTCAGTGTGTGTCTCAGAGTGTGTCTCAGTGTATGTCTCGGTGATTTTTGCAGTGTGTGTCCCTGAACTTAAGTTTCCATTGTTTTTTGTTTCAATTCAGATTGGCCCTGTACAGTCTTCTTCTAGTGGCAGTCAGCAATTGGAGGCGTCGGCGACTGCCGCTGACGGAATGGACGCTAAGGAGGATGCTGGAAATGGACTGTCACCGTCCACTGGGTAATCATATTTTTGTTTTATTGCGCTGTCTATGCTTAGAGCAGTTGTTTGCAAGCAAAGTGCCCTAAAACTAAGGGGACGAGTGGCTCGGCGGTCTAGCGCGTCTGCCTTGTGTGCCACTGTTTCAGGTTCGACCCCGCGTTGTAGGTTGGCTATTTTCCCTAGCGCAGTTTCGTGTGCAGGGTCACATTAATTTGGGGCCTTGTGCACGAATTGGTTGGGCTATGGGCCAGTTGTGCAATTTACGCCCACGAGGGCAACCCCCCAAGGCATAGAGAGTGTGCATCATTGGAAATACCGGTTTGTACACCCGATTTGAGTGCGTGACTGGGTGTCGGCCTGTGTGTGTGTCTATGCCTGCATACCGTATTTAGTGTCACTGAACGCGCTTGAATAGTCAGCGCAATGGACAGTCATGCCCAGTCGCTGGTTGTGGGACGATGTCGCTTCAAGCATCAAGGTACCTGCTGCCCACGTGCAGATTTAGCTTTTTTAGATTCTTCAGCGAACTCCTTTACCCCTGATCCTTCAGCAAGCTCTTCTAACCTCTAGCAAGCTCCTCTGCAACTTTGATGACGTGTAAGGAGTCATCAAAAAATGCACCTAACCAAAATCCTATTCCTCTTAACAATACTCTAGCAGTGCGAGCGACACCAAAGCCGCCGAATCGAATGTCTCCCAGCAAGGAGCTGCTCCCTCTGTGTCCACCGCAGTCGCCACCTTCGTTGCTGCCGCTCCATCTGCTTCCCTCCCGGCCGTTCAAGTGCCAGGAGAAATGCTGTGCCCTTTGTGTCATCGAATCATGACAGATCCACAGCTGATCGTCTGCTGCGGCATGTCCTTCTGCCGCGCCTGCATACTGAATGCGCTGAAGTCCAGCGACACCGAAGGCGTCTGCCCGTCCTGCAAATCTGAAGGCAACGACGAGGACTCCTTGGTGCCAAATAAAAACATCCGCGAGGCTATCGCTGCTTTCCAACTGCGTCATCCTCGGATTGATTCATTGGCTAGCAGCAAGTCGTCTCCGGCGCATTCGCCAGCTTCCCCGGCCGCCGCTGCCGCCAAGAGTCCCGCCAGATTGACCGAAGACACTGCGGGTAGTCTGTCGCCGGCTGCTGTTGCTAGCGAGTCTGCTGACAGTCAGAAGTTGGCCGGTCCCGGCACTGACCGAAAATCCCCGGCCATGGATGCTAAGAGACGCGATGGTAGGTGTACTTTTATTCGGTTTTTTGTCTTCTGTTCATTTTTCTTGTGCAAAACTTGACTGGACAGTGTGGACACTCCTGACACACCAGTTTTTATAGTCCTGACACACCAGTTCTTATAGTTCTGACACACCCGATTTTAAAGTCCTGACACTATATTTTTTATAGCCCTGACACTCCATTTTTTATAGCCCTGACACTCCATTTTTATAGTCCTGACACACCAGTTCTTATAGTTCTGACACACCCGATTTTAAAGTCCTGACACTATATTTTTTATAGCCCTGACACTCCATTTTTATAGCCCTGACACACCAGTTCTTATACTTTTGACACACCAGTTCTGACACTCCCGACACACCAGTTCTGACACTCCTGACACACCAGTTCTGACACTCCTGACACACCAGTTCTGACACTCCTGACACACCAGTTTTTATAGTCCTGACACACCAGTTTTTATAGTCCTGACACACCGGTTTTTATAGTCCTGACAACAGTTTTTATAGTCCTGACACACCAGTTTTTATAGTCCTGACACACCAGTTCTTATAGTTCTGACACACCCGATTTTAAGTCCTGACACTCCATTTTTTATAGCCCTGACACTCCATTTTTTATAGCCCTGACACTCCATTTTTATAACCCTGACACTCCATTTTTATAGCCCTGACACACCAGTTCTTATACTTCTGACACTAGTTCTGACGCTCCTGACACACCAGTTCTGACACTCCTGACACACCAGTTCTCACACTCCTGACACACCAGTTCTGACATTCCTGACACACCATTTCTCACACTCCTGACACACCAGTTCTCACACTCCTGACACACCAGTTCTCACACTCCTGACACACCAGTTCTCACACTCCTGACACACCAGTTCTCACACTCCTGACACGTCAGCTTGTGCAGCCCTGACCCAACAATTTTTGTAGCGCTGACCCACCAAAAAATCCCTACCCCGCATGCCCAGACACCCCGCCTCCAAAGTCAACCAAGCCAACTTCAACTTCAATGGCAACGGAGCACCAGCCGCCAGTTCGACATTCGGCCTCGTCGCTTCCCTTCATATCCGGTTCCGGTCTGCCCGCCATGCCGGCTCATCGTCCGCAGCAGCCGCAGCTGGTCCAACCTGTTTACCCGCATCATCATCAACTCTACCAGCAGCATCCGCATCAGCAACAGCTGATGCATCACCAGCATCTTCATCCTCATCAACAACATCCGGCTAACCCTTACGGCATGCCTCAGATGCCCCAGGCGCCGCATCAAGTTTTCGCCAACTACGTCAACCCGATGGCCCCTGTGCATCATCCCATGCAGCAGCTTGCCCAGCAACAACAACAGCAGCATCAGCAGCACATGATGTTGCCAGCGCAATTCGTTCCCCCGTCGGCAATGTCGCATCATCATCAGCATCAGCAGCAGCAGCAGCAGCAGCCGCCGCCGGCCGCGCCACCAATGGCAGTGGTGCCTCCGCACACGCATCTGCATCTGCAGCCGTCCACAGCGCCAATGCCCTTGCAAGCCGACTCGTCCACCTCCAGAAAGTCGCCAGCCAAGACTACCTCGTCGTCGTCGAAAATGCCGAGATCGCCGAAATCACCGCCTCGTAACCGTCGACGACGTCATCGAGAAGATCGGCCTAGTCGAAGTCGCAGTCGGAGTCGCAGTCGGGGCCGCGGCCGACAATCTCGAAGTCCCCCGTCAAGCCGGCAGCGGCGTCGAGACGTCGAGCAGCGAAGCTCCGGCCATTCGCGTCGCACTCGAAGAAGCCGCAGCCGGAGTCGCAGCCGCGGTCGCGGTCGCTCTTCGCCGGATTCTCGTCGGCGGCATCGTCGAACGGTCGCGGACGAACCGGCGGCTGGCGCCGAAGCAGCAGCAGCAGCCGCCGCTGCCGCAGCAGCCGCCGCCGCAAAACGTCGACAGGGAGAGTCGGACGCCTTCTCTAAGGAAGCTTTCGACATGTTTATGAAGTGGGTTGATTTTTTATTTGTTTTTACTTTTCGTTTTAGTTTTAGTTTTTAGTTTTAAACTAGCGAATCTAAAACATGCTTAAAAATCCTAGGATAAATCATGAAAAATCCTTTTTAAAATGCATACGCAGTCTTTCAAAATCCACAAATTAACCAATAAAATACTTAAATGATTCTTCAAAATCCTCAAATGATCCTTTAAAATCCCAAATGATCCCTGAAAATCCCTAAAAGATCCTTTAAAGTCCTTAAGGAATCCATAAAAATCCTTCAAAGATCCTTAAAAATCCTCAAATGATCCCTAAAAAATCCTAAAATTATCCCTCAAAATCCTTAAATCAAATGATCCTTAAAAATCCTCAAAAAATCCTTCAAAATCCTTAAATAATCCTTCGAAATCCGCAAAGAACCCTTCAAGATCCTCAAATAATCCTTTTAAATCCCCAAATGATCTCTCAAAATCCCCAAACAATCCTCAATATCTTAAAATGATCCTTTAAAATCCTCAAGATACTCAAACGATCCTTCAAAAAATCATATCATCCTTTAAAAGTGATATTTCACATCCGCAACCGATCTATAAATATCCTCCAATTTCTCATCTCCAAGAATCCATCAAAATCCCCAAATCGAAGCACTCTATAGCTCCAGCCTGTGAACAATGTTTCGCAAATGTAATCAGGCTGTCTCCCATCCTTTCAGAGCGTTCCAACAGATGCAGCAGAAGAGCGCAAAAGCCGACAACAGCGGCGGCGATGGAAGCGGCGGAGCCGGTCGTGAACGTTCCAATTCCTCAGCTGGCTCGCGCGACAAGCCCAGTCGAAAGACTCCGACATCGTCCACGACGACAAAGCCAAGCGGCGAAGCATCTCGTCGATCGCGTAAAGACGATTCAAAACAACAGCCGGCTAATAAAAAGGCGAAGCGTCGCACCTCGCCGACCTCTTCGTCATCATCGGCAGACTCCTCAGATTCGGATAGGCCGGCCAAGAAGGTCCGTTCGAAAACGTCGGAAACTGAGAAATCGACAGTGGACAAACATTCCGCCAAGGCTGACAATAACGACAAATCGCCGGATAATCCAGTTGAGGATCTTCGGACTCGGCTGACTAGACAACGGGATCAAGCGGCTGCTGTTGCTGTAGCTGCTGCAGCTCCCGACGATGCTGCCGATGCTCAAACTGCTGCGACTGAAACTGGCGCCAATGTCGAGCAGGAATTTCACGAGGCCGACGTGTTGTCGGTTAGCGGCGTGTCGGAGGACAGTTTCGGCGAGAAGGAAAAAATTTTCGGGGTTAGCAAAGGGTAAGCTGGAAAAAACGATCAATCCTTATTGTTCCTTAAAAGTCTGTATCGGCCCCTTAAACCTTTCTTAGGGTCGTATCCAACTTCTCTTGAAATCTCCATTTAACCACTTTAGAATAGCTTGTAGATCCCGTAAGCTCCCGTAAAATCTCAATTTAATATTCTAGGAATCACCCCCTAACCCTTCTAAGAATCACCCCTTATCATTTTTAGAACTTCCTTTGCCTTTCTTAGAATTACTCCCTTTACCTTTCTTAGAATCTTCCCCTTAGCTTTAGAATCGTCCCTCTTACCTTTCTTAGAATCGTCCCCTTAGTCTTTCTTAGAATCGTTTCTCTAGATTTTTTTAAAATCAACCCCTTAGTTTTTCTTTGAATCGTCCCCTTAGCCTTTCTTAGAATCGCCCCCTTAGTCTTTCTTAGAATCGTTTCTCTAGATTTTTTTAAAATCAACCCCTTAGTTTTTCTTTGAATCGTCCCCTTAGCCTTTCTTAGAATCGCCCCCTTAGTCTTTCTTAGAATCGTTTCTCTAGCTTTTTTTAAAATCAACCCCTTAGTTTTTCTTTGAATCGTCCCCTTAGCCTTTCTTAGAATCGCCCCCTTAGTCTTTCTTAGAATCGTTTCTCTAGCTTTTTTTAAAATCAACCCCTTAGTTTTTCTTTGAATCGTCCCCTTAGCCTTTCTTAGAATCGCCCCCTTAGTCTTTCTTAGAATCGTTTCTCTAGCTTTTTTTAAAATCAACCCCTTAGTTTTTCTTTGAATCGTCCCCTTAGCCTTTCTTAGAATCGCCCCCTTTGGCTTTCTTAGAATCGTTTCTCTAGCTTTTTTTAAAATCAACCCCTTAGTTTTTTTTTGAATCGTCCCCTTAGCCTTTCTTAGAATCGCCCCCTTTGGCTTTCTTAGAATCGTCCCCTTCGTCTTTCTTATAATCGTCCACTTAGACATTTTTAGAATCATCCCTTTAACCTTTCTTGAAATCGTTCCCTTAGCCTTTCTTAGAATCTTCCTCTTTGCCTTTCTTAGAATCGTCCCTTTAGACTTAGAATCATACGTCTAGCCTTTCTTTGAATCGTTCCCTTAGCCTTTTTTAGAATCATCCCCTTAGCCTTAGAATCATCCCCCTAGCCTTTCGTAAAATCGTCCCCTTAGTCTTTCTTACAATCGTTTCTCTAGCTTTTCTTAATATCGTCCCCTTAGCTTTTCTTAGAATCGCCCCCCCCCAATCGCAACCCCCTCAGATCCGCTGCCGATGCTCCAACTAAAGAGGAGAAAAAGTCGGTCAAATCTGATGACAAAAAGAAGCGACGCCATGCGGAGGACGCGGACGAACATCAGCAGGACAATCAAACCAAAAAGCGCCGTCATCGTCACAAAGAGAAGAAGCATAAATCGGAAAAATCAGCCGCCAAAAAGAAGTCTAAAAAGGAGAAAAAGTCGAAACGCAAGTCTAACAAGCGCAGCAAGAAGAAGACTGAGACAAAGTCGGAAGACAAGGAGGCAGATTCAATCAAAGATTCCGCGTCTGAAGATGCCGAATCTGAAGCGTCCACGTCTGAAGTGGATGCCGTGCCGCCATCCGCCGCCGCTGGCTCAGAGGTTGCCACCGCCACAGATTCTGGTCAAATGGCCGCTACTGAGGGTGTCCAATAACTTTCACTTTTATTGTGTAAAAGCAGGGGTATTTATACTAACAAAAAAATTTAATCCAGTTCACTAGGACTTTCTGTAACTGACAAATGCCGTGTTGGTAATCCCCTAAGTTTGCTATTTAATCCCCCTGCCCGTAAATTATTTTTTTGGCATTTAATTTTTTTGTGTTGTGCGAAAATTTGCCGATAATTAAAAAAATCATAGTACAAGTATTTTTTATATAATTATTAACTCTCTCGTATGTAGTAACGTAAGTAATCTATTGATATTAAAATTCAAGTTAAACTGTTAAATGCACACAATAAAATTATTCCCTGTTGTTCTTTCAAATTAAATCTTTCCAAACTTGAAATTCTATCAAATTCTTGTTAGTTTTTGCTAAATTCAAATGAAAATTCAAAACACAAAAATCTATAATTACACATGCGATACAGGGCATGCAAACTGTGTGCAAATTCTCAAGCTGTTTTCAGATTTCAAGTGAAACAGCTTGTATCATTGTGTTTAAAAAAAGTTAAAATTGCCTTGACTTTAGAAATTTTTTCTCATTTCTATCCGTTTGTTAAAATTTGAACTTACAAGGAAAAAACACGTCAAACAAGGCAAGCGACACAATTTTTTTCCCTTAGCACATTTTATTTGAGGAAAAAGGTGCGATCATACGGTATAGCGTCCCAAGCAAAAAAGAACAGGAAAATTTATTTTGATATTATCGTATTTTTTAGTTTTGCTTTAAAAAAAACAAAAAAAAGAATTACATTTGGCTGTCAAAGCTGCGCATGCCTCCATAAAATTCAACTAGCAGATTTTTCTGAGTTTTTTCTTAGTTTAGATTTATAGATTATCTTTAAATTTTCAATTTTCAAAGTTTCTAGCTCTTGTTCAAACATTCAGAAAGAAGCATCCTATTGGCACTGTGTCCCCAGATTGACGTTAACAAAAATCTCTGATCACGATGTCCAGTCAGTCCAGTCAGTCAAACTTTAAAGCTTAGTTAAGTCTTTAAGCGAAGCCAAACATTCCCAGGGCGTCCCTGTCCTCCGAGGAGATCGAGCCCGATGCGCCGCCTTTCACGAATCTGGTTGACGAACTTGAGCTGGTCTTGCCACCTCTAGTCCTCGACTCGTTTCGCGTCACCTTGACTTTACCGGTTCCGTTGTCTTCAACAGTGCTTGTTGTCACAGTCTCCTCAGGGCTAGATGTGATCACTTGAGTGGTGCTGCTTTCGCCACTGCCTCCGCCGCTGCTGCTGCTTCCACCGGTGATGATGACCCTGCTGCTGCTGCTTTCGCTGCTGCTGCTGCTTCCGCCGCCGCTGCTGCTGCTGCTTCCACCACTGCTGCTGCTGCTGCTGCTGCTGCTGCTGCTGCTGCTGCTGCTGCTGCTGCTTCCACCTCCTTGTGTTGAACTTGAATTAATTACTTCATTCGAGCTGCTGCGGCTTTTCTTGCCGTTTTTAGTTGTTTCCACGTTTCGAGTTACTTTGACCTTGCCGCTCCCATCGTCTTCAGTAGTGGTCGTAATTAGCTGTTCCTCCGACGAAGGAATAACTTTGGTTTCGGTCCGCGTTTCTGGAACCGTTATGACTTGCGTCTGTGTCTCTGTCTGCGTTTCACTTCCGCCTTCTCCTTGGCTAGAATTATTTCCTTTTCTTTTTTTTACAACTCTTGTGCTTCCAGATCCTCCTCCGCTTTCGGTCGTCGTGGTAGTTGTCGTTGTCTCTTCAGATTCTCCGCCGCTAGAGCTTCTCTTTCTTCTTTGTGTCCTTCTTTTCTTTTTGTTAATTTTAACCTTCTTGTTTGTCTTTTTAGTTGTCTTAGTTTTGGACGTTTTGCGGCTGTTATTTCCACCGCCGCCCTCTTCGATTTCGTGCACTGCAGTCTGGATTCTCTCCTCCATTGATTTAGATTTACTCGGTGGGTTGATTTTGTTCTTTTGAATTTTGAAACTCTTTTCGATAAAAGCTTTGCCCTCTTCACTCTCTGATAGAGACATTGTGGCCCAGGTCACTTTCTGGAGATATCTGCCACCGTATCGGGATGATATTCCATTGATTATGCTGTACGCCTCCTTAAGTTTTTTCTTGTCTAACTTAGTCTTTTTAGTCGTCGTTGATGTTTTCTTGCCAACGTTGACTGCATGTGGCTTACAGAGACCGCACGTTTTCATGCACAACCTTGACGGTCCATTGTGTCTCAAGCAGTAGCCCTTACTCTTGACCTCAGCGCACTTTTTGCGCGGCAATACGTTGAAACAGCGCTTAGACTTTTTACGGCTGCAGGCCTCGCCGTGAGCGTCAACGAACTTGGTGCATCTCTCCTTGTAGTCTAGAACGTAGTAGATGCGGTATCGGAACCTGTGGCCAAGGAGGCACGGACCCTTAAACGTCATCTCTTTAGGGCAAATGCTCGGATCGCACAAATACTTTCTCGTGAAAGATAGCTCTTTTGACTTGGAGCCTTCGGACGTCCAGAAGCTCTGCATAACGTTCCTGTAGTACTTCTTGTCTTTTTTGTGGTAGCGGCACTTTGAAACCTGCTTGCTGACTGTTTCGCACACTCCCTTGCAGCCATATTTCACTTCATCGATTTTCTTTCTCTTGCACTGGGCCATATCAGTTAGCTCAATTGCATAAGTGACAACCAGCCTCTTGCCAGCAATGCAGTCGCCGATCACTTTAATTGTCTGCTCAAAGCAGGCTGGCGGCTTGCATTTCTCCCGTCGGATTGTGTAGCTAGTAGTGCAGATGCCGCACTTGGCCCTCTTGTACTTGACTTCCATGAACTGTCGCTCAAATTTGCGCCTGCCACCTCCCTTAACTCTCTTGCATGGTACTTTCACGGTGTACTGTTTGTTGCATGCGCATCTTGAGCAAGTCTTGTTGCAAAGGATTCGAGTCTCGCGATCCTTCAAGCATTTACCGGCTTGCTTCTCCTTTCTGCAGACGCTCGACTCGATCTGGTCGACGCACGGGTTTTCTGCAATGGTTAATTTTTGTATTTTAATAAGTTTATAATACAGTAATGCTAAACCAAAAGCATAATCTTTAAAACCAATCAACGCATCATAGAGCACAAACGTACCGCAATCTGCCTTCAGTCGGATTTTCTTGGCTCTCTGAGCGCAACGACCGTCTGGCCGATTGTAGAACTCGCGAAGGGTGAATTGCTTGTAGCAACGTCTCAGAACTCCCTGGCCCTCGCAGACGCATTTGCCAATTGGCGTAAACGCGCCGCAGCGGCACTCTGTAATGATTTTTCAACGGCAAGTTTCAATAATTATGAGTATGTGCAATATTTTATCTAGTCTGTAACAAGAAGCTTAATTCAAACTCACTGTGCTTGCAGTACTTCACAAAGTGGACAATGTTGATGTCAACTTTATGGTCAGCCTCCTTGTAAGTGCTGATTCTATCCTTGAAAGTGAACTTGGATACAGAGTTCAGCACACAAGTCTTTGTCTTGCTGTTAAAGTCAAACGAGTTGCAGCCTTCATCCTTCTTACATGCCATCATGCAGTGCGAAACCTTAGTCTTTCTGATTGTCTTGATGTAGAAGCGCTTTGAATAGAGCGAGCTAGATTTCAAACTGAATCCAACAATCATGCGGTATTTAATAGAGTTAGGCGACTCGCATTTGAAGCACTTTCCGCATGTACGGGCGCAGATCTGACCAACAGTGCCCTTGCGCTGTGGATGCTCGCAGAGGCCCTCCTTCATGAGCTTGATGCATGTGCGGGTGGAAATTAGATCTGGGCATTTGTCAGGACAGCGTCTGTGTCTGCTAAACTCTCGCATGGTGCACTGGCAATCCTTGATGGCGTAAAGACGTGCTTCGATCTTCTGGAAGCCACGCACACATGGACTCTTTTTAACAGATCCCTTTGGACACGATGGAAGCTTGCGTATGACCCTCTTGTAAGGAACGCATGAGCAGAAGCGCTCACTACGGCAGGACAGTTTTTTGCCGTACCTTGTAATTTCCCATCGACCTCTTCGGCAACGCTTTCTCTCTATGACACTCTTTCTGCAACCGCAGATGACAGTCGTGACCTTCTTCTGCTTCTTGCATTTGCAACCGACGCGCACTCTGCGATAGTCAGTAATAACCTTGATACCATCGACGCACTTACTCACTCGCTTCCTCCATTTGGCCTGCTTAGCTGGCAAGCAAGCTGGCTTGTATTCTGTGTGCTTTGCAATAAATGCTTTGCAGCTTCGCTTGCCGTTTTTCACTACCAGCCTGTAGCTCATTATCCGGTACTGCCGCACGCCGTCAGGACGGCACACTTTCACAGTGTGGTTTCCGCGACATTTGCAAAGTCGCAGTGGAGTAAGCGTCTTCTTTCGGCAAGTGCAGCCCACCTCGTATTCGTTGTACTGTATGCGTAGTCTCTGATAGTAGTGCTTATCAGCGCCTCGGATTCGGCAGTTTCCTGGGAAGAGTTTTCGCGCTTTCCAACCTCCGCAACGAACTGGTCGGTAAATATTTTCGGCATAGTTCTTGCACACCATTCGTTTAGGATAGAAAACCTGCCAGAACTTTCTGTATACGCGTCTCTGATGCTTGTCCTGGCACTCTAGGAACTTGATTTGAACCTTTGAGCTCGGACAGCAGCAGTCGTACACCTTGGGATTTCGATAGTCAACTCGAATATCGATCTTGCATTTTCTATACGAGCACAGAGTTCCGTACTTCTTCTGCTTGCATGTGCGTCGGTCACACTTGCTCCATTTAAACTTTCTCTTAAGTGACTTATCGCACTTCAGAACTTTTTCTGATCGGCTGGTGTATCTGCGACACTGGCCGTCCTCCAAAATGTACATAGTCTTGGTGGACACCAAAACATTATCATCTCTGCACTTAGTTTTACTAATTCGGCTGCGTGGGCATTTGCAGTATCGGGGCTTCCTTCGAATTCGGGTGTTGACACACTGGCAAACTGTTCCTTTCTTGTGCTTCTTGGCTCGAATCACATTCTTATAATATGAGCGCATGTACTTACTTCCAATGCATTTAGTGTCCTTTGTAGTGACTTTTTTAGTATTGCAGCCTGAAATTGGTGTTCTTCGCTCCTTCTCCTTCCAATTGCACATAGCCTCATCATTATCGTCATACTCCAATTTCTGCCACCTATCAATCGTAATTTGCACTCCCTTCTTAGGATCGCAGTTCTTTATGCTGTATCGTTTGCCAAGACAGCAACAGACTTTCGAGTAATTTTTTGATTTGCGTCGGCACGTAGTACCCTTTATGCTGTACCAGGTGACTCGAACAAGCTTACGGCAGGCCCTGTTGCATGGCTGAATAACTCTGCGAGAGGTTCCCCTGCACTCTAGAATAAAATATTAAAGATTAAAATGACGCAAGTGTTTAATAGAACATGAGAGTTTAAATTTTTAGTACTTACTGCAGGGCTTATAGATTCGCATTTTTTTCTTATTGCACCTGCAGTTAACCTCGTCGAATTTTAATTGCTGATATTCATAAAGCTGCATTCTGGTAGTCATATTGCACTTTCCAACCTTGCGGTACTTCTTACGGCCTCCGTTCTTGCAGTCTATGAGGAGAGGACAAGTAAAATATTTTACTGACTAAATATCAGAATGTCAGTAGATCACTGAGCAAACTTACTAATTGTGCTGCGCGAAACGTCCTGCTTCAACTGACACTTGCATCCCTTCAGCTTGAATCGCAAAAATGCCGTAACCTTTTGTCGCTTCTCGGCATCGCATCGATTTTCCCTCAACGGTTTCGGGCACCCTAGAATGATTGAAAGGAACAATATATGTAATTAGTTGTGGACCTAGTTTAGAGTGCTAGTTATTAACACAACTGGAAGTGTTAATCAACGCACTGCATCGGCACCAGGAAGTTCGGTTGAATTTCTTGCACGCGCAGTTTACTGGCCGGAACACTGTAGTCACGATCTTCTCTCTTCCATCCCGCAGGCACTTTTTGCGTCGTCCAACTGACTGGCTGCACTCTGAAAAGATTTGGTACATCAGAAGCTATAGTTTTATTATCACTCTTATTGCAAAATAGAAATACAACGTGCACTAGAATGCTTACCGATTGGCACAGACCAGCGTCTAGTGCTTCTAACGCACTTGCAGCCACGTTTCTCGTAAACGTACTTAGTGAACAGATAGCGTCGACCATCTACGCTGCAGATTCGCACTTTTCTTTCCTTCGGGCAACCTAAAATTTCAGGCATTCAATTTAGGTACTAATTTAGTTAATTCGGCTAGATATCCTGCTAAGAAAGTCACCGTCGCGTACTTACAGCACTTGCACGGCACGCGCTTGTACTCGGCTTTGCAAGTACAACCTTTGCGCACAGTGCGTTTGTACTTTCTGTAGCTGTCGCATCCGCTCTTAGCGACCATACGGCAAGCCGGGCTTCCAACAAAGCGCCAGTTACCGTCACCACAGCTAACTGGCTTAACGGATGTCTTGATTACAATGTTGCATGAAGTTTTGCCATTCTTGCTGCGCTGAAGCACTCGACTACGTCGGATTCTGATAATCTTGCCTGTCTTGTGCTGACACTTAACAGAATACCGCTGACTTTCTGGCAGTTCATCGCAGATGCAAACCTGTGGATACCTGTGCACGACTCGCTTGCACTTGCACGACTTCGGATCGAGCATACGAAGAGTGACGATCTTCCACTCCTGTTTATCCTTCAGGGCGTTACATTCGATGTATCTAACAGACTTTCTTGGCTTGCATGAAGGTTTTACAGGAACATGTCGTGAAGTACGGCTTCTGACACACCTCCAATGTTTCTCATCCAACTTTTCTGTGATAGTTGTCAGTTTGATGCGGTATTTGTGCGCCTCACATCTTCTCTTTACCTCTGGTCGTCGACAGAAACAGAAGCCATGCTTGGTCTTGACGACTGTCCAGTAGCACCTGCACTTGGATCTGCTAAGGCGCTCCTCTCGGTATTGAACCTCAACCCTCCTTGTCCGCTTGTTGCAATATGGAAGCTCCTGTTTTCCGTTACATTTCGGCTTCTCGCGTTTCTTGGAAATTCGCCTTTCGCATTTACACGAGTTGGTCGATCGACTGCAGCGAAGTTTCCATGTCACATGCGATGTTACCCAAGTGCCACTAGATCGTTCGCACTTCCTTGTAGCCTCGATGTTCGGCTTGCAGGCACAAGAGCATGTCACATACTCAGTCTTTCTCTTTTTGATGCAACGGATTCCATGAAGAACTTTACGCTCGTACACCACGGGCTTTGTACATGAATCTGTTGTGTCGCACTGGCCCTCAGACACCTTGCGCCAGGCACCGTTACACTCTGAAAAAATTATTCATTGAATTTAAATAAAGTAAAGCGTCAGTGTTGCTAATAAAACTAAGTATTATTTTGAAGAGACACTTACTGCATCTGCCCTTGGTGATTTTGTACACTCTCTTTTTGCACTTGCAATTGATAGGCTGATAGCGCCAATGCTTAATGATCAGAATACCATTCTTCTTGTTGCACTGCCTTGTGTCTGGAATGTCCACCATGCCATAGCAATCCTTATCGACAGTAACCCTGGAAACCTCCTTCCATTCACAACGGTTTCTGCGTAGGTTCGCGGAATATTTCAAAGTGCTGACGCGTACTTTGGTGTGTCCAATGCAGACTTTCTTTACTCGAACATCCGGGGAGCAGTCTGAAAAATTAATTAGTAATTTTTTACAATGGATCCTCATAATAAAATTTCGCAATAGAACGGTGCATAAATTTCTAGGAGATAATTATCAAGTATATGACACCATATTATTCATTGAAATATACTCAAACAAGCACGAACTTACAGCAAAGTCGCTTCCTGCTTCGGCATCTAAGTTTGCATCTGCAGCCTCGCCTCTTAGCCTGGCACTTAGTGACTTTCTGATAGCCAGACACAGCGCTGCCACTTGAAGTGCTTCGGCGGCAAGAGCCTTTTTTAACTGTCTTCTTGCCACACGGTGGTGGTGGTTTCAGTCTGAGAGTAGTAGTTTTTTTCTTGCAGGCGCACTGCTTCAATTCATAGCGAATCTTTTTAACGATTGTGTAGCCAGTCTTTGAATCGCACATTTTTGTTAAAGAATTCTTCCTGCACTTGCACATGCATTTGTACTTCTTGACTCTCGCTTTGCATGAGCAGTTTTTGATTTGTCGCTCAATTATGGTAATCTCCTTCTTTCTGGTCAATGGATCACACTGCGACTCCTTTTTGAAGCGGCCAACTTTGCAGCTCACCTCCTTCTCCACTCTCTGGCGACCTCGGACGCAAACACCATTGGCAAGAGTCCAGAAGAATGTGTCTTCGAACTTGGTGTTATTGTTGCGGCAACCACGCTTCGTGTACCGATTGTGAATTGGCTCGCAGTCGCAAATTTCGTTCTCAATCTTGACATTTCTTTCGCACGTACATTTTTTTAGATTCGGTTTCCAAGATGTATATTCTACCTTCTGCCGTCCAGTCTTAGAGCTGCACTTTCCAACAACCTTTCGGCGCACTTTTCCTGATTGTGGACAGTAGCCTGTGACATCTATTCTAACAGTAGAGTAATCGACTGTGCACTGGTTATTCTGATTGAAGTAGGGCTCTCCAGCTCTCCTTTGCAAAATGACGCCCTTGAAGCAGGCCTGCCTCTCGACTATTTTGGATTTCATGATGACCTCGCAAAGCCATTCGATTTTCTCAGTCTCCTTGTACCTGATGCACTTGCAGCCTCGGTTTACAACCACATTGTAAATGATTGTCTTGTATCCAGTGTTAGTGTCAACAAATGATGATTCCTCAGTTCGCACTTTTTTAGTACTGCATTCTTTCATAGGCTTCCGCTTCCTGCGTACTTTCTTAATGCAGGTATTACCAGAACGGTTGATCTCGTACTTCACCTCCGTGATTCTCCAATAATTTCTGACGCACCTCTTTTGCTTGGTCGGCTTCGGGCAGCCACAAATTACATGCGTTCTCCTCAATGTCGTCACAACGCATCGGTTAGTTTTCTCGACATATCTGTAGCCCTTGAGAATCTTTGGATAATAGCTGTAGCCGTTTCGGTGGGGCTTGCACTGAGATTCAAGAGAGATCCACCAAGTCTTTTTACGGCACGTGCAGGGTATGGTGTCTAGCTTCTTCTTTCTAACACAGCGGCAGTTTTGCTTGATCTCGTAGTACGTAGTTCTAAGCCTAACTTTAGATTTGTTGCAACGTCCCATAGAAATTCTAGGTGGCTTTCTTGTGCAAGTTTTTGTATATCTGAATTGGGACTTTGAAACGCATCGGGTTCTTTCACTCTTACCTCGAAGTCTTCGAATAACAACTTCATGCACCCACCTATTGCGCTTCGAATCGCAGCGAACTTTCTTAACAATCTTTTTCGGTATGCAACGGCAAGGAACGTGAATGTCTCGGTAGAATCGGATGCATTTGCAGTTGGAGAAGTGGAACTTTGCTGGATAGTATTTCCTGTAAATTGCTTTTTTTCTTCTACCACGGCAACGGACGACAAAGCCATTGGAATATTTGCAGTCCTTCTTCTTAGTCAGTGTATACTTCTGTTTCTTTGTTTTCTCAACGCATTGCCCGGAGCCGTCGAGAATGTAGTAACGCTTAGTCCTTACTTTGGTGTCATTACGCAGACATGACCGACGAACACTGGGTTTGTTACAGCAGCATTTTTTGCCAATAACTTCAACTGTCCTCCAAATGCAAGAGCACTTCTTCACTTGGGACTGCTGGATGAGTAGTTTATAGTTACAGCCGGTACGCTTTCGGCTGCATTTATCAAAACCCGAGGTCACTCTTCGTCTAAGCGGTCTTCCACGCCTGTCGAAGCACTTATTGATGCGAACAACCACGGATCGGCGACGCTTCTCACAGAATGAGCCTCCTTCTGATGAAAGCTGCACCACATAGTAAGTTGTTACTCGGTTGAAAAATGCGCCAGACCTATGACAAATAAGCCTGCTCCTTGACTTGTACTGAGGAATTAGCGAGCAGTCGCATGGTTCCCAACGTGTCCGGCGATCTTTGTGGCATTTGCATCGTCTTGGGTATTCCTTTTCGTATACGACCCTCACGTAGCCTGCATTTCTCGAAGGACCCTTGCGCTGGCACTCGCCAACGACGATTCTGTCAGGATTATCCTCTCTCTTGTGCTTGCAGCTTACGTACTTCCTTTTTCCTCGGGTTGTCCTTAGGCACCTGCAACCCTTTTTGACGAAGTTCACAGCCGTATAAGTAATTATATGTCCATTGACACAGCGCTTGTTGATGATCTTGTTTTTGTGCGCACATCCTGAAATAAATTCGAGTGCACATGAGTTATTTTTTAATATTCAATGAAAAAAAATTCATTTTCACTCGTACATTTACTTACTGCATGGGCAACGCCAATTCTTGGTTTTCAACTTGCACTTGCAGTCGCGCGGGTCAACTTCGTACCACTTCTTGACGTAAGTAACCATGTAGTTAGTAGAACTTTTACATGCTGTTCTTCTTGGAGGATTGTTATTCTGTGCTAGCTGAGTTTTCGAGCAGGAAGCAGCCTTTTTAGACAGTTCGTTCTTCCAAACACAGGATCGAAGCTCGGGTACGAACTGTTTCCAAGCCTTTTTGTGGATGATGCTGCCCTTGCCGTTACAATAGGCAGAATTTTTTACCGTTCGTGGACAACCACAGCGCCGCTTAATTGTCTTGGATGTTAGCTTGCATTTCCACTTTTTAGGATCGCTCTTGTCCAACTTGTAGCTGTATATCGTCACTCTTCTCATATAAGGTGGCTTAGAGCAATCGTCAGACTTCCAGACTTTCGGAGGTTTGGGCCTCTTACCCTTGCAGTCTAAAGTGGATGTAATGAAAATTATGCTTTTAGCACTATTGCTTAGAAATGGTAACTTAAATAGCTGATATTAATGATAACTTACTGCAACGACCACCTGGCACAGTGCTGTACTTGATGCGGCACCTGCAAGCAACCCTAACCTGTCGTTTCACGGTCAACTTTCGTATGGCACCCACGCACTTTTCTTTAGTGATGACGGATCCTTTAGTGCACACAATTCGGTTCTTCTTGTGCTTCACCTCGCGGGTGCATTGATACTTAGGCACGGTGATGTCCCATTTGTTAAATAGGTTGCCATTGTGCACAAATACTTTTTTGATGGTTGTAAAAATCTTGACACCGTCAGCCACTGCGCAGCTAACTTTCTTCGTAATCTTGTTTCTTCCAACTTTGGGGCATTTACTACATCCGCATACCTGTCTCAGGATGATTGGTTTGGCAAATCTACATCTGCAAGTACGTCTATCAAGGCGACGGTAGTAAACGGCGTATTTTCTAATGCACGATGCATTACAAGGCGCAAGAAGCCTCTTGCGAGCGTTTCTCGAGCATGAAACATCACGGTTGACAAAACGCTTGGTAACCTGGCACGTGTTTCGATCGTACCTTGGAGTCACTGAGTACAGAGTAGAGTACCACTTGCCGTTTCGGCAGACTTCGCGTTTCTGCATGAGTTAGGAGGCAAAAGTCGATAATTAGAAATGACAAAAATATTTATCAATTAATTAATTAAAAAACATTACCTTCTTGGACGCACAGCCGCAGAGTTTCCACTTCGTGAAATATCTCTTTTTGCATTTGCAGTTTGAGTAATAGAAGACGTAGTAGCGCACTTTTTTAAACTTAGATAGTCCCTTTCGGCGACCATTCTTGCAGTCTGTCACAATCTTGTCGCGAACAACTTTTCCGACTCGGCATAGAACTTTTCGATAGACATTCCGTTTTCTCTTTTCGCACACCTTTTTATTAGCCCTGTAGATGTAATTGCTAGTAACTACCTGGTTTGTTCTTGGGTTGCATCGCCTGGTTGAATAATTCTTCTTGTGGCAGTCGCAGGCCCTAACAGTTACTAGGCTGCGCTTCAGCTTGCAGGCACACTGGCGCACCGAATTGTAGTAGCGATAGATGAACTTGCGGAAGTTGTTACACCTGGGTTTATGCTCTGGCGGGTCAGGGCAGGAGATGGACCTGCTGGCTTTGGTATTTTTAGTTCGGACGCACACCCGGTAGCTGACCCTCAGGCTACCGTGGTATCTTCCTGGAATCTTAATCGTCCGCGTTTGCCGTTTCCAACCACGAGTGATTCGCAGCCAGTAGTCACCCTTGCACACACGGATTGTCTTCTCTCGCTTGCCACTGCCGCACCGACCGCAACTAAAATTTATTGCAATAAAAATAATTGTTTGAAAAGTATTAAGGGTTCAATCGCTAATTTTGCCATAAATCGCTAATCGCCATTAAATTAAACTTACTGATCAGACACGTTGTGATCAACCCTCTTCTTGACACACTTGTAGCGCCATCTACCAACTTTCTGCCTTTCAAAGTAGTAGAAGTAAACTTTTCTGGTACCCTTAACACATTTTGTCCAGAAAGGTCCCAACGGTTTCTTTCGCCGACATCCACACGCCGACGTGCGCACACTTCTGCGCCTCTTACATTTGCAACCTTGTCGATACATAGTCCAGACAAAGAACTTCTGAATGTTGCGTTTCAAGTCACACTTGCCTGTATTTTCGCCCTTGAAGGTACCGCGACAAATAAGTGGTGGAAGTGTCTTGATTCTGGGGATCCGCTTACAGAATCCCTCTCCAACAAGCACCTTAGTCGTGATTGTTCTTGTTGTCACGCCTGTCTTAACGTTGCAACGATCCCTAATTGTTTTCGGGCCACAACAGCAGTACCTTTGGTAAACTTTTGTGCTAATAGGTCGGCACTTGCAATTCCTGACGGCACTTCTGACAATTGTCTTTAGAACCGAGCATCTAAACCATCGGCCGTTGACTTTCTGCTTTCTGCATCTAGAAAAGAATTCCTGCTTCTTAAGACACTTAATGGGCTTTGCCTTAACATCGACGTGTCTTATGCAGCTACCCTTGAGAAGTTTGAACCAAGTGCATCGCGTGATTTTTACTGTTCCTTTCCTTTCGCAAGTTGTGCGGCAGCTTCTTTTCGGACAGCAGCAGCGGACTCTCTTCCAGAACTTCTTGACTTTCCTGCACTTACAGTTGATGTTTTTGTACACCCACTTGTGGTATGTCTTTCTGCACTTCTTGCAGGCAGCGTACTTCTGGTATCTCACGGCGCGACAGCACTCTGAAAAAGTTTTAATGAAATGTATTTAATCAATTGTTTAAGATTTAAACTGCATCCTTTGGTTTTAATAATAAAATTATCTATATTGTAACCAAGTTTGACATACTGATACTCTTCGTCCTCTTCAAGAAGTACGGTACACATTCGTTTTTATAAGGGCTGATAGCCTTGAGCCTGTAGCACTTCTGTTTGATGACTAATTCGCCACCCACGCAGCGAGAAATTTTCTTATGGCACTTAGGAACGCAAGCGCAGCGCATCTTAACGGGGCGTGGGGAATGGCGACAGGAGCAGCTGTTGTAGTCCTTGTAATGTTTCTTGATGATGTCTGTACGCCATCCAGAAGCCGTGCAATCAGTTTTTGTTCGGGTAGTCTTCTCGTCGCAAATCACCTCTTCGATGTCCGTTTTTCTCTTGCGTGCGCAAGACTTCGTGCGAGAGTTGAACTCTCGCCAGGTGGAGATGACAAGTTTATTACCGCTGCGCCGGTCACACTTTTTTGTTTTGCGAGCCCGCTTGTTGCAGAAACAAACCTCATGGGATATGCGCTGATGACGACGACACTTGGTTCTGCTTGAGTTCAAAGTGAAGCTGTAATGCACGATTCTTCGTCGCTCTGTCTCACGATTGCAAGGATCTCTCTTCTTGTAAGCATCTGGGCACTTGCAAATTCTAGTGCTTTCAACGACTCTCTTTGTGATGCATTTGCACTTTCTAATGTGTCGAATGATCCTTTCAATTTTTTGCACCATGCGGCCCTTCATGCCCGATGGCTCGCATTTGCCAATGTGCGTTGAGCTGCGACATCCTAAAATAAAATACAACAGCGAAATGGTACATAAGTTTGTGCTTAAAAAGACCTTTTATTTTTTATTATATTCTACTTACTGATTGGTACTTTCTCTCTAGAAACAATCTTTTTGTTGCACGCAGTGTACTTCTTGTTCACGTAATGCATATAACGAAGCACCCTCAGATAGCGTCCCATGCAAATAACTTTTTTGCTTCGAAGTGGCTTGCATCCTGAAAACGAGTGAAAAGGTTGTTAAGATATATTATTTGCCTTACTTTAAAATTGGGTTCTTACTCTTAGATAGGTTTTTATAATTTAAAACACTTACGACAAAGCCTTTGCTTGCTGAAGTATTCAGTGAAACATCTGCATCCCACTCGCTTTTGAGACTTGTATGTGTCAGTGATGAAGTTGCTGGTCTTGCAGTCGCTTGAGTGATGCAGAACTGGCTTCTTCGTGCAAACCTTTGTCTCAGACTCGACTTTTCGCTTCTTGATGCAACGGCCACCACGCAACAGGTAGTACTCTTTGATCCTTCGTCGAATGCCGGCGTTTTTCAGGCAGTCCGTGACATAACGTGCCTTAGGACAATCTAAGAATAAAAAAATGCAATCATTGAAGCTAAATATGTCAACCCAACCCGATAGAATCATTATGATCGCAAGTAAATCATAATGAATGCACAACAGATCTAGTCAGCAAAGCATGCCTACCGCAACGTCGCTTTTTGGGAACGCGAGTCTTCTTGCAATAACAGTTCAACATGACGCGGGCCTCGCTGATATAGTCCGTCGCCCAGCCAGTAGCCTTGTTGCACTTTCCTCGAATATCGCGTCCTCGCTTGCACGGGACAGACTTCTTTCTGTAGGAGTACCTGTTGACGCATTTCATGCCTTTGAGCTTCTGCACAGTTGTAACAAAAACGAAAGTTCGGTTTCGGCAGTGCCGCTTCACTCGCCGCTTCTTTGAGCAGCACCACTTGCCAGCTTTCACTGGCTTAGAGGTTTTCCTGCATTCGCACTTGCGGTAGTCGATCCAGTATCTATTTTTGTAAATAATCAGGGTGCAATTAACAGCTTTCACTCGCGTATAGCGTGGGTTGTTCTTGCAATTGATCAGATCATCGTCTTGCACAACTCTTTGGCGAGTTTTTCTGGCGCATTCGCGGGTTCTTTCGTCGAAATTGTAGTAAACTGTTGTTATCTTCAAGCCCATTCTGGTGCACACACTGTCAGAAGTTGTTGGCTTATTGCAGCAACATTTACGTCTAATGTTGAGCCGATGTCGAGTCAGTCTTTTACATTTGCACTTGCGTGCCCGCTCCACAACATCGATTCGATACTGCTGGCATGTCTTCTTGTTGCACTTGCTCCAATCGCTGGAAATTGGCTTTCTGCGGCATCTAATGCTACTTGGACGAAGGATTAGCTTTTTAACGCAGCCGCAGTTCTTCAATATCATTCGGGAATAAACACGCACGTGTGTGCTGTTCGTTCCCTTCTTGCAGTAACTACGCTCAAACTTTTCACCTTTTCTGCAGCGACAGCGACACCTTTTCTTCCTGTAAACATACTTCTCACATCTGCACTTCTTTTTGTTTAGTCGCAGCTTGTAATACCTGATTACCAGATAGTTGTCTTTGCCACATGAGCTTCTGCTGGATCTTCTTCTAAGCAATCGTTCTTGGTACTTGGCTGCCTGACAGTTGATGACCAGCTTATCTGTCCGACTTTTTTCGATGCACTTTGGAGAAGGCTTTGACGAAAAGACCTCCCAAGTTCGGGTCACCCTTCTGTGACCATCAGGAGCACAGTACCTGCGTCGCTTTACCTTCTTGCTACAACAGCAAACAATTCGCTTCTTCACTGTCTTTCCAAAGGGGATGCATCGAGATCTTTTGTGATCCCATTTCATTAGCGTTGTGAAAGTATATCGGACGCAGCTTCGTCCCTTATCACATCCCTTTCTACGAACCCTTGGCTTGCAGAAGCAGTTTGATGTTCTAGACTCTTTCAGTTTTAGACACTTGCAATTTTTTCGATCTGGCATCTGAACGTAGGTAGTGACTTTGAACGTCTTGCCATTCAGGCATGGACCTCGGACAACTTTGTTCTGGAAAGAGCAGTGGACAGGGTTTCTCACTGTCTTTTTAACCCAGATGCAACGCTCTTGACCAGAGCTCCATTTTCTGTACTTCCAAGTAGACACAATCGCGAACCGCTTGCTATCGCATTTAGAGGACTCTCTTTTCATGTTCTTTCGACAAATGCAGCTCCTAAACTCTCTGCGAGCTCCAACGCGGCATTTGCATTTATTAACGTAGGTGTACCTGGTGACCTTCAGGTATTTTCCACGCCTACACGGGCGAACCTCTGGGGCGAAGAACCGCTTTTTGCAAGTCACAATCGTAGCACTACGCTTCTTAGTGACAAGCTTTTCGAAATAGTTGTAATACTTATCGAAGAGTCTAATTGTTCTTTTAACCCATCGAATTTTGGTGCGAATAATGACGCGCTTTTTGCCGTTGATACACTGCTCCTGAACTGTTTGTTTAGGCGGCTGTGGAGGATCGCATCGTCTCCTGACTACGTTTGTGACTTCCCAGCGGCACTTGCAGCCGCGCCGCTTATACTCTCTGAGGAAGAAAGCCAAAACGCCATTCCGGCAGATTCTCTCAACCTTGCGCCTGCGCTGGCAGCCTGCAGTAAATATTGGGTCAAAATCTAGTCAGTTAAATATATAACAATACAAGGAAAACCTGAATGAAAAAGAAGGAAATATTTTCTCTTACGAGTTTGCCTCCTCTCGACCTTTTTCTTGGCAACGCAGTGACATCCTTGCTTGACCGTATAGGTCTTAACTCGTGTGCGCAGTCCAGACTTGGCGTTGCATCTCCAGCCCGTGTAAGATACTCTTCCAGAGCACCCTTTTAGTAAGAAAATTAAAGCCACGTGCAGAATTTTATCTTAAGTTAAAAATTCTTATCAAGTAATACGCTACTCCCTTTTGACCTGTTGTGGAGCCTACGGCACAACCCCAGGTGGATCCGGGGGCTGCTCATTCCTAGGGGCTGCTCATGCCTCAAATACGGCTCGTATCAAGAGGTTCCATTGGTAGCTAATCTCAAAAGGGGGATTTTTTTATTAAATGTAAGGGATGCCTACTATCGAGGCTATAAGAGTACTTGGTGTACTTTTTTGGAATGATTTTTTGCTTTTTATCATAACAAATATTAAGTAGCTTACGACAGTGGCACGTGCGAACTTTAGTCCTCTTCTTGCACTTGCATCCGGATCTAACGGAGTAGTGGTAGTACAGCTTCTTGATGCCATTCTTGTTGCACTTGCCGACCTTAGACGGCGATCTGGGCATTGGTTTGCACGGATTCAGCGGGAACTCACGTGCAACCACCCGTCTCTTGCACTTGCAGTCAACAATCTTGTGCGAGATGATTGTCACTCGCCAGATTCGCTTGCCGGCGTCGCATACTATGTGCTTCTTTTTCGGTGGACACTTGCACCGGCAAAGGGTACGTCGGACTTTTCTTACGCACTTGCATTTAGTCAGTTTAGCGATGGTCTTGCTGATGGTGAAGTATCCGTTGCTGGCGCATCTGGATGCCTCAGTCTTAATCACGCCCTGCTTGCAAGCAACGCGTCTGCTGGTCGAACGACGAACAATGCAGCACTGAGCGAGCTTGGATCGCTTTCCGCGGCAGAGTTTTTTCACATACGTGTATCTGAACAGAAGACCGCCGGCAACGCACTTCCGACGTGGCTTTAGGTCGAGGACAACTGGAGAACAGCAGCAGCGCTCTTTCTTCAGGCTTACAATCTTACGTACGCACACCTTGCGCCTGTTCCTTATTCTCACCACGCCGACATATCGGATGTGCTGTTTCACGCATCTGTTGCTGCATCTTGTGGGGTCCTTGCATTTCTTTGGACAGGGCTTCACTTCGTACATTGGCTTACCGTGGCAGCCTAAATCAGTAATAAATTGGTTAAAATTGCGATACCTGTGCATTTACTGATTGCATCGAATTAAGCATTAAAACTAATTTAAAAACTTACCGCACCACAATAGACGGTCGCGATGCCTTTTGACGCATCTACAATTCTTCTTCGAGTAGTAAAAGTAGCGCACTTTCATGTACCTATTCATGCCCTTCCTTATTGTGCACCCTGTCAGTTTTCTAGTCGAAGTAGATCGGCAAGTGACTGGGATGATTGTCTTCTCTTGCGTGCACTTACAATAGTTGCCTCTAGCTCCGCGTGTGAGTCGGCACGTCATAATACGCTGACTCCGCTGACCAAACTGGCACTCTTGCTTGAAACGCTTCGGCCTGCAGTTGCAAACTTGGCGCCGAGTTCCGCTAGTCTGCTTTATGCACATTCCTTTCACCAGCTTGTAGAATGTTGTTTGAACCGTGCGCATAACGTTGACTCCGCGCACAATTCGGCATGGACCCTTTTTGGTTTTGGGCTTTGGACAACAATAGAATCCCTTGGATTTGCGCTTAACTACCTTTTTGCACTGGCACTTTGAGTTCACACGATAGAAGGTGATTCTAGCAAACAGCTTGCAACGCTTGCCCCGTATGGTGATTGATTTTAGTCGTTTCGGGCACACTAAATTTTATCATTGTTTTAATACAAAATCATATTAATCTTTACATGAAATCAGTGACATTAACACTTGCAAATACTGACACATTCAACTTACCGACTTTGCTGGTGTGAGTGCGCTTGTACCTTTCGCACTTAGTATTGAGCTTCTTTCGCACTAGGCGCTCATATTGGTAGATGGACTTCCATACTGGCACTCGATTGCGGATAACGCAGCGCTTCTTAATCAGTGAGCGCGGCTTGCACTCCGTGGGCTGGATAATAGTCTTGCATGACTCAAGACAGCGACACTTGCGCAAAAAGAATCGGCAAATTTTCAGCTTCTCTGTCTTGGTTCCTCGCACCGGCGTAGTGGATACTCGAGGTCGACTTCGACATTTAATAGCCTTGCTATTGAATGTTTTCTCAGTTTTGCACTTGTAGCAACCCAACTGCCTCTTGACCTTGTACCTGGTAATCAAATTATTACCACCCTTGCAGAATCGATCAATGACTTGGCGCTTCTTGCCGTTTGGAAACTTGCAAAGACTGCAGGACATGTAGATTGCTTTGGACCGCTTTAGACAACGGATTCCAGACCTAAAAATTGTTTTTTTATTCATGTATGTCATCTGTTATCACAGAAATTTAAATAAGTAATGCTCAAAAAGATATAGATCCAAAGTACGAACTTATACGTCTCCAACTTCTTGCCAACTCGTTTGCCGGTGCAGTAGTTGCATTTTCCCCACACTCGCTTGATGCTGCCAACGCATTCGCGACACGATTCGCGACGTTCAACTTGGTCCAGTGTGCATTCCCTGTCTCTGCCTCTCTTGTAGCGGTAGATGGTCACTTTTCTAGTGCCATCGGCTTCGCATTTGCCTCGAACAGTTCTAGCCGAGCGGCAAGGACAGTTGCGCCAGTTGCATGTGAGACCGCAGAAATGCTTGTAGAAGCTCCTGTCACATCGGCCTTTGGCTTTAGCCATGGCGCATACACTGCTCGCGATGTAGTCCTCGCAGGTTGGCTCTGTTAGTACATCAATTAGTTTTGTTTTTTTCAAATGCCAAGACATTGCGAATTTTCTGTTAATATTTTTAAGCTAACGTGATAGCTTGTCATATATTTAAAGACCACAATTGTATTCAAGACTTACTGTCGTGACAGAAACCGCAGGTCTTTCGGCAGGCCATTAGCATGCCGGATGTCTCGAACAAACTCTTACAATGGCCCTGGCGTTTCCAACGAGCGCACTGCGCAGATGAAGCGGCGTCATTGCAAGCTGAAAGCGATAATAAAGTGTTATTGTTTTTTATGCTAGTAACAATGGATTCTAGGAGAAAATTTGAATTTTTAAGGTTGAAACTTTTAGTCTTGACTGGAAAAAATTTGGCTAACCAGAGAAAACTTTAATTGTAAACTCACAAAGGCAGGAGCATTCTCCCTGCTTGACGCAGCGCTGACCATCCAAAACGTATCCGCTCTTGCATTCGCAGCCCTCTCTGCTGGGCAGCTTGAAGCAATGCCGCTTGGTGTGGAACAAAGAGGACTCGCAAGTGGCCGGACACGGGTTCATCTTTGTGGTGAATCGAGAATTTCGTGGGCACTTCGGAGCTAAAATTTTTATATAGAATATAATATTTGTTGTTTCAGCGCCTTTAAAAGTATTTGATAGCTTCTCAATGTCTGGAACACTCACAGCAGTCGGCGTGTTTTCGCCAGTCGATACCCTCAAAGCCAATCTCAGCGCAATCTTCATTCACGGCCCGGATGATCTCGCAGTAGGTCTGCTTCAGCAGTGTCTGCTGCTCCTCAAGCAAGCTCAAATCGATGACGCAGCTTCGAAAATAAAACTCGTAGCTGATTTTTCCGGAAGAAAGGCACTTGCTGAATGGTCCTCTACTCTTCGATATAAGGCCGCACCATTCGTACTCGCTGTACTTTTTCTCGAGCTCGATGGAAATCTCCGGCGGAGCTTCGGAAGCTTTGCACTTTTTGATCTCCTCCTCAGATTCGCTCTTTTCTGTCACCAGGTAGCTGAGAGCGAACTTCTGAAGGTTGCTGTAGGACCGGTCTTTGTAGACCACTCCGGAGGCATCGCTGAAATTTTGGTGAACAATGGTTGTTATTTTTGGCATCTTATGCACTATTGGGGCCATTATGCAAAGAATGGCTCTAAGAAAGCTGTCTAGTAATTAAATGCGCACTTGTAGCTCGTTACAGATTTGAGTGAATCATTACATTATTGGATGCTACTTTAAGTCATAAAAGTAAGTATATTAGCAATTCAAGCTACTTTTAGTAGAGTAAAAGGGCTAATTAATTCATTTTGTCCACCTACGTCAGATCATTGCTAGCATTTCCGTCGCAGTTGCCGCAGAGACCGCGCACCCGGCCACCGTATTTGGCTCGATTGATCTGCAATCCAGCCGCGCTTTTTCCATCCCAATAGACGTTGATACCGCATTTCTCCGAGGCGAACTCCATAACGCGTCCCGAGTAGAAGATGTAGCCAAGTCCACCGCCTAATCGATGTGGCACCAGTGTCGGCTTGCCGTCAATGTACAGCAGTCGTTCCTGGCCAAGCATGTAGGTGTGGCCGCCGATGGTGATCTCAAGATACTTTGTCCAGGTGACTTGATTCTTCAGCTTTCGTCCGCGGTGCCAGTTCTTGCCAGCGATGCGGAACGCGCACTCGCCGCTAGTGCTGACCGTCTCCGAGAGGACGTACTTGCAGCTGCCGTAGAAGTCGATGCGAAGTCGATCGAACGTCTTGTAGTGCGGATCGCCGATAGCGAAGCAACGGCACACTTGAAATGTTTGTGGAAATCAGGTTTTTCGTTATTATCCGTTTTATTCGCTGATTTTCTCTTGTCTCATACTTTCTATCCAAAATTTCACCAAAAAATCCCACTAAAATACACGGCTTACTCTTAGTGGAGCATAGCCGTCGCTGAACCCTCTGTCTGCGGATGCAGCGCGCGTTGGCATTGCGTACATAGTAGATGTGCCTGTCGTGAGTGTAGACCGCCGCCGAATGGCTGAACCTAGACGATTTGCGGCCCATCTTTTTACCGCGGCTATTTTCCACTTTGCAGACACCGCGGATAACGCGCGATTTCGGACAAGGTTTCACTGAAAAGTTCGAGTAGATTTAAAATGATTTATTGCTAAACATAAGCCATTTTATTAGATGACACATTTACATGTACTTACGGACGCAAAGGACACGTCGTTGCTTTGTAACCCGCTTACACAAGTAAACCTTATGGCGGATGTTAGTTTGATATCTTTCAGTCCTGTAGAACTTGCCCTTGTATCGGTGGCACAAGCCATTGCTTAGAACTCGCCTGAAGGCTGGGCATGGCATCCTGCATCTGGCGCGTCCTACCTGGCGAGAAGTGCGCACGCACTTGCCCACGGCTTCCTTGTAGGTGTAGACGTACTCCGTGCGCGACTTCCAACCATTAACGCAGGCCGACCAGCTAAACTTTGACTTCTTGCACTTGGTGTGCTCGCAGCCTTTAAAGCGGATTGTGGTCCGGGAGGACTGGACGCAGACTCCTTTAACAACGCGGTACGTATGCCGCGTGTCTTTTCGTCTGCCGTCAACGCATCGCCCTTTAGTTGTGTAGCCTTTAGGGCACTTTACTCCTGGAATAAATGCATACATGCTCGTTTAATACTTTCGAGAAATCAATAAATGCAATTGTTTTTCAATATTGTTTACTCATCATTGTAAGTGATAGAACATTGCCACTCGCTTACCGGTTTTGTCAGGGATGCAGCGGATGATAGTCTCCACACGACACTCGCAAGCTAATTGATTTGAAGCAAGGCTTATTTATTACACGTTCTCTAAAAGACAACCATAAATAAGTATATTATCTCAATTTAGTCTACGGTTACTTACATCCATGCAGAGCGGCATCCAACTTTGAAGCCGTAGATGGGAAAGCTTGGAAGCTGATTTTGCCGGCCACGGCCTTCAGCACAAACTTCATCACCTAGAAATACGAAAATTGTTGTTGCGTTTAGGAGACTGTTGGACACATCAAATTTACTAAGCCTCTTTTTACTTACCTTGTTGAGTTGCTTCTTGCTCAAGGTGACCACTTGGCCGTTGGTAGCCTTCGCAAGAGTTTCGTACTCATAGTGATACACAAACTTCGGCTTGCACAGGCCGCCGGTGGCCACCGTAATTATTTGAATGCGCTTCTCCACCAAGATTTGCTTTGCTTCGTCCAGCTTGGTATTGTAGTCCTTGGCTGAGGCGTCCGTGAATAGAAATAGCACGGAGTTCTTGTCAGCCGCGCGCGCCGCGTCCACTACGCCAGACAGAGAGAACTCTGGACAGTCATGGCCGCCTGCAGGCATGATGTTGTCAAGCTGATCCCACAGTTTGGTTTTGTCAGTTGACTTCAACACCTGACGGACGTAGGGATCACCGAAAGTGGCAATAACGTAGTTTTTGAAACGGGTGTTGGCTTTCACAATCTTCTCGATGTATTCCTTGACAATATTAATCTCAGTGTCCATGCTTTTAGTTGAGTCAACGACGAAGATTAGAGAGCCGTAGCTATTATCTTGTACGATAGGCTTGCACGAGCAGGTCCTCTCCTTGTGCACTTTCGTCTTGAACCCGGGTCGACAAGCTGCATTTTTTTCAATTGGAGTGAGAGAAAATTTCATGAGCTAGTTTTCTATTTGCGATGCAATTCGAGCTACCTCGAATCACCAACTCAAGATAGGACCTTATCTACTGAATGTACAAGCTGCTGGACTGACAATCCAGAAATTTTTTGTCTTACGCTCCCTCGTAACATACGTAAAAAAACACGAATTGTCCTGCTAAACAATAGCTAAAGATTCATAACTCTCTATTTGCTGTTGGTAGAGAAACAAGCCGAAGCTAAAAAACCACAAGTTAAAAATCTAATTGCCTACATACGAGCTAGAATCACCCCGGTGACTACTGCGCTGCACAAAGCATTTTCAAAGAATCACCCCAGCACAACGCATTCGCCAAGAATCACCCCAGCACAACACATTCGCCGAGAATTAACCCAGCACAGCACATTAACCAAGAATCACCTCAGAATAACACATTCGCTAAGAATCATTCCAGCACAGCACATTAACCAAGAATTACCCCGGCACAACACATTCACAAAAAAGCATTGGAAAGTGCTCCCCTATTCGAATAGAGCATCAGCAACACTTACTAGTCCGGGCTTGGCCCTGGTCAATCAGAAAGACCAGTGCGATGCAGACTGCCAACGGCAGCCACAAAGCTGTACGCATGGCTGCGCTGTAGGCGAGCTTTTGCCAACAATCAACAATAACTTGCTGGGATCAGAAGTCGAAAAGCAAAGTTTTTTTACAACAGAATATCCTACTACTCTGCTGGAAGTCAGCAGACTGTGAAGCTGACGCTAATACCGGTGAGGATGGTTTAGATTCCTCGCCAGTGAGAGCCGGACTTTGCCGCCGGTTCAATTCCGAGTCTCAGAGTTGCGGAGCAAGTTGCAAGCGCAGCGGAAAGGGGCTCGCAGAGTGCGACTAGCAGAATAGACCACCGGCTAGGCTTCTTAAGCCCTCGCTGACGCCGCCGGGCTCCCTCCCGATCGGGGCCGGGGTGGGGTGGCGAAGGGGAAGGCGGACCGCGGAGGCAACGGCCGAGCGCTGGTGGATGACTGAGTCAGAAAAAACCACCTGGCCTTCCATCGGGAGCTATTCAATGCGTCGCTAGCTGCTCCAGCGGAGAGATCCGTACCAGCATAAAACTGCATGGCACCCGCCCCAGCCCGGCAACTGGTAGCGCGCTTTCAGCGTTGCCCGAAAAAGAAACAAAAAAGCTGAGGGTCCCCCCTAGAGTCGCGCCCCTTCAACTTAAAGTCGCCAACAGAAATTTTCAAACGTATTTTTCTTTTCTTCCCCTTCACTCTATCTTTCCCTCTCCCTCCCCGGCCACGTCGTCGAGCGAATTCCCCGATGCCACGGCCGCAGCCCCGTCCAACCCGGCAGGCGTAGCTTCAGAAACAAAAATCAATCGACGAAAACTGCTTCGACAATCGATATAGCGCTCGGATCGGAGAGCTTGGCAAAACCAGGCGTCTAACGCGACCGCCGCCCCCACTCGGTTGAGCTTGCTTGCGAGCCGCTTCTACCAGCCGGTCTGTGAATTGAAGACGCCAGAGGACTAAAAAATGACTGCCGGATAGGCGGAAGACGAGGAGGGAGAGGTGGAGCGCTGCGGGAGTTTATTCCCCGAAGTTGCGGTGTAAGCAAGTTGGCTATACTCCGAACTAACTGCATGGAGCTTCATAGTCATGTGCTGAGTCCAACTATTTCGAAGCCAAGCAAAGAGGAAGACAATAGCTCTTCCCAGCAACTCCCGCTGCCCAACTGAAAACTAACCGCTGGAATAAACTGGTCGCAACTTTGGTAGCCAACTCTACCCACGCCATTCAGAAAGCAAAAAGAAATCGATCAATATGTGACGTTCGGTGGCTACCAGCAAGTCCTCGAACCTGGTCCTGCACTAGCGAAACAATTGCTGTGGAGAAGCCATATTAGCTGAGCTCAGGAGTTTTTTTTGGAATCCTCAAGACTTCCTAAATAAGTAAGGATTGTGGCTCAATCGCGGAAGTCAGTTCAGGACTGCATCTGGAAAGATCCCTCCTACTCAACCAATTGACTACTGTTTATTCTTGACGCAATGTTTTTGGGAATTTTTTTTCTGCTGAGAAGCCAATCGATATTGCGCATATTTGAACTGAACTGGTCGGTATTAAGCCGAACTGAAGTATTTTCTGGCTTCCCCAGCTGGAAAAGCTGAAGCAAGGCATTGTTCTCAAAATGAGTTGGCTAACTTTAAGATAGAGGTTTGACCAAAACTAAGCAAGAAAGGTCTGAAGATATTCAACGGTCTTCCAAGGGACGAATTGGTGACAGTTAGTGGATGGGGCGGTTAAATCCTCAGGAACGAGCTAAATGAGCTAAAACTTCAGGAGACTGTATTACTGACACCTTCAGAATAGTGGTTACAGCTTTAAGCTAGTGGTTACATCGTTATGATAGCTTCGAAAAAATATATTTTTTAGGGCTTGGGGTGACAGCTTCACGTCTTGGGTGAATATTTGCTACCGAATGTAGCTCAAGATAGCAAATTTATGGGAAGTAGCCGTATTTTGCGCTACTTCAAGTAGTAAAAGGCCAATTTTGTATAAAAATGTCTGCTTTTCTAAAAATATGGACGTTTATGACCTTTGAAGTGCAATTAAGAGTATTATTAATGTACATACCTTATGCCCTCATAACTTTGTCATTAATGAATCGATTCAGCTGGAAGACATCTGCAAATTTTTCCTGCCTTCCTGTTCAAATTCGAGCATTTCCGTCTTTTACTAAATATAGCAACAGGCTTAAAATTCAACTAAATTGAGGTTTGCATCCATATAGCTCTCTTATTCAATACTTCCCCTCGTCTTGTCTGGTTGTCCATGGCTAAAATGCAAACAAATGCTCCTTGTACATGTACTATCCATAAAAACAAGAAGCTGGACGAACAGAATCCAAGGGCTTCTAGAGTAGAAGGACGCTACACTCCAAATAATTTGCCGATTTTATACCTTTTGTCTATGGCTAAAGCCTATTTAGTGTGTTTTCAGCCTTCAATTTTTTATAGTTCAGCGTTCTGTTAACAAAAGTGACTTCTAGTGGTCCTTGAAAGAATCCAGGGAAGAGGAAAATAATTACCGTCAAAGATGTCTCGATCTTGTGATTTGAATTCGTGCGTGTACCAATTAGATAAATTTATCGTATCATGAAAATAAACAGGCACTTCCTTAAAATAAATAGCGCCAATTTAGAACAACTCTGAGCCTTCTTTAATACTTCTTTAATTCCTCTAATCTCATTAGCTCTTATTCATACGCACAGTGGGAAGGAGATGGGAAGTATGAGAGCACAGGGGGAAGGAGAGGACCATGGCGAAGGGAGGAGGGAAGAACAAAAGGGAAAAAAGATGAGGGGAGAAGAGGGGAGTTCAATGAACAGTCGCACCCAAAATTCAGTCGCAAACAAAATCGTTGTGCCAATAAAAGCATATTTTTAAATCTATTGATTATTCTTTGAGCAGAATATAAATTTTGACATGTTTTAATTTATTGCACCAAAAGATCTACCGAAAAAAAATTATAAAAAGAATGACAAAACCAACTCATTACATAGTAAATTTTCTAGGTCTATATTAGCTCGTATGTGTCACGTGCGGGTAAATTTAAGCGAATAAAATGATGCTGCAAAATGATTTTATATTAGTGCCGACCATGATGAATTAAATGTAAAGCTAACTTATTTCATCGCTTTATGAATAGATACAGACTGGAGCTAACACTTGCTTATATAGTCTGAAGTAACGGAAAAGGTTCACAGTTAAACTTCGACTTTTTCATCACGTTTGAGTAAATCTTGATTTAATTGGTCAATCTCTTTATCTTTGATTTGCTTCTGATCATCAAAGTTGATAGTCGCAACCGCCGCAGCAGCTTCGATAGCTTCAGGCGCAGGCGAAGGCAGTCGCCACGAGCAGAATATCGCTGCGCAAAGCAACGGCAGCGGAGCCAATAGAAGAGCCCGCAGAGCCGTAACGAGACTGTCGGGCTGACGGCAGGAAAACCGGTCGTAACCAGCCAAATCCAGTGCCAAATTGAGGCCAGCAAGGCTCAAACTGACGGCGCACTTGTTAAAAAAAGTGAAAGTCGAATAGAAGACCGCTTCTAGACGGATGCCTGTGTCTCGATAAAACGACTGAAATTTTCATTTTCGTAAAAATAAATTTATAATTTTAATAATTATTAATCAATTAATTATTATAATAATAAATCGTTTTTGTTTTAATAATCGATCCTTTAGTACGATTTTTTTCACGGACTTACTTTACAAAAAGCACAAAAAAATAAATATTAATAAATAAATTATAAATTTAATAAAGTAAATTTATTAAATTTTAAATTTATTCAATTTAATAAAAAAATTTCTAGTTGTTAATAAATGTATTTTATTATTAAACCAAATTAACTTCTTCTACCTACTATTCCTGAAATAATGTAATCGTGCTATTTAGCTCGTATAAGCAGCGAAAAAGTTGAAATACTAAAACATACATATTAAGTTAATACTTATGAAAATATGGTTTTCTATACGAAAAAATGCGATCGATTTATATAAAATCAAAATTAGTAGTAATTAATAATAACAATTTTTTTTACTTATAATTTAAATTTAAATTCAACTTTTAATTATAAAAGTCATACTAGTAATGGAAAAATTGACTTTATACTTATAATTATAATCAAAACAATTGTCAAATACATTTACAATAACAAAATCAAATATGAAATAAATGAAACATCCCACCTGAATAACGTCCGGCAGAGTAGCCCAGCTGAGCAGAAGTGCATTGGAGCCTAAAATTCCCGCGCAAGTCACCATCGAGTAGAATAGCGGTATGACGCCTCCCGGCATGAGTCCAGCCAGCAAGCAGCACCCTGCTGTTCCCTGCATGTGGATTTAAATAATATCAAGGCTCATCCCTAAAAAATACTGGAATTTGGTGCTCATACTGATTTCAGAATCGTTCCTACAGATTTAAATTAGATTTTTACGTGATATAGCTAAATAATGACGGTGTGACATCACTCTTAAGGGTGTGATATCCCTTATGAGAGTCTAATTGATCGAGATGCAATTTTTATGATACGGGTGGGTGATATCACCGATAACGACTTAATATGACTTACAAGTGTGTGATATCTAATAAAGGTGTGAAAACACTAAAAAGTGTGTGTTTTTGGTGTAAATCACTGACTTAGGTACGTAAAATATCGGTGCGTTATCTCCATAGGGTTGCCATATCTCTTTTTATCGTGGATAAAATCACGAGAAATACATTTTGATACCAAGTTTGGGGTGCGACATATATCAATTTCAACGTGTTATATATTTATAACTGATGAAGGTTTTAATATGATTTATAACGATGTACTACATAAAAGATAGTAATGTGATAACATTGATTAGGGTTTAAAATCACGGATTAGGATGTTATAGAACTGGACTTTACCGTATTATATCAGTAGTAAAGATGCGACAATTTAAATTTTTTCAAACACCAAAGCAGAAATTGAACTACCTGATTGCGTAAAAAGATAAATGTACTTAAAGAACAATTAACTCACCACGCTACCCAGTTGTAGAGCCAATTTCTTTCCAAAACGCATGGAGAACAAGTGCCACAGAGGTGTTGAAGCAAGCGCCACCAGCAGGTATGTTAGGGTGCAAAATCGAACGTGGCCACCCAGTCGCATCACGTGAGTCACGTACAGAATGGAAATGGCTTGGAATATCTGTTTTATTGTTTTTTACAGATTTTTCAGACCTAGAGCGCAAATATGCGATAACAAAAAAACAAATTTTTTTCGAACACTTCTTACATGCCAAGACAGACTCAGAGTGATAAAAATCACAATCGCCTGGAGAAACGGTCGATAAGTAACCACCTTTTTGCACTGCCTCAGATATAGTCGAATTGAATGCTTGACAACAGTGTCGTTATTAGCGTTGGCATCATTATACTCATCCGGTATCTCGTGAATGCCGAAAAAGCCGATAATTCCGCAGATGAGTACTAGGCCAGAAACTGCAGCTGCCGACGTAAGGTAGGCAGCCTGACCGCGGGATCACGTTTGACATCTCGGTTGTCCATTTTAACTTACACGAATAACCCACCCTTTTAAACAGTGGCGCGGCGTACGCAAATAGCCGGGGCACCCCATCCCCCAAATCATGGAACTGGAAACTCAAAAGTGGAGAAAAGTACTTAATTTTTCAACCTAAAGGCCGTCAGCACCAACCTAATGCAAGCTGAAAGCGATGTCCAACTCATAGACAAGGGGCGCCTTCCTTACCAACAAGGGGCGCCAACCTCATAGTCAAGGAGCGCCAACCTCATAGACAAGGGGCGCCCAACTCATAGACAAGGGGCGCCCAACTCATAGACAAGGAGCGCCAAACTCGCAGACAAGGGGCGCCCAACTCATAGACAAGGAGCGCCAAACTCATAGACAAGTGGCGCCCAACTCATAGACAAGTGGCGCCCAACTCATAGACAAGGGGCGCCCAACTCATAGACAAGGGGCGCCCAACTCATAGACAAGGGACGACCAACTCACAGACAAGGGGCGCCCAACTCATAGACAAGGAGCGCCAAACTCATAGACAAGTGGCGCCCAACTCATAGACAAGTGGCGCCCAACTCACAGTCAAGGGGCGCCCAACTCACAGACAAGGGGCGCCCAACTCATAGACAAGGGGCGCCAAACTCATAGACAAGGGGCGCCCAACCTCGGAGATAGCGGCGCCCCCTAGGAAACCCATTTTGACGCTCTTTTTGGGCTGCGAAAGTCCCCTAAATTGAAATTCCGACATATGCAATTGCATTAAAACGTCCTTAACAAGGACACGAATTTAAACTAAAATCAATTTTAAACGAACCTCTTCCTCGGCAGTATCTCCGCGAGTAGCATTCGCAGCAAAAAAATCCAGCGTTGAATTGTCAAACTGTCCAACCGCAGCGTCTTCGGCGCACATCACGGATGTCCGTTTTGGTTCGACAATAAAAGTGAAGAACAGCGGCCCAATTAGAATGCCAAGCATTTCAAATGCCATCCGGTAAGCCGTGGCGCTGTCCCGATCTCGCGGCGAGGCCGAAATTCTTATTGTCAGGGTTGTGTACGGGATGTAGTAGCACTGCAAGGCGTCAGTTGATCGGGTCAGATTGGAAAATTGTAAAAAATATTGTTGATTGAACAAATTTTCTATGGGATTTGTACTATTTAGAATCCAGAGCACATAAATTCGAGTCGGGATTCCCCAGTTCAGAGTTCATCATGCCTAAATTAGACTCGGAATTCCCCAGTGCAGAGTTCATCACACCTAAATTAGATTTGGAATTCCCCAGTGCAGAGTTCATCATGCCTAAATTAGATTTGGAATTCCCCAGTGCAGAGTTCATCATGCCTAAATTAGAGTAGGAATTCCCCAGTGCAGAGTTCATCACACCTAAATTAGAGTAGGAATTCCACAGTGCAGATTTCATCACACCTAAATTAGATTTGGAATTCCCCAGTGCAGAGTTTATCACACCTAAATTAGAGTCGGGATTCCCCAGTTCAGAGTTCATCACACCTAAATTAGACTCGGAATTCCCCATTGTAGAGTTCATCACACCTAAATTAGACTCGGAATTCCCCAGTGCAGAGTTCTTCACACATAAATTAGGATAGGAATTCCCCAGTGCAGAGTTCATCACACCTAAATTAGATTTGGAATTCCCCAGTGCAGAGTTCATCATGCCTAAATTAGATTTGGAATTCCCCAGTGCAGAGTTCATCATGCCTAAATTAGAGTAGGAATTCCCCAGTGCAGAGTTCATCACACCTAAATTAGAGTAGGAATTCCCCAGTAAAGAGTTCTTCACACCTAAATTAGCATCGGAATTCCCCAGTTGAGAATCACTTAACTCACTGAAATCGCCAGCGAGAACGCGGCATAAGCGGGCAGAAAGTACACCAGTCGACCGAAATCATTCCAATCGTCTTTTGGCGCCAACCAGAGTACAAAGAAGGTCAGCGCGCTAAACGGCGCCGCCGCCAGCAGCCACGGCCGACATTTGCCGAGGCGGGTTCGAGTCCGGGACACTCCGTAGCCAATCAGCGGATCGCTGATGGCGTCAACAAGACGGCCGCTGAACATGACGACGGAGATG